>CM038681.1:656885902-657233515 GCA_021605205.1 Aegilops longissima | reverse complement strand
CTTCCACCACCAGACCTTCTTCCAGCACCTCTACCAGCACCACTTCCACCACCTCTACCAGCAGCACTTCCAGTTCTTCCTCCAGCTGGAGCAGCTCTTGGTGTTGATGCAGGAGCTATAGTTGTTGGTGCAGAAGCTCTAGTTGTTGGTGGTGCAGAAGCTCTAGTTGTTGGTGCAGGAGCTCTAGTTGTTGGTGGAGCAGCTCTAGGTGTTGCTGAAGCAGCTCTAGGTGTTGCTGCAGGAGCTGTAGGAGCAACACCTCTTCCTTGTGATTTCCTTGCAGCAGGCTTGGAAAACAATTCAAAGGAAACACACTTGATAATACTAAAATTAAAAAATGCACAAGGGAGAAATGTAATTTACAGAAACAACAAACTGAAGAAGTAGTTAAAAGGGGCTTACCACATGTTTGTTCTTTCTTAAGGCCAACTCAGGTTTCAACTGTTTAAGGCAACTTGGGTATTTATGCCCTTGCAATCCACAATTGCTACAAGTAATTGTCCCCATTCTTGAGGTGGAATTTGGCTTTGGAACTTCAAATTTTCCCTTTATCCTCTTCTCTTTCTTTCTTCCTTTCTTGATTTTAAATGCTGGTGGTTCTATGTCTGGACCTTGGGTCTTTGTCCAGTCATGCTAACCAGGGACAGGATATATCATAGGTTCATATGCTGCCAAGTAATATGGTTTCTTGAAAAATTTGCTTACAAAGTCCTCTGGAAACCTTTTTGCCTTGTTAATTGCTGAGATGGCATGGTTACATGGGATGCCACTGAGGTCCCACTTTCTGCAACCACAGGTTTCAAGTTCCAAATTTACAGCATGTGTTTGCTCCCCACTAGTTACTTGCCACAAGTTAACACCTGCTTGAATGGGTTTGCAGCACCTGGCCCTTTCCTTTTCACTCTCCAACTTCTCACTGTAATGTGGTGTGATCTCCCATCTAGCCTCCTTTCCACTCTCTCTATTCCTGTGCCACCTGACCATCTGCTTATCCTTTATGCCATCACACATAGTTCTTACTGGTTTTTTCCTATGATCTAGGATGTACTTGTTGAAAACCTCAGACAAATTGTTGACAACTAAGTCAGTCTTGCAATTTGTGTCAAATGCATGCCTAGCCCAGGTATTCTTGGGTATTGCACTAAGCCACTGCCAAGCTTCCTCACTCTCAGCTTTGAGATCATCCATTGCTTTATTAAATTTGTGTTCATTATATGCATAACTGGCATTATCCATGCACTTCTTAAGGTCTTCCCTCTAAAGCCAGCATTTTGGAAGTTTGCATATATGTGTCTTAAGCGAACCTTTGATTCTGTTAGGAAAAACTTTACTCACTGCATACAGTAGCCCTGGTGCACACAATTTAAACAGCTAAGCTACTGTGTAATACACATGTCAACACATATTTAATAAAGCAATGTGGATAGACATACCTTCTGTCTGTCTGACATTATAGTATATGGACCATACTGTCCAACTTCTCCTCCAAGACAAATCTTCAGTTGGTGTAGAAACCAGCACCAGTTTGCTTTGTCCTCTTGTCCAACAATGCCAAATGCCAGTGGGTATATGTTGTTATTGCCATCTCCACCAGTGGCAGCAAGGATTTGTGCACCAATGGTCAGCTTGATAAAACATCCATCAATACCTAAAACAAGATGTAAACATAACATGTTAAATGCATTTATATGTGCAAGCTATTGAAACTAAAAAAAATCAAAGTAATGTACAAGCTAAAATGAACTAACCAATGAATGGTCTACACCCCTGTAGAAATCCCTCCCTTGCTCCATTGATGCAGTAAAACATTGCATGGAATCTGGGTCCTGGATGTGGGATTTTTTGAGTGGGTGCTGGAGTTACAGTGGTGACTACAACCCTACTCCCAGGGTTTGTATCCATGACAGTCTGAGCATAGTCTCTCAGCCTTGGGTATTGCTTCCTATGATCTCCCAACACAGCCTCAACAGCTAGGTTTTTTGCCCTATATGCCATAGCCTTGGGCACATCCACACCATACTTTTCCATGCAGGCATCAATAAGTGTATGTATGCTAGTACTGACATCAGATCTGAATAGTGGCTCATATTGCTTTGCAAGCCACTTGGCACTTACCCTACTTGTTTCAGTAGAACTAGGGCAAGTGTGTTGTAATCTCATCTTCTTAATTGCAAAAGTGTTTTCCCCTTTTATAACAGCTTCCACAATGCAGAACTTGCATTGTGAATTCTTGCAATGCACAATGATCCTCTGATCTGAGTTCCTGTGATACTTGAAGTCTCTGCACTGAGTGATGTGCAGGCTCAACAAAGCATCTCTGAATTGATGTTGATCTCTGAAACACATTTGCAGTTTTAGTTGCTGGTGTGGTTGCTCCAAATCCTCATTGTACCATACTCTAGGTGGCCTCTTCTTTGCCCTGCTCTTCCTTTTTTCAGGTAGCACAAATGCTAGTGGCTGAAACCCATCATCTTCACTGTCCTTAAGTAAATTATTATCTTCTTCATCTGATGATGGTTTCCAATCAGGTTGCACTTCTTCTAAAACACTGGAATGTGACCTTGTTGTTGGTCCCTTCCTCCTTACTTGCAGCTTCTGCTTCTTCTTTGCTGGCACAGATATTTTTTCTTCCTCTTCTTGAACAATAGGCTCATCATCCTCCAACTCAAATAATTCCTCTACCTCTGTGTCACCCTCATAATGCACTGGTTCTTCCTCCTCTGTTTCTTCTTCTGATTCTTCTTCCTCTGTTTCTTCCTCATGTTGTTGTTGTACTTCTTCCTCTTCCTCTTCTGGTTCTCTCTGTCTGTTTCCCTCTTCCATCTCCATGTCTTCAGCATCATTCATTTCCTCATTATAGTTAGGCCTTAAATCCCCCATATAATAAGGGTTAGTGTCACTGTCATATTGCCCTTCAGATGAAGATGCATAACTGGCATCATAGCCATCCTGTTCTTCTTCCACAACTTCTTTTAACTTTGGATTTAGAACACTCCAGCTCTCTTGTGTCAAAACAGCAGGGCCTACAGGTGCAATAGAGCAGCTACTCTGACCTTCATAAACAACACCTTGCTGATCAACAGCATAAACAGGAGGATCAGCCATACCATAAACCACAGGCTCAGAATAAACAATAGGATCTAAATTTTGCTTCTCTGCAAAACCCTTCTATGCTACATTGACAGCTGGTCTACAAGCCCTAAATAACAAATTAAGCACCAAACTCTCCTCATTCTGCCTCTTGATCAACTGTAGTTTAACATTACTATCAACCAATTCCAAACCCTGCTCTCCTGGGGTCTCCATGTAAAACAGCAGTGAATCATCAATACTAAAGCCTTGTGTTTCCATCAAAGCAACCATATTCAGATATGTCACATCTGAACAGCTTAACTTCCTCTCTAACAGATCATTATTGTCAAAATGGATCCTAACATTCCATATGTCTTCATATAAACTACAATTCACATGCAATTTGCCTAATCAGTACACTATAACCCTAATTACAAATTAAATGAGAAGAGAAAAAGAGAGAAAACTTACAGGACGCCGCCGAAGCCGTGGGTCAGCTCGTGGCTACAGCTAGGGTTCGCCACCCATTGTTGTGCCAGCTGTACCCGCTGCTCCATGGACAGTGCGGGCTCCATGAACTCGTCGTCGTCGCTGGAGTACGCGTGAGAGCTCGAGTAGCCGTCGCCGCCCTTGATTGGAGATCTCCCGTCGATTCCTCCTGCCGCGCGGCTGCCGAAGAGGGGATTGTTTGCGCCGCCGCCATCGACGTTGCCGCCACCGCCGCTGCCGCCACCACCGCCCGGGGTCGCCGCCGCCATCGCCGTACAGAGGTGCGGTGGAGCTAGGGTTCGTTGACGAACTGAGGAAGAGAGGAAAGGGGCGGGAGGACAGAGCACGGGCCGGTCCGGTTCAAGCCGGACCGCACCTATCGAGCGAGCGGGCGAGTACTGATTCGCCAGCGTGGCAGCTGACGCGCGGGCCTGGAGGGTCAGTTCCAGTGTCAATACGTAGAAATACGAGGTTTAGCCTGATTCGCAACGGTTCGACTCAAACGTGGTACTGACACGTAAAAATTTTCAAAAGTGGTATCAATTCGCCACCACCGCCCCAAATGTGGTACTATCATGTAATTAACTCCCCACTTCCTGCTGCCACTCTCACTCATGCGCCTCCCTGCACGCGTCGCTGGCGTCGTCCGAGCTTCTCCTCGCAGGGAAAGCCGCCGAGGGTCGCCGCAACCCGCCATTGAGCGGCAGATCCATCCTGCTAGCGCTAGCTAGGTACGAGTACGAGTACGAATCCCCACTTGCCCTGCTTCCATCTCTTTCCTGCATTGGCACCCGCCGGCACGGAGTCGGCCCGTAGCTCATTCGTTGCAGCTGTTGCGCTCACCTTGGTTGATCCATCCTCTTTCAGGTCCAGATCCACGACGCTGAGGATCTTCACCTGCTGGCGCGCCCACCGTCTCGCGGCGCCTCACATGCCGATGCGACGGTATTACTTCGTGACCGCCGCGACCGGATCCAGGGCGAATAGCTCCCATGCGACGTCGTTGGTGTGAACTGTCTCTCATGCGACGTTGTTGGCTGTAATAGCTCTCATGCGAAATCTGCGTTGGAAAAAATAGCTCCCATGCGACACACCATTTACGCGGCTAGTTGGTTGTCCGTTCGGCTGAGATTTGGTTAGGACACTGGGGGTTATGTGCTATGACTGGTGGGGTCCACCTATGGCCACGTAGTCAAGAGTCAACCGTCCACGACTCGACCGGTGACTGTGTGACCGTGGGGCGCCCGTGACCGTGCTCGACTCGCCCGAGCTGGACTGGGCGAGCGGCGCCGCCATAAGCATCTTCTCCGGTAGCGGTTTCTTCTCGCGGTGGTGGAGCTATTACGAGGTGAGCCCAAACCCTAGTCCCACTCCCTGAATTTTGGGGATCTGTGGCCTCATGCTGCCCTCTCTTCTTGGCGATAGAATCGGGCTCCACTGGATCCGGGGTTGTTTCTTCTCCGCTGCCCGGTGGTGGAGCGCCTATCTCTGCAGCTGCTATTATGAGTGAGTATTTTCCAAACACTACTCCCATTCCACTGAATTTTGATAAATCTATGGCCTCATGCTGCCCTGTTGCTTGGCGTTTTAGAATCTCGATTGGATAGGAGATGGAGTGAGGGCTAGATGAGATGGAGCGAGGAGACAAGTGCTTCAAATCGGTAATGCCACCCTCTTTTCTTGGCGACCCATTTAGAATCGAACTCGATTTGGTAGTGACTGCCGCCGCTGCCTCGCCATTGACAACATTGGGGAGGTTCAGTTCTGCCACCACATTCGCAATTATAGTGGAATTTTTTCCTGTAAAGCCAAGCTCAATGATGGCAGTGTCCAAGAGATTGATAGAGATACCACCGTGAGGTTGGATGTCGAATTTGCGATGTTGATCCCGTGAATTGGATAGCATGAAGGAGAAGGTCGTGGGCAATTTGGTGGAGAGAATTGGGAGAGTATTGTTTGGGGTCCAGAACAAGAGGTATCTCTGCAACGTCTCGATAACTATAATGGTGAATATGTGAGAATTGAAGATGGAGAATCCATGGTTGCTGAAATTGATCAGCAAGAAGGGTGGGCAAGAAAACAAGTAACATTTTATGCAGAGCTAATTGATCTGCAAACTCATTCCAGAGTTGGTTATGTGCCATCAAAGATGGCTGCACAGATGGAAGATGATGAGTGGGTTTCACAAAAGAAGATGTTGGCATTGTTGATGAACCGATTGTAGTAGTGAAGATACAGGATTGATGCAGATGGAGAGGAGGGAACCCATGGTGCTAGGAAGATTGTTGTTGACTGGAATGTAGTAGAGTTGAATGAAAAAACAGATTTGGTCATTACACCAATATCGACATTGATATGGCGAAATGTTTGGCATTCAAGTTGATGACAAAGATAAGGAGAAGGATGACAGTTCTTTGCTGCTGAAGGTAACACAGCCCTAGAAATGCAAATGAGGATGAAGAACAGCTGATGAGAGAGGCTGCAGATGATGTGGATGATGCAGATGATAATGAGCTGGTTTGTTTGTATGACAAAGAGAACCCAGTTATTGAGGTGGGAAAGTTGTGGCCAAGCATGAAGGAGTTTAGGATGTCTTTCAGGACCTATGCAGTGAAAAAAGAGTTTGATGCCAAGACTATGTGGACTGATCGAAAGAAATTTTATGCTCGGTGCAAAGGTTATGATGGTGGTGGCAATCCTTGCAAATGGTACTTGTCTGCCAAACTACAACCTGATGGAAGTACAGTAAGGGTAAATCAAATACCACACCAGCATACATGTATGACCACTTCACAGAGAGTTTAAAAGATGACATCACAGCTTTGGGTTACAGAGAAGATTAGTCCTATTTTAGCCAAGACTCCAAACACTACTGCAAAGAGGCTTAAAGTTGACTTGGAGAAGCTGTACCCCATCCAGCTGCAACACAGTGTGGAAAGCAAAACAAAGGGCCATGAAATCATTGTATGGTGACTGGGCAAATACATTTAGGATGTTGTATAGTTTTAAAGCAGAGGTGGAGAAGAGGTCACCTGGGAGTGTGGTGGAGATAGATACAGAGGTAACAGAGGATGGCAAGGTTTTATTCAGCAAGTTTTTTATGTGTTTGAAGCCTTGCATAGATGGATTCAAAGCAGGTTGTCGTCCATATTTGAGCATAGACTCATCTTTTTTGACTGGAAAGTGGAATGGTCAGTTGGCTGCATGCAATGCTCTAGATGGACACAACTGGATGTTCCCAATTGCAATAGGAATGTTTCAATCAGAGACAGAGTCATCATGGATATGGTTCATGATGCAACTGAAAAGATGCATAGGGCCAGTTTCTCCTTTGGCCATCCACACAGATGCATGTAAAGGGCTGGAAAATGCAGTAAAAAATATTTCCCCCATGCTGAGCAGAGGGAGTGCTTTGGACATATGTGGATGAATCTGATAAAAAATTCAGAGGAGATGAATTTGGGCGCATGTGGCCAGCAAGAAGATCCTACACTGCATGCACACATTCCTATCACCTTGGTAAGATATTGGCATCATATAGTGATAATGAATTTGCTTCATGGTTGAACACCCACCATTCTCTGTTGTGGTATAGATCAGGTTTTAATACTGCCATAAAATGTGATCATATCAATAACAACTTGGCAGAAAGTTTTAACAACAAACTGAAGGATTTGAAAGACTTGCTGTGCATGACATGGTGGACCAAATAAGGATCATGATCATGCGTTTGTGGGAGTTGAGAGGAAAATTTCTAATATTTTGAAGGGACAAGCTTCAAAGAAGTGGTACAACAGGTGGTCAACAGGAGTAGAAATCTTTCACATCTATCTGTTGAGAAATCTTCCTTGTGGGGTGCTGAAGTTAGAGATACAAAGAGTGGCAAGAGGCATGTGGTAAATCTGAGTTGCATGAGTGCACTTGCCAAGAGTGGCAACACACTGAAAACCATGTGAGCATTCCATACTTTTTGGCATCTAAACCCAGGTTAAATATGCACCCATATTTGCATGAGTATTATTCAGTACAAAATTCAAAGCTGCATATGCAAGTCCAATTCCTGCACCGATCGACCAATCTCAAAGTGGCCCGAGGTGGAAATAGAATTTACCTTGTGTCCCCCTGTCACTAGAAGAAAGGCTGGGAGGCCTAAACAGGGCAGATTCAAAGCTTGGTTTGAGAAAGGTGGTTGTAGTAAGAAGGGGAAAAGGAAAAGGAAAAGAATGATAAGCCCAAAAGGGCTAAAAAAGGTAGCAAAAATAGGTGCAAGTTGTGTGAGGTACTTGGGCACAGAATTGGTGCATCTACACTCCTCAGAGGCCAAAGTATGTTTATGTTACTGTTTTTGCATCTACACTCCTCAAATGCTTTATTTTTTAGGAGGAAGCGTGCAGAAAAAGCCCCACCTCTTGTTGTTGAACAATGCTGGCAAGTGAAAAAAGCAAGACTCAATGGCTATAGAAGGAAGAGCACTAAGCAGATAATGTTTGGTGACAAAGATATGAAGCTAACTGAAACTGTTACTGCTAAACATGAGCTAAGTGTTTCTGTTTTGGACGATGTGATGCATACTGAATCTGTTTTGCAGACGCTAGGGCAATCTGAAACTGTTGCAGATGAAGCAACTGTTGTGCTGCCATGCGAATCTGCTTTGACAACTGTGTTGCCATGTTTGGAGGTTGTGCTGCCAAGTGTTGAGTTGCAAACTGAAGTAGTTGAACAATGTGTGCCATCTACTCAATCTGCAAAAGTGCAAACTGAAGAAGTGGGACATGGTCAGGTGCAAAAGTTGGGACCCCGAAAGTTGAGGGGGCCTAGTGGAGTTTGCAAGGGCCAAAAGCAAGAGCATCAAGATCAACAAACTATGCGCCGTGGAACCAAACGGTGGAAAAAAGCAGAAGAAATCGAGTGGTAGAAAGAAGCAAAAGAAATAGAGTCGAAATCATTCAAATTTGATGTGAAAACTTAAGTTTGTTGTCATTTGATGTGAAAACTTATGTTCTTTCATGTGAAATCTTATGTGCTATGATGTTGATTTGACTTGAAATAAAATTCAAATTTGAACCGACATTCAAATTTGAACCTATCTCCAATATTTTTTGAGTTCATTTGTTTGTTCTGTGATGTTGCATCGTTTTATGTACTACTATGCACTTTAGTTCATAAATCCAACCCTTTTTGTGAATTCCAACTCATAGTCACTGAAAATGTTGTCCAAACAGGCTCCAAAGTAAGGGAAAACGGCCCCATTTCTAAGCAAGTTTGTTTCGACCTTCTCAAAATCACCCAAAAAAGATTTTCTTAGCTTATATTATACCTATATAGGATCAATATGAAGTCTCACCTTTTTTTGAATAAGTATTCATATTATTTAATTTATTTTTGAAAAAACACCCTTTAATACAAAGTCAGCAATAAAACAAGTTTAAAAATTTAAAATGCAAAAATAACTTCAGATCCTCCTTAGTCACTCTAAAATGAAGCTAAGGTGATGTTTTTGATTTTTTGCATTTTCAAAACCTCAAACCCTCTTCTCACTCCTTTGAACTCTATGCAACCTCAGTTGAGATAGTCCAATTTGTGAAGGTTTTTTCATGCAAAGATCATTAGATCAAGTTTATCATTTTATATCATAACTATGTAACATAAAAAAGGCTATATGCGCAGGTTTTTCATTTTTTAGATTTTTTTTGAATTAGTTATACACATTTGAATGTTCGGTCAAACCTTTCAAAACCCCGTTGACTGCCTCCAAACCCCATGTAACCCTAGCGCCAAACGTCCACCGTCAATCTAACCCTAACGCCAAACTGCGGCCGTTGGATAGGCCTTCTAGAAGGATTCCGCGGGGGCGATCCGTGGGCTCCAATCTGATTGGCCACCGTTTTTTCTCTCTGACGAACAGATAACGTTGAGCGGGGGAGCATCTAAGTGACCGTTGGGCCGAGCGGATCGGGCCCGGCAGAGTCTGGCGTGCGTGCGCACGGCCGTCGAGAGGGGGGGATGGGCTGCATGCGAGAGGGTCAATGACATGTGGGCCATCCCTGTCCCATGCATGCCATGCAACGTCGCAGCCTAGCTATTCTTTGCTCGTGAACACCTAGCCATTTGCATGCGGGATTGCATGCACGCATCGATGCAGTAAAGCACAGCAGGGCCGCATCGTATAGGTACGTACGTCGCATCTAAGCTATTTTAACAAATGCATGTTTAAACGAGACGGACGCGTCGGTGGTGCAGCTCCTTTTTCAGTGTCACGCGTGGATGAACGGGCCTGTTTCCCACGCGGCGTCACCGCCGATGCAAGTGCATGAAACGATGCGTCTCGCCTGTGCCGCCCGTGCCTCTTTGGATGCTCTGCCCGTCGTTTTTTGAATTAATGCCCGCAATTACTTATGCCAGTGCGAACGGAGAAGAGAAAACGATTGAGAAGGGGCACCGTGTACACATTGACCATGGCTGCAACGCGGCTATAAAAGGGCACCATTTCCTCATCCTCTCACACTCATCTCTCAAGCCTCCTCCCCTTCTTCTTTTCGAGCCAAATCCACCACTCGAGCCACCATGCAATTCAACGGCCCTACCTACCGTCGCCCTCGCACCGTGCCGGAGAGGCAGTACCCGGCCGGAGTCGTCGTCGAGAATAGCCTGAGGGTGTGGGCCATCTCTAGGTGGAGGGGCCCTAGAGATTTGGCTCGCTTCTTCCTCCAAGCCGCTACCGCCACCTCCCTCCGGCACTCCGCCCATGTTCCACCTCCACGAGCAGACGATGGCAACGCCGGGCCCAACGGCATCGCCATCGGCCTCTACGCCACCTTCACCAACCCCACGACGCTCACCACCTCCTCGGGAGGTGTTCAGTGTGGATGCGAGTTTATCGCGCTCACGACCTACAACATCTTCACCAACTTCCACAACATCTTCCCTCACCCCAACGGCATGCACACCCTCCCCTACCAGATGCCGGAGAACGACGAGTGAGGGGCCCAAGGAGGAGGGGCCAAGGAGTGGCAAGGAGGAGGGGCCAAGGAGTTGTTCAAGTGCGAGTCTTCTATCTATCTAGTTTGTGTTTGTGTTGGTTCATGTGTGTGCCCGTGTCTTCTATATATCTAGTTTTAATTATTTTACTTTCATGTTTTATGAACTATATGTAGTGGGGGGATGCCCCTCTATATGTTCTATCTATCTATGCTATTAGGGTACCCGATGCCCCTCTATCTATCTATATGTTTTTTCGGTCCTCAAGTTTCTCCATTGCATTTTATTTATGTGGCCATGTGTACTAAAAAATGCACTAAAACATGATCCAATCATATAAGTTGTTGTTAGCACGTGTCTAGTTAATTATCTTCCTTTATGTTTTATGCACTATATGTTGTAAGGGATGCCCTCTATGTTGTAAGGAGATGCTACTAGGGGCACACTAGATGTCTTCTTTTTTGAGAGGGCACAACCTTTTCGTTGAAACACACGAGTAAAAACTTTGAAAACACCATAGCACAAGTCAGAAAAAATATTAAAAAATGGTGCTTGGTTGAAATAAACTAGAATCAAACAATTGCTACTTTTTTGGTTCACAAAGACTGCAAGTTGGACTGCTAACTAGAACAAACCTTTTGTTTTAGCCGAAACAACACGGGACCCAACCATCGGACACGATAGCTTATGCATAAAAATAGCTCAAATAATTATCAGATGAGTTATGTCAAAAAAGGTGACTGCAGGAAACTTAAATTTTGTGAAATAACCTAAAGCCGAAAAGATATATCGATGTCAATGACCGTGTGCACTTTTTTTTTGCACTAGCTACACTTCTTTTATCAATGGGCCTAGATATGTTCTATTCGGCCCTGCCTAACTTCTATATGGGCCTGGCCTTTTTGGGCAACGGGCTGTGGACGAACCTTTTTTTTTCTTTTCTCCCTCTACCACTGAAACTGAAACTGATGACGAACTGAAGAACTAAAAATACGGGGCTGAATCAGAGTGGAGAGGACATGCTGAATTCGTACAGCGCAACACTTTTTATTCAAATATACATATCATTATGATTACAAATGATGCCCAATCTATTCACTTACGACTAATTATCATCACATAAACAAATGCGAGAGCAATTACACAAACATAAAAAAGTCCGGCCGTCAGCCCCATCAAATTGCCCTGCTTCTGCAATTCGATGAGTTTCTTCATCTGCTTGTTCAGCTTCTTCAGCTCTGCCGTTACTACTGCATCCCCCACAGTGGCTGCTCCAGGGGCCCCAGATCCAGACGCGCCCGATCCAAACTTGCCCAACTTCTCCGCCTCCAACGGTAAATCGAGCTCCCCTGCCCCCCCTGATGCACCCTCCAGTTGAATCCGCTCTATGTACTCATCTAGCCACTCAAAATGGGTGCACTGCTTCAATTTCTGAAATTGGGAAAGATGAACCCTAAATCCCCAAATTCGATGAAAAATGGGGAAAAATTGGGCAAATATGAATTTGGGAGACAAAAACCAAAATTGGCATATTGAGAAGTAAAATCTCACCTTTCCCTGCTCTGGTTTGCTCTCGCATTTCACGAATTCCCGCCCAAGGTTGCCATTCTTGTCGGTCGTTGTGACTAGCCGCCTTGGGTGCGATACGTGGGCATGCAGGGCACCTTGTCATGGGCACTGCGCCATAGCCGCCATGAGCGGCGGAGGCTGAAGCGGAGCTCGACATTGCTAGGTCAGCGGTCCGGAACGGCGTTGCTGCGCGTCGTCGCCGGAAAAGAAGAACAACAACGGTCGGGGAGGGGAGGGAGGGGGGGAAGATGGGCTCGGGTGCTGCACGGCTCGGGCCACGGCTCGGTGTCCTCTTTTACCAATGCTGACCTGGATAAGTTAGTGGGTCCCACGCTGTGGGTCCTGCTCACCTGACCAATGCTGAGTTGGATAAGTTAGTGGGTCCCATGTTGTGGGTCCCGCTCACCTGATTCGAGTTTTAAACATGTGTCTTTGGATTAGGCAGCAGTGTCGCATGGGAGCTATTTTTTCCAATGCAGATATCGCATGAGAGCTATTACAGCCAACGACGTCGCATGAGAGACAATTCACACCAACGACGTCGCATGGGAGCTATTCGCCCCCGGATCCATGCTTTGAGGTACGGCCCCGTCCCCTCTCTCCCTGCTTTGATCTCCTTCCATGCCGCCGTCGGCGCCGCGCATTGGACTGACTGCGCCGGCACCGGGGACGCTCTGTCTGTACCTCGTGTGGTGCAGCAATGGGCGGTCGGGCTCACCTCCGTCAATCTAGTCTCTTTCAGGCCCAGATCTACGACGCGGAGAAGAGGAAATAAATATTCCACTGTTCACCGTCAGTGCGCTTGGCCGACACTGCGAGCTGCCTCTGAGTTGTTCAGGTGTGAACCAATGAAAAACCAGCTGTTCAGTATAATAATCAATTCGTAGTTAGCTGTTTACTGTCAATGCATTCTGCAACCACGCACATTTTTGACTGGCCGAGCTCTGAGATGGCATGGCCATTTTTGGTGCAGCAATGGTCCGGCTCACCTCTGTTAATCCATCTTCTTTCAGGGTTCAGATCCACGACACGGAGAATAAATCAAATCCACTCTTCACTTGCACTGCGAATCGAGCCAACTGTGGCGCTGGTTGCACCACAATCTGGTATGAACCCATCTCTCTGTGTCTCCGACACAACTAAAAATTCAGGTTCCATGTGTAGCTAGATGTTCATCAGTCTACTAACCCATTCTCTTTTTCAGGTCGTCACCTGTTTACTGTCGGTGCATTCAACAATCTGACCTCCACTGACAGTTGACTGACCAAGCTCTGAGCTAGCATGGCCATGGAGGCAGCTCTCGTCAGCGTCGCGACGGGGGTCCTCAAACCCGTCATAGGAAAGCTGACCACTCTGCTTGGCAATGAGTACAAGCGTTTCAAGACAGTTCGCAAGGAAATCAAGTCCCTCACTCATGAACTTGCTGCCATGGAGGCTTTTCTCCTCAAGATGTCTGAGGAGGAGAATCCTGATGTGCAGGATAAAGTTTGGATGAATGAGGTGCGGGAACTGTCCTATGACCTCGAGGACGCCATCGACGACTTCATGCAGAGCGTCGGTGACAAAGACGTAAAGCCAGATGGCTTCATCGAGAAGATCAAAAATTTACTAGGGAAGTTGGGGAAGATGAAGGCTCGCCGTCGGATTGGCAAAGAGATTCGGGATCTAAAGAAACATATCGTTGAGGTGGGTGACAGGAATGCAAGATACAAGAGTCGCGAGACCTTCTCCAAGACCGTCGTTGACCTTAGAGCTCTTGCTATATTTGAGCATGCATCGATGCTTGTTGGAATCGATGAACCCAAGGCTGAGCTGATCAAATTGTTGATGGACCATGATGGGTGTGCGACAACACAACAACAACCAAAGATAGTCTTCATCACTGGACCCGGAGGAATGGGAAAAACAACTCTTGCAAACCAAGTATATCAAGAGATCAAAGGACAGTTCGAGTGTTGGGACTTCCTATCCGTGTCCCGAAGCCCAGACATGATGAATAACCTGAGGACTATTCTTAGTGAAGTTAGCAGTCAAGATTATTCTAACACGGAAGCAGGGAGTGTACAAATATTCATTAGCAAGATCAATGACTTCCTACTAGATAAAAGGTACATGCTATCTTTATCTTTTATTTCCATTTCTACTTACTTGGCGTTCTTTGAATGTATAAAATGGTTACTTAGATATGTCATTAGGAATATTATACTAGTGGAATTTGTTAAAAAGTTCCATATAATTCTATCTTCGCAGTTTCTCCATATGTTGTTAGAAAAAGTAATGATCAAATGTTTGTACTAATAAATATTGTGTTGATGTTCTAAAAAGAAGAGAAATAGATGGAGAGAGTACAAAGAAAACCATGTCAGGAGCCTATGTTCATGATTTATGTCCTTTTGTTTTGATATTCTATGATCTTCAAGACATAGGCACGTAGCTATTCCCTTTATTGAGTAATAATTGACATAAGTTTGTGTCAAGAGTAGAGCCCTACACACTACATTTTCTCACAGTACTAACACCTTGCCTCACTTTTCTTTCTAATTCTTCTTGAGCTCCCTTAACATGATGAACTATAATATTTTGTGCACTTTACCTCATGACCGGTTTAGGCCAGTAATTTTGATGATATAGATGCTGATTTTGCAAGTGTGCCATCCACGTAACCCTGGTTTTCACATGAAAGCTACCACACACATGACCTTTTTCCACCTCCACCTCTCCGTTCTCTGGGTCTCTTTTCTCTTGAGACCATATGCACCGTGCCTCGATTCACTCTTCATCCTATTCTTTCTCGTCCTGCCAACCGAACGCCGCACTGTTCTATTGAGACCATCTCCATTTATATTCGCTAGGCCTCATCTACTATTGTTGCCCTACACGACCATCCATCACCGACCATGTAGTCGTCCAAAATAAAAATATATTATATTTTACTAGGTTAAGTGAGCCTAATTGTTATAGTCTCTCTGTTATAATGGGAAAGCATGCACAAATAAGTAGTCCAGGAGGGAAAACATACATTTTTTCGAGATATTATGTATGTAGTTTACTAGGTTTTGAATTTAGATCACTTGATCTTTGGGTCCGCACCCAGATTCTTGCTTTGTTACTCATGACCACTTGATCAACGCCTACATATGATTATTTATCTTTTGATTTATCTCTTGTATTTCAACATATTGTTCTAATCTTGATCTTTTTTGTGGTCATGCCTCCTGTTTAAACAATTGCTTATCCCCCTTGCTCTCTGAAATGCGCCAAACTAACATGGACATGCAAAATGAATTAAGTATGTATATTCCCTTCTAGCACTTGTGTGTTTATCGTTTTCATTTTGTCAATGTTAACATGTTCCATTTATTCTTTGTCTATCTACACAACATTTTTTCTTTAGGAACACAACACTTTATTTTACAGCTATGCTAATATTTATTTGTCCATGTACAGGTACTTTGTTGTTGTTGACGATATATGGGACGTGGATACCTGGGACATTATTAAGTGTGCATTCCCTGCTACAAGTTCTACCAATAGAATAATCACGACTACTCGTATAAATAATGTCGCCCATTCAAGTTGTTCATCATCCAATGGCCGTATTTACAATATAACGCCTCATGATATGATGCACTCCAGATAGTTATCACAGAAGGTTATTCAAGTCTGATGAAGATTGCCCTTCATACCTTCAAGAAATTTCTGAGCAGATATTGGGAAAATGCCATGGGTTACCTTTGGCGATCATTTCTATATCTGGTTTGTTGGCTAACATAGAAAAAACAGAGGATCTATGGAATCAAGTGAAAAATTCAATTGGTCGTGCACTTGAAAGAAATCCTAATGTCGAAGGAATGATGAAGATATTGTCACTTAGTTACTTTGATCTGCCTCTTTATCTAAAAACATGTCTCTTATATCTGAGCGTATATCTAGAAGATTCTACTATAGAGAAGAAGGGCCTGATAAGAAGATGGATTGCTGAAGGATTCATTCATAGAGAAGGTAGATACACGACATATGAGTTAGGAGAAAGGTGTTTTAATGAACTACTCAATAGGGGTTTGTTCCAACCTGGAGAGATAAATAGATATGGCAAGGTGACTAGTTGTCGGGTTCATGACACAATCCTTGATTTCATCATATCCAAGTCCATAGAAGAGAACTTTGTTACTTTACTTGGTGTTCCCATTCTGACAATTGGGAAACAAAGCAAAGTTGTTCGTCGTATTCTATTCCATAGCCCGTTGATTAGCCTCGTCAATGTGAGACTTTCTCCTTTTTTGTCTTCTCCACACAACCTCCATCATCGTATTCTATTCCATCCATAGTGCTATATCCATGGCTTACGCTCATGTATTGCGTGAGAGTTAAAAAAGCTGAAGCGCATTAAAAAGTATGAGCCGATTGCTTGGCTGAAACCGGGGTTGTGCATGATGGGAGTATTTTATGTGACAAAAATGAAGCATGGCCTAACTATATGATTTTGTAGGGATAAGCTTTCTTTGGCTATGTTATTTTGATCAGACATGCTTACTTTGTTAGTATGCTTGAAGTATTACTATTTTTATGTCAATACTAAACTTTTATCTTGAATCTTTTGGATCTGAACATTCATGCCGCAATAAAGAAAATTACATTGAGAAATATGCTAGGTAGCATTCCACATCAAAAATTATATTTTTATCATTTATCTACTCGAGGACGAGCAGGAATTAAGCTTGAGGATGTTTGATACGTCTCCAACGTATCTATAATTTTTGATTGTTCCATGCTATTATATTATCCATCTAGGATGTTTTATATGCATTTATATGCTATTTTATATGATTTTTGGGGCTAACCTATTAACCTAGAGCCCAGTGCCAGTTTCTGTTTTTTCCTTGTTTTGAGTTTTATACAAAAAGGAATACCAAACGGATTCCAATTGACGTGCCAATTTTTTACGATTTTTGATGGACCAAAAGAAGCCCCCAAAGTAAAAGAGTTGGCCAGAAGAGTCCCGAGCCGTCCACGAGGGTGGAGGGCGAGCCCTACCCCCTGGGCGAGCCCTACCCCCATGGGCGCGCCCCCTGCCTCGTGGGCGACTCGGAGACCCCCTTGATATGAGACCGACGCCAAATCCTATAAATACCCAAACCTCCAGAAAATAACCTAGATCGGGAGTTCCACCGTCGCAAGCCTCTGTAGCCAACAAAAACCAATGGGGACCCTGTTCCGGCACCCTGCCCGAGGGGGGTATCCCTCACCGGTGGCCATCTTCATCATCCCGGCACTCTCCATGACGAGGAGGGAGTAGTTCACCCTCGGGGCTGAGGGTATGTACCAGTAGCTATGTGTTTGATCTCTCTCTCTCTCTCTCTCGTGTTCTTGATTTGGCATGATCTTGATGTACCGCGAGCTTTGCTATTATAGTTGGATCTTATGATGTTTCTCCCCCTCTACTCTCTTGTAATGAATTGAGTTTTCCCTTTGAAGTTATCTTATCGGATTGAGTCTTTAAGGATTTGAGAACACTTGATGTATGTCTTGCGTGGGATACCCGTGGTGACAATGGGGTATTCTATTGATCTACTTGATGTATGTTTTGGTGATCAACTTGCGGGTTCCGTGACCTTGGGAATCTATGCATAGGGGTTGGCACGCGTTTTCGTCTTGACTCTCTGGTAGAAACTTTGGGGCACTCTTTGAAGTACTTTGTGTTGGTTGAATAGATGAATCTGAGATTATGTGATGCATATCGTATAATCATGCCCACGAATACTTGAGGTGACATTGGAGTATCAAGGTGACATTAGGGTTTTGGTTGATTTATGTCTTAAGGTGTTACTCTAGTATGAACGGAAAGAATAGCTTCGTGTTATTTTACTATGGAGTCTTGAATAGATCGATCAGAAAGGATAACTTTAAGGTGGTTTCGTACCCTACAATAATCTCTTCGTTTGTTCTCCGCTATTAGTGACTTTGGAGTGACTCTTTGTTGCATGTTGAGGGATAGTTATATGATCCAGTTATGTTATTATTTTGAGAGAACTTGCACTAGTGAAAGTATGAACCCTATGCCTTGTTTCCTAGCATTGCAATACCGTTTACGCTCACTTTTATCATTAGTTACCTTGTTGTTTTCATATTTTCATATTACAAAAACCTATTTCTACCATCCATATTGCACTTGTATCACCATTTCTTCGCCGAACTAGTGCACCTATATAATTTACCATTGTATTGGGTGTGTTGGGGACACAAGAGACTCGTTGTTATTTGGTTGCAGGGTTGTTTGAGAGAGACCATCTTCATCCTACACCTCCCATGGATTGATAAACCTTAGGTCATACACTTGAGGGAAATTTGCTACTGTCCTACAAACCTCTGCACTTGGAGGCCCAACAACGTCTACAAGGAGAAGGTTGCGTAGTAGACATCATTAACTATTGATTTTGATGAGTTTTTCCAGTTCTACAATCAAAAGGCCGTCGACAAATCACTTGTGGCTTGCTACTGTCTGTAAGTACTACTTTCTGTAATTATGTCTTTATATATATAGCCCAACTCTTTCATTGCATGTATATATAATTATCCTCACTATATTATGCAGATTGAAGATCGACGAATATAGAAAAGCACAAATCCATGACATTGGGTTCATTAACCCAAATGTCATACATGAATACACGGTAAAAAAAAGCCGAAGAGACCTATGACAACTTGCTCAGATCGTTGCTCAAAAATCAAACGAAAGATAAAATACTCTTTCCTTACAACTTCAGGTGAGTGTTACTGTCTTGTGCATATTCGGTTTCCCTTATTACTCAAGGTTATAGTCATGTAACTGATGAGTTGTGCATGCGTGCGCAGCTTCCACTTTATTCTCCTAGTGATTAAGCTTGAGAAGGGAGAAGTAACTGCCTTAGACTCGAGATGAAAAGATCCTGAGGACTATGCGGACATGACTGGTATGCTTCAGAAGTAAGTTCAATCCATCATTATCATCACACCATATTGACAACTTTGTTCATTTCCTGATATCAAGTAATTATTTTCTTTGTCTGGCAGAGTTTGGAAAAAGTTCACCGCAATTTCTCCAGGTATGCCGACCGAGCTGACATTTAAACAACCGAAAATAAGTACTACTACCTAGTTCCGCGCATCTCACATTGATTGTAGCTAGTTTCATCAATAGCATTTAGCATGCTTGCTTATCAGTTTGATTGACCTCTATTTCTTGTAAAGTGCTTGTGGCAGGAACAAGGAAATACTTTTTGTGGATGCTACATTTGTGAGTTCATCTACAACGAGACGACCAAGAATAAGCAGGGCTACACTGAAAAACAATATCAAGTGCGTAAGCAAAAATATTCATAATTGTATTTTATTACCATCATTTGTGTTGAGTTTCATTCATACACATGTATTGACCATCTTCTTTGATTTAGATCTAGCAGCTGCGGGATGAGCTCATACCACATGATCGCATAAAAGCAATTCAAGAGAAATTGGCGGGATTCTTTCTTGACCTCGTCATCAACAAAGCCGGAGAATACCATGTGGCACTTGACATTTTAAGGATTGTAATATATATTATATTGTATATATGTAGCTAGTAGCGTCGGATAGATATAAGAAAACTTGTTGTTCGACCAATCTCTCGGAGAAGGAGAGGTCGATCACTTCTCTTTGTATATGTTCATGACGATCTTCTGTACTTAATGGTTTCCTTCATTTGCTTACTAGCTAGCTAGCTAGCGTGTCGAGTCCTCTCTATACGTATAGTATGTAGCGTCGACCAAGCACGTAAGAGAGGACACTTCTCTCTATTAGCTAGCTCACATAATATATGAAACCCCTAAATTAACCATACAAAACCCCAACCCCTCCCCCCGCCTTTTAGAAAAAAAACAAAACCCCAGCCCCTGAACTGCTGACGCATGGAAGACTTTTGGTCCCGGTTGGTGGCACCAACCGGGACAAAAGGCCCTCCTGCCTGGGCAAGCGGCAGCGGCCACGTGGAGCCCCATCTGTCCCGGTTCCTGGGAGAACTAGGACGAAAGGTATTGGGCGTTAGTACCGACCTTTTCGTCCCGGTTCGGCAACCGGGACAAATGGGCCTCATGAACCGGGATAAATGGCCCGTTTTCTACTAGTGGTCATGAGTAATGGATTCATCCAACTGAAAATTTGATTCAGCTGAAGGTCCAAAAAGCTCTTTGTAATACTTAGTAATAAAAGTTCTAAGTGGTATGCCCCCCTTAATTCGGCCTTCCTCCTGGTCAAGGGCGAAAATGCGTTTCTTTCTATGTCTGCTATTGGCAAGCATTTGAAAGTATTTCGTATTATCATCACCTTGCACAAGCGAATCCGCCTTGCAACATTGGTACCATTTAATCTCTTCCTCGCATAGTAGGCGGGCTATCTGCTTATTTAGATTGCTTTTTTGCTCAATTTCAACTGCAGACAAAGGTCTCACCTCCGCTATTTTATCAAGGGAATCAATTAAGGTAGATAGTCGCAGTTTTTCTTTTTTGTAGATGCCAACAGTATGCTTGGCCCATCCATAAAGGAATCGACGCAATGCGCGAATTCGATTATTCCATCGCTGAATAGGTGTGTTACCGCGAGGCTGGCGCGCCCACACTTTCTTAACCAGGTCATGAAATCCCTCTCTCGTGAGCCATCCCAATTCAAATTTAAATTGGTGACGGTTAGAACTTGGGATTGGTTGTCCAAAATCGGTGAGCAATGGAGCGTGATCCGATAAGGCCTCAATTCTTTCTAATGCCCGAACCGAGGCTAGGGGATATTTATATTCCCAGTCGGTGGTAAATAGCACCCGGTCAAGTTTTTCAAAGGTTGGCACCGATCGGTTGTTGGCCCAGGTATACTGACGACCAGACATCATGATCTCCCTCGGATCCAGACTGTCAATAAGAGCATTAAAGAGGAAAGGCCACCTTGTATCAAACCGGTCATTGTTTTTTTCCTGCTGATATCGAAGGATATTAAAATCCCCCCTGATTAACACGGGGTGGGGATTGTCTCGACAGATATTAACAAGTTCTTTTTGAAATGCAGACTTAAACTCCTCTTGAGCGGCGCCATATACAGCTACCAGGCTCCAAAGGAAATTGTCGGACTTGTTTCGAAGGTGGAATTTGATATGATACTCCCCCTTTGACGTGGACAATAGTTGCAAGGACGTAGAGTTAATACCTAGCAATATTCCACCGGACCTCCCCGGTCAGCGGCAAGACGTGCCATTCGTAATCCAAACCACATGAGAAGTGGTCCAGATCACATGTTGAAAAGTCACGTTTGCCCGCCTCAGTGATAGCCACGAACTCCAACGCATGATCCTTTACACAATCGGCAATGTGTTTGTGTTTAGCCAAGTCACCTAGACCTCTGCTATTTCAAAACATGCCTCTCATGCTGAACCAACTTTTTGTTTAGAGACCTTTGCCTTCTTAGAAAGAGCGCCCTCTTTTCTTTCCTGAGTTAGACTTATTCTTACGCACCGACGCGAGAAGCTCACAAAGCGTAGTGTCACGTACAGTATCGTCAAGGTCTACTTTAGTCGTGTCTTTAACCAAATGAGAGAGAAGCTTGCCTTCATGATTGGCATCAGCATCCTCATCCTCCTCATCTGACATGAGAGGCATGTTTAGCTTAAGCAGCATTTTTCTTGCGGGAAACTCTTTGAGATGCTACTCCTTGTTGATGGTGGACAAGGTTATTCTTTAATTTGTGTTTCCTTGCCTCATGTGCATCATCAGGTGTCTGTCTCCTGCTCCTCATCCGATTCTCAAGTTAACAGCCACATACATTGTCTGACGTGGATGTGCCTAAGTTTCAGTTGACATGCCCTTTCTGCATGTTTTTCCACGATTGAGGATGGGTACGAGGATCAACCGTGCCCCTGCCCTGCCCTGCTCCACAGCTCCTTGTTCATTTCTGTATTCAACGCTGCTGAGATTCAAGCAGTGCTACTGTTTTAAAATTGGCTACTGCAATTGCGAGAAAGCTAACCAACATGCGTAACTGCAATCTCTCTCTCTCTCTCTCTCTCTCTCTCTCTCTACACATTTGTATGTCACTCTGATACATCGTTGGAAATGGAGAGGCTCTCTGTTTCCTTGACAAAGATGACGCCGATGGATCTGGGACTACAATCTGTCCACAAAGATCGCCAAGGACCCATCCCGAACTCAGTGAAAGCTGCACCATCTCTCCATCTCTTGAGGAGACGAGACATTTGTACCAAGCTTCGCAGATGCTTCAGTAGCAGACTGGAAACTTCAGCGTCCTGGCTGGTGCTGGACACACACAAGCTCTATCTTATTGAATGGACCCAAGAGATTCAGCTGCACACTGCACACTGCCAGACATGCATAACCTGGGTAAACGACCCAAAAAAGTAGGAACATAACTAACATGAGAGTTGCTACTGCTCCTCCTCATCCGGTTCTCAAGTAAATTTTTCAGAGCCTCTCAACAAGTACATCGTCTCTCAACAATTACATTGTCTCTTTCTGTTGCAAAATGCAGTGACCGATACATCAATGGAGCTGACTATGCACTGGCAGGTTCTAGCTTAAGCTGCTCTTTCTTGTTGGGAAAATCCTTGACACGTCACTCGTTTTTTATGGAATGAATAATGTGGCAAAGTTTTCATTGACATCCTATTTTGTTTGTTTCTACGAGGGATGAATTCTGCAGGTGTATTTTCTCAATGCTATCTCCTCCTTGAATTTTGCTTCTTACTTCTACTTCCAGAACCTTCGAGGTGCATGCATGTAAATATGTCATCATGCATTATGCACCTGGTAGTTGAATTATGTACACTTGTGTTTAGCAATGTGTTAGCTAGCTGGGTTTGCTACTTACAGGTTCCTGGACTAAAAAATGTATCATATAAGCTCTTGTTTTCTCAAAATAGTATTAGCCATGTCCTACAGTACACATATATTAAAAAATGTGGAATAATATAAAACCTCTTTTCCGAATCATCCTTGCTCTGATTAAACATACAGCGAAGATTCTTAATTTCAGTGGCGCAAACCGCAAATACTGTGGTAATGGAGATTTATGTTTACAAATATCATTGCCCACTATTCCAGTAATGTGAGTGAAAGCACCGCATATACTGTATCAATTAACATTGATCAGGGCATCGGTAACAAAAAAGATTACTAACTAGCCACATCTGCCTTTGCACAAAACTTTAAAGGAATAACTCGGGCCAAGATAACTAATACTGACGCTAGCTAGCTGCCCAGCAGCGGCACGTCCTGCGCATGCAGAGATCTAGAGGAGAGTTGAAATGGAGACAGCCTTGCCTTAGTTAACTAATGTAATGGCAGGTAAACCAAACGAATCTTTGATTTTTTTAGGGGAAAACGAATCTTTGCTGAAATTAGGGCGCATGCATATACCTCGTGTCCGCAAAATGGCTTTTGGTCTCTCTACACGGGCAACTTCACAATTTGATGCCCCTGTTTTTTGTTGTTAATTAACTGGCAATCTCTCGTCGAGACAACTATTGCTCGACTGACATCACGGATTTGTTGAAAAGCAGTGCATTGTAACTACATCCGTGTCAGTTTATGTGGTGTCTATGTATCCTAGGAATCAAGTTTAACTATCAATTTGATAGCTCGCTCCCTTTTTGAAGGCGTCGTCACGGCTCTCATTGCCCGTCGTGTTGCTCCAGGGGAAACTCTGATCCTCGGGTCGGGCGGTGACGGCGCTCTGGTGTCGTAACCTTCCTGAAGGCGCCGCTTTGGAGCATACGGTTCGTCATATGCGGCTTCTTCTCTTCGCGTTGGCGTGTCCATGGTTGAGGACTCCGGTTGTTCTTGTAGTACTAGGGGTAGTGTTGCTGCGCTCAGCGCCTATGTATCCAACCTTGGGTGTGTGCGTGTGTTGTGGTGGTGTGTGTTTGTATCTGAGTTGTGGTAGGTCATTGCTTTATATATAAAACGGAGCGAAAGCCTTTTTCGGTAACTATCAATTTAATCAACAAACGTAGAATATGTGTCACAAAAGTTATACTAAAGAATTCACAGAACAGTGTTCTTAATAAAAGCAGTAACGACAACCAGGAAAGCAAGCAGGGCATCAGTAACCAAGACAACTGATTGACTAACTTGGTCCGTCGATCTTGATTGACTAGGTTCTTGTCTGTCCTGATGATCTTGTTTATGTTCAGATGTCTCTTGGTCGTTCTTCCCTCCGTCCGTCTCTTCATCGAAACAGTATCCCGCTTCCTCATCTACGCCCATTCGATGTCGTCATCCTACTCGTCTTCACCGTGCCTTGTCTGGCATGTATAACCAGGCAGGAAATCATGTTTGAGAAAGTGTGTCTTCACATTTCCAGTAAAAGCCTCGATCAAAACTTCGTTCTTGCACTTCTTGCAAAGAAATAATATCTTTGTTTTACCCTCTTGATCCATATATTTCAGCGCCACCTTAAAGAACCAATTTACAGTTCGATCCATATGCATGAATCATTCGATCTATCAAGTTGCCTACAAGAGTATATATAGGGAAAAAATTGATATAACTAATGAAGTCATGAAACATTTCAGCATGACCTTTTGCTAATTTTTTTGACATGTATTGAGTGTCAGAAATTTGACGAAACCAAAATTTGGGCATGACCTAGATCATAGAGAGGATGACTGAGCAAGTCGCCGATACATCGATCGTGGCAAAGGCCGGCTGTAGGTATGTAGGGATTTGTGGAGCGATCGGAGAGTGATATAGAGATATGACTTGGAGAGAGGAGTAGTAACTACTCCCTCCGTTCCTAAATGGAAGTCTTTGTGGAGATTCCACTATGAACCATATATGGATGTATATAGATGCATTTAAAGTGTAGGTTCACTCGTTTTGCTCCATATGTAGTCCATAGTGAAATCTTTACAAAGACTTATATTTAGGAACAGAGAGAGTATATATACATGAGGGAGAAGCCTCTTTATATAATCTAATCAAAATTGTGATGCTATTACTCGCGTGTCTTATCGGTGGTGTGTCACTTGTAGGCACGCCACTTATGCCGAAAAAGGCTTTCGCCCCGCTTTATATATAAAGCACCAATCAGCAAGGCACGCCACTTATAGGGATGCCATTACCATGTGGCACAAAAAAGTGGACCCCATAGACATAATAGTGCCTATAAGTGGCACGCCACTACCGATGACGTGCCGAAAAGTATCACGCCACCGGTAGGCATATTAGTGATGGAGTGGATTGTTTTACAACACCACCGCTAAGTTGCGTCTGGCCACTAGAGTGGTTGGATGGTTAGAAAGTCCTAGACTTGATGTTGGTGCTCACATCTTTTTTTCTGGATTTATTGTAGGCTCTCCGCGAGATGTGCATTCAGTGAAAGAAACGTTCCGGTCGACTATGAAGGCGCCTGTGGCGATTTCGTCAAGATGATGTGCCGGCTCAATCCCTCAGAGATGCTCATAGGGGACAGGTTGCATTCATAGGGATGAATGTACATGTGTATGTATAAGGGTCTCCACCGTTCAAAAAAGTTGCGCCTGACCAGATTTATGAGGAGCACGTACTCATGCATGGCGTGCTATTTTTTAGTCATACAACTAGTAAAGGCATAGTGACAGCTATAAAATATGCCCATGCGATAGCTATTTCAGAGAACTAGATGATACCATGCGCATTGCTGCGGGAATTGCTTGCAGTATATTTTGATGAGATTTGATTATATTGGCATGAATAGAAAATGAGCATCTGTAAACAACATAGGTAAATGCAACGTAATTTGGACCATGTACCTTAAATCATCATGAATAGAAAATGAGCATATGTAAACAACATATGTAAATGCAAGGTAATTTGGAACATGTACCTTAAATCATCCACATTCAGCACCATGAATTAAGAACTATATATGTATGCTTAAAATGAATTGCGGGTAGCATCATAAAGTTTCCCAGCTTATCCGTCATACCGATAAAGTTTAGTTCACCATTTCTTAAGCTATGAAATGTTCCAAGACAATAATACCAAGAACTTGTTGGTAAGCATAACTGTAATAAAAAACATGAATTGGAAGTGGGCCTAATTGAGCAACTGTCAAAAATTTAGTGGGAGACTCGCATATAGCTACAAAAAGTTGGAGAAGTGTAATTCAGATCAATTTCCAAAGTGCAGCCATGTAAAAAGCATTTGGCACAGGCACCGTGCAAATATTCAAATGAGAAAGGACATAGAGCTATCAAATAGGGACGCTTCTATGCCATGCTCTGTTTCATACAAAAAATGGAAAGTAAGTGCAGGAACTTACCGAGTTTAAAACATACAAAAAATGGAAAGTAGGTTCAGGTATCAATTCCCCGCTCATCCAGGACAGGCGGATTGTGCCAGATGAGTGCCACAGGCGGTGGCGATCCTGCGCCGAATCTGCTGCTTGTTGCAGGGCACCTATCGATGGTGATTGCGCCGCCCTGTCTTCTGGTACGGGGAAGAGTAGAGATGCGGAGAGATGAAGCATTGGGCTTCTGTTCATCGGTTAGTATACTGACTTTCGGACCAAAGAGGCCTCTTTGGTTTCGAGAGAGTCGCACATTTAAAAAAAAAGAATGATGACATGGTGAGCTGCATGTTCAAAATAAATAAAACAACTGATGACGTGGCAAGGCAGCTGAGGTGGATAGGCTGCATGTCAAGAGAAATAGGATAGTGGGGATGAACTATTTTTTTTTTAGAAAAGGAGGAATACCCCTAGCCTCTGCATCTGGACGATGCATACGGCCATATTATTAGTTATTAACACAAGACCTTACAAAGTCGTACAACAGTAAGACCAAAGCCACCGTCTAAGCAACATCTGTCGCTACTCCTATCCAGTTGATGAAGAGGCGCTGATAGTCTGGGCCTAATACCAAACAGACCTCGCAGCCAAACCTAACATCTAAGACCTGAAGTCCATACCAGGACGCCTGCCGGGTATGGGCACCCACCAGTCCGGCGTGCTCCTCAACCAGGGCGCCGGCCGGGTATGAGGCCACCGCAGCCACCTGCCACCAATCCATCTTCAGAGCTGTGCTGCTGCATCGACCTTGCCCGGTCTAGCTGCCGCCGACGCCACCACGACGCCAGACAGCGTCGACCTCCTGCGCGTGTCTATCACCACACATCTGACGCCAAGCCTCCGTTGCTCCATGCCGCCAAGAGCCGCCAAGAGCCGCCACCATGAATATGTAGAAAGAAACACCGCTCCACCGAAGAAGCCATCCGCTGGTCCCTCGAGCCCGAGTGCATCTCCAAGAATGCCGCCCCAAGGGGGTAACGACACATGAATGCCGCCGTCATCCGATCAACTGATCTAGGGTTTCCCCCGGAGGTATTGGGTGTGTTTGGGATTTGTACCTCGATGATGCCTTCATGAAGGAAACGATGATAAGGGCATCGTCATCACCGGCTCCGGCCAACGACTGAAGACCAAGTTTTCACTCGGATCCGTCCCAAGACATCCACCCGACAACCTATGCACTGTCTCGACCTCCTTCAAAG
The DNA here is from genome assembly GCA_021605205.1 of Aegilops longissima. Taxonomy (NCBI): domain Eukaryota; kingdom Viridiplantae; phylum Streptophyta; class Magnoliopsida; order Poales; family Poaceae; genus Aegilops; species Aegilops longissima. Next base: position 657,205,865 of record CM038681.1, on the reverse strand, counting down.
CCCCAGATCTAGCCGCCTAGATCCGGCGACCAACCGCAACAACAGTGCCACCGTAGGAGCCCTGGAACACCGGCCACTGCCTGAATGCGCCACCACCGGAGCCTGGGAGGAGGACTCCCACTCCACCTCGCCAAACCGCGAGAGCCGCCGAGATCCATCCGGCACGCTCATCACCGTCTCTGATCTGAACCGATTCGCAGCAAAACCACGAGATCGACGATGCAAATCCGCCTTGAATAGGGACAGCACCACGCCATGCCGTCGGGGGAAGCCCGAGCTTCACCTGCCGCCGCCCTGGGATCCAGCAGTCGCCGACAGGCCGAGCCGCCGGCCACCGCGACCAAGGCCGCCATGCCCGCGAGCCCATCGAACGGTCGGCGCCGCCAGATCTTCCTCGGAGCCGCAACTCCGCCTCCCCTGCCCAGTACCACGCCGCAGCCTTGCGCCGTCGCCTAACGCGCCGCCGCGACGCAGATCGGGGGAGAGCGCCTCGGCGCCATGGGATCCAGCAGCCGCCTCACCTGATCTGGCGCGGGAAGGAAGAGAGCCTCCGCCGCCGCCATCAGCCGCCCGGGGCTTTGCCCGGCGACCTCCTCTAGCGGCGGCGGAGGGGAAGGGAGGATGGAGGTGCCCGGCGGCGGCGGCTAGGGTTTTTATCCGAGCCGCCCTAGCGGGAGGGCGACGCGGATGGGTTTCCGGTAGTCAAATAGTTGAGAAATCAATTCTCAAGCTGCTTCTGTCTGCGCTCAAGGTACGCACATACTATTAACAAATAATGGCATCTCTTAAAAATGGGGAGATTTTCATTTCTCGGCCTCTGCACCAACTAATAATGCATACGGCCATTTTAGTATGAGTACCAAGATAAACATGATCCTCAGAATTTTTTAAATGAGTATCAAGATATTTCTTGATGAGTGGTTTCACCACGCATCAAGCTTGATCCTCAATAAACGGGGAAAACCCATATGCATCAACCTGTTAATTCTAGGAATTGAACTCGGGTCATTAGGCTGCACAACCGCATGCCCAACCAGAAGGCTCTCTTTGCAATTTAGGTATTATAAATACTGACGATGTAGATTGAAAGTGACGCGCTACTAATTAACATTGTGTGTAAGCATTTCTGTAATAACAGTCCGTGCAACTTGGTACACCGCTCATACAACTCCAACATAGATCATCGTGGAATAGCGTAAGGTTAGCATCATCTTGGCACATCGGGACTATATCTATCAGCGTGGCCGGCCAACAGCCGAACATGCTCGCAAGCACAAGTGGGTCGATCACTTGTTTTATTATAGTGACTTGACGCAAAATCAGTTGTTTACGGCCGTCCTCTCCCACTCCGCCCCCACTCCATCCCCTCCTCCCGTGCGCTGGTCGTCGTCCTCGCGCTGCGCATCGCCGCCGTCTGCCTCTGGATCTCCGCCGCAGGCTGGAGAGGACCGCCGTCTCGGACGCCTTCTTCCACAACCCCAGCTCACTCAAGAAAAGGTGTGGATTGCTTATTCTAGCTAATTGTGCTGTGGCCTGGTGTTTGCTCACTTGCTTGTGCTGCATCGTTTAGCTCACACTGCTTTCTCGTCCACAGTCACACACACAGAGACAAAATTAATTTAGCGAGAGCTCCGAGCTAGCGGTGACCATGGAGGCGGTTCTGGTGAGTGCAGCGACGGGGGCGCTCAGATCCGTCCTGGAGAAGCTGGCCACTTTGCTGGGGGACAAATACAAGCGTTACAAGGCTGTGCATGGGGAGATCCAGTTCCTCACGGATGAGCTCGCTGCCATGCATGCCTTTCTCCTCAAGATGTCAGAGGAGGAGGAACCCGATGAACAAGATAAGGAGTGGGTGAATGCGGTGCGCGAGCTCTCGTATGATATGGAGGATTCTATTGATGACTTCTTGCAAGGTGTTGGCGACAAAGAGAACAAGCCAGATGGTTTTCTCGAGAAGATTAAGCACTCACTCCGCAAGTTGGGGAAGATGAAGACTCGTCAGCGGATTGGCAATGAGATCCAAGATCTGAAGAAACAGATCATTGGTGTGGGCAAGAGGAATCAAAGGTACAAGACTAGGCAGGCTGTCTTTGGTACCGTCAACTTGTCCAACACCAAAAATGTGGTGGTTGACCCAAGAGCTCTTGCTATCTTTGAGCATGGCTCAAAGCTCGTTGGAATTGATGAGCCCAAGGCCAAGATAATTAAATTGTTGGCTGAAGGTGAATCAAAACAAGAGCAAACAAAGTCTCTCTCCATCATAGGACCAGGAGGAATGGGAAAGACAACGCTTGCAAACCAAGTTTATCGAGACCTCAAAGCGAAATTCGATTGTCGAGCCTTCTTATCCATTTCACGAAATCCAGACATCATCAATATCCTAAGAACTATTCTTAGTGAAGTTACTAGCAAAGGTTACCCTGACACTGAAGCAGGAAGTATACAACAACTCATCAACAAGATCACCGACTTCCTAGCAGACAAAAGGTACAGATTCTATTCCGTGTCTATTGTCGTCTTTGAATATGTAACTAGAAAGCTATTTACATATTTACAATGAAAATCATAGTTGTAATTTGTTTCAAAAACCGGCCCATGCCATATTTAATTCCTATTTTCTCATCTATTGTTACAAAACGTAATGGTCAACTGTTTGTAGTGAAAACTGTGTTAGCGTGTGGTACAGATTATATGAATGCATGTTTAAGGCATAGCTACTCCCTAATCCATTGAGTATATAATTGATATTACCATGTTGCTAACACTCCTCAGCATTTTGTATACGTGGATAAGTTCATATTTTTCCTACACTATGGACTTGCTAAGTTTTCTTCCTAATTATTTTGGGCCACCATGATACCCTAAGCCATTATTTTGGAGTACTTCCTCGTGGATGGTGGTCTACTAGTGTAGCATCTATGACACCTTTGTTTTCACACAAGGCAGACATATATGTCACCTTCTTCCTCCTCCACCTTCTCCTTCTATATTTCTCTTCAACTTTCTTGGTTGCTTTTCACTATTTTGGTGTTTAATTGACTCGCTTTTGCCTATTTTTATGGCTAATTTTATATGGACAAATAGGCAGCACACGACACAGTTCAGCAACCAAAAATTGAGCCTTAGACCAGACCAACCCGTTGCGCATCCATATGGTGTATTCTCCTTCTCCATCTTGTTTGTTATGCGGCTCACCCGACGCCACTACGCTGATTTGTAGAGAACAGCTGCCAAGAGATCGATCCAGAGGTCTCCGCAGATGTCGTCGGCCCACTTCTATTAGCTAGTTATTTCCTAGACCATCGAATAACGATTCCTGCATCAGTAGTATCATACCGCGTGTTACTCAACATGTCATTATTAGGTCTCATGTCGTGTGGACAATCAAATTATCCTGAGTTGCTCACCATACGACCATTTACCATAAATATACACATACCTCATATGTCATTCCATCATCAATATGTGGTACAGCGCTCATGTCTATCAACACTCACATGCAAAGTTAGTTATCCCACTTAAGATTCTCTCATTCTGTAAGTGTCATTTAAGAGCTACTCCCTCTGTTTCAAAATATAAGGCAAGTGTGACTTTTCAATATCACCAATGAACGAATTTGACTACAAATTTCACTTATAAAATGATTAAAGATTAGCAGAAAAACATGGCATAAAAGCATTTTCTGTCACGAATATATCAATACAGTTCTTACATGCTAAATCCACAAGCTTTCATAACTGTCAGTGGTCAAAATTTTGAAACTATGACTACAAGCAGACTGACGGGCCTTATTCTATGAAACTCAAGGGTTTATTAGGCATCGGATGTAGTGCATAGTAGAGAGAGAAGTGTACCAAAATTGAACAAAAAGAGAAAGATATAGCAAGACGCACTCCACAACAGTAAGTGTTTCTAATTGATGTGCCCCAGATTCTAGGGAAACGGGGCCACATGTCATTGACTACATGGGTGGATTGACTCATTCTTGACGTAAGTCTCATTGTTGGGCTTGGTACGAGATGAGCTAGCTCACTTATTCCTTCTTAGAAGGTTGAAATTTCTTATCCAAATTTGGATACAGAATCCATATTTTAAAAATTCGAGTAAATATTCCAATAATTCAATCTAGTTTCCCTGAATATTGTAGGAAAATTTGATATCATATTGTCTAGACATTCAAAGTTCAGGCTGCCTTTGCAACTTTCGGTCAACTTCAGGCCAAACATGGCATTGAGCTACTAGATATCAATGTGACCATGGAATCTTCATTTTGCTTACAAGAACACCAAGTATTTTCTAACTCCAAGCTATGTGGTTAAAGTTTTGGAGAAGGGCCATGTTAGCTGCACTTTAGAAAAAGGGTCAAATTTGTCAATTCTCGCTCCACCATACTGAATAGAGTCATTTTAATTGGCCAGCTAATGAGACATATGAGTCTTCCAAAACTGCTAGATTGAACAACAAGTGAGGGGTGTGTCCGTAAGACCATTCGCTGAGTGTTCTTTAAGTAATTATTTTTGTATCATGTTGTACAGTATATATGTATATACACTAATAGCACCCACAAACTGATGTGTAGGTATTTTGTTGTTGTTGATGATATATGGGATGTGGTCACATGGGATATTATTAAGCTTGCATTCCCCATGACTAGTCTTGGCAGTATCATTATCACCACTACTCGTAAAAACGATGTTGCAGAATCATGTCGTTCATCATTTAGTGGTGCCATTTATGGTATAAGACCACTTAATATGGTGCTTTCAAGACAACTATTTCACAGAAGGCTATTCAAATCCAACGAAGACTGTCCTTCACATCTTGAGAGGCTTGCTTATCAAATGTTGAAAAAGTGTGCTGGCTTACCTTTGGCAATCATTGCTATATCTGGTTTGTTGGCTAATAGAGAAAGAACAGAGGATACATGGACTGCAGTGGAAAAATCAATTGGTCGTGCGCTTGAAAGGAATCCTACCATTGAAGGAATGATAAAGATATTATCACTTAGTTACTTTGATCTTCCTCCTCATCTCAAAACGTGTCTCTTGTATTTGAGTATATTTCCAGAAGATGCTATTATTCAGACAAAAAACCTGATATGGAGATGGATTGCAGAAGGGTTTGTTCACAAGGATGGCAAACATACGGCATTTGAGTTAGGAGAGAGGTATTTCAATGAGCTCATCAATAGAAATTTGATCCAGGTTGCACACACAAACAGATTTGGCAAGGTGAAGAGTTGTCGAGTTCATGACACAATTCTTGATTTCATCATATCCAAGTCCATCGAAGATAACTTTGTTAGTTTAGTTGGTGTTCCTAGTCTAACTGTCAGGACACAAAGGAAAGTCCGTCGACTCTCTCTCCAAGTTGATGATCAAGGAAAGTCTGTAATACCGACATGTCTAGTGTTGTCTCATGTTCGGTCACTCAATGTGTTTGTTCAATCATTTGAAATCCCTTCTCTTGATGAGTTCAGGCGTTTACGTGTTTTGGACTTTGGAGGTTGCATGAAATTGGAAAACCATCATCTTTCAAATATTGGGAGGTTGTTTCAGCTAAGGTGCCTGATACTGAGAAACAGAGAGATAACAGAGCTTCCAGAAGTAATTGGTCATTTATGTTGCTTAGAAGTATTGGACATAAGACGCACCAATGTCAAGGAACTACCAGCAACTATTGTCAATCTTGGAAAAATGGTGTGTCTCCTTATGCCAGATTGTGTCAAAATTCCCAATGGAATTGCAAAGATGCAAGCACTAGAGGTGTTCAATTGGGTTACAGCCTTCAAGCAGACATCTAACTTGCTGCATGAACTTGGGCAGCTAAAGAATCTGAGGGAGTTGGTCATCAGTCTTTGTGCTTATTCTTCCCATGAAAGAACTTTGGAGGTTATAGAAGCTATAGCCTCTGCAGTTCAAACCCTATCCAGACAGAACCTCCGTTGTCTAACTATCAATGATGGGAGGAACTTCATGCAGGGATTTTTGTGCTCTTCTACTCCGCTTAGCCTCCAATCACTTAAGATCAATGTTTCAGTTGGTTCACGGGTCCCGAATTGGGTGGGCTCCCTCGTCAACCTTCAGCGGTTATGTCTTCAATTGAATGAAGTCGGGCATGATGATATCTGCATCCTTGGAGCCTTACCTGCTCTGGTTGATCTTATTCTGAAAAGAGGACCAGATGGACTCCATAGAATTAGTTACTATGGGCTCAGGTTCAACTACAGTAAGCTCAGAATCAGTGGTGACGTCGGGTTCCGATGCTTGAGGCAGTTTTATTTTGATGCATACTATTACCCGCTGCATCTCATGTTTGAAGTAGGATCCATGCCCAGGCTAGACAAACTTACCATGGCTTTCCGCTTAGATAGAGATAATGAGGATGGTGTTTTTAGTTTTGGAATCGACAATCTTCCCAATCTCTTAATTCTCACATGTATAATAGCATCAGGCCACATGTATAAGGCTGCAAAGGCTGCTGCAGAAAGAACAGCGAAGACACATCCCAACAAACCCACTCTATTCTGTTATTCTTCTTAAACTTGAGGTATTAGTTCTCTCTCCCGCACAAGACCACGCATTGATTCCGAAGCTAGATTTTATTTTATCTTACCTAATTCCGTTGCACCATGTGCTCAGGTAGTTCACGCATGTTCACCACTTCATTTCTTCAGCGGTTGACTCACCAAATGTGTCCAAGAAGCTCTTGTTGGCAGCCATTTTCACTACCTGTTAATTTGTTCTACAAGGGATGCATACCCTACGTGCCTACAGGTACATACAACTCTGAACTGTTTATCTTGATCTTTCTTCGTCCATGGATAGTGTTTTTTTCAATCAGAGAATTCGCGCAAAGTGCATATACAATAAATGAATCCTGGCTAAAGCCATAGTGCCATTGCAATCAGAGTATTATTTGCTTGACTGGTCTTGTTTTGCTGCTAATGCGAGAGAGATATCACTGGGGCTGGCAAACTAACTGCACTTGTGTGTACATTGTTCCCAGGCTGATGTTGGACGCGCTCTCTCTTGTTGCTTTTGTTGGTGGTGCCTCCCTGATTCCCATCAACAATTCCAATAACCGCCATCACCAAGATGGAATCAAGTTGCTGCTGCTTCTTTTACCTCGTCCAGTTCCCAAGTTTCTACTCCCTTCATCCCATAATGTAAGACGTTTTTTTATACTATTACATTATGGGACGGAGGGAGTAGCAATCAATCCGTGGCAGATCAGTGGCTTTTAGCAGTGGAAATTTATCAAAAAAGACAGAGGAAATTTACCTTGGTAATTTGTAGATGGATGCACTACTGGATGGATTGGACATTGGGTGGCTTCTCCTTCTAGCCTGTCGGCTGGCGGACTGAAGCGGCAACTGCCGACGGCGACGGAGGCCGGAGGACGCCCGCAGCTGCGCTGCCCCACACGGACCACAGCCACGGAGGCCGGAGGGGAGGGAAGGGAGACGGCCAGGGCTCGGGCGTCACCGCCGCCGCCTCCTGCGACCCGACCGGCGCCGCCGCCACTGGCCTAGCCACCGGCCCCAGCGCGAGCACCGGACCCTGCCGGGGGGAAGCCGCCGCCACCGCGACCGCCGCAGCACGCACGTCCTCCCGCCCAGCCAGCGGCCGCGACGTCTCCGCCACGGACCGCTGCGATGCCCGCCCCGGCCCCCTGGCCGGCGAGCACCACGGCCACCAGGCGCGAACGCCCGGCGCCGCCCCGCTCTGAGCGAGCACCCAAGCTCCTCAGCACGAGCCACAAAATCACCGACCGACGGCAGCGCCCCGCCACCACGCCGCGCGCCGCCCTCTCCGTCCTCCGCCTCCGAATCCTCACTTTCACTTACCTCAGCCAGAGCCCAGAACCGGCTCCCGCCCCAGCACAGAGGCGACGACGCGTCCAAGGCCGGCGTCAGGGGTGCGCGCGCCGGCCGCCACGACGCCCTCACCTCCGACCAAGCCTCCGCCTCGCCAGGGCCAGCGGACCCCGCCGCCCCACCAGCCCCATCGCCGCTCGCGTCGCCTGGCCGAACCAGAGCCATCTCCTAGTCCCAAATAGCAGAGGAACATGCTGGCTACTCTTTAGTTTCTGCTTCGGTAGCAGACTGTAATGGATGTTTCTACTAGGACAAGCACTGACATTGCGAGAAAGATAATCAACCCTCGCAGTTTCTTTGGACACACACACACGCGCGCGCTCGCACACACACTTCAGAGTTTCAGAGAAGAAGCAGAGTAAATGAAAACAGAGGAAACAGAGATGATCGATTTGCTATATTTTTGCAGCTTTTGCGTTGGTTGTTGCTTCTCCTAGAGAGCCTTATTCGTGGCTTCTTGCTGACGTTTTGGTCCTTTGGCTAGAGATGTACCGTTGGGTTGATGATGCATGGTGGCTTGATTTGAGGCTGCAATCTCAAAAGTTCTTTGTTGTTTCGGAGATCGATGGGTCGGTTCATTGTTCGTATGTAATTTGGATTGTTATTTTCCTCCTTCTTCTTTCAGTGATACATCTTGATCGTATGCAACTTCGGTTGGAGTTGCTTTTTTTTTCCCCTTATGTCCTCCAGTTATTCTAGTTCATTTCTTCCAACAAGTTTCTTTGGCAAGCCCTGGCACCAAGGTAGCAGCGTCCAGCCACTTGTACAGTTTCTTCAACTAAAAAGGAACCACAAGCTCTTCTCATTTTCTCCATAGTTTTCGCCCTGTCTTACAATATATATGTAGTGAAAATGGGGAACATTATAAAATTTCTTTTTCTGAATCATCCAAACTGTTTCTAAAAATATGTGGAAGTTCATTAGTTTCAGTGGCACAAATACTGTGGTGATGGAGATTTATGTATAGAAAATACCGTTACCCAGTAATATGAGTGAAAACAGCACAAGTGATAGCATAAATTAACACTGAGCAGGGCCACATCGACCTTTGAATAAAATTTGAAAGAATAGCTCGGGCCTAGAAAAGTAATACTGCCACTAATGAAATGCAACCAGCAATGGCATGTCCCATGCAAGCAGAGATCTAGAGGAGAGTTGACATGGAGACAACCATGCCTTGGGTAACTAATGAAATGGCACGCAGGCGAAACGAATCTTTGCTGAAAGTGTGGTCAAAATGGCATTTGGTCTCTACACACAGCTTCACAGTTTGATGCCTTTTCCCTCTTCTTAGAGGTTAATTAACCAGTAATCTCGAGTCGAGACAACTATTGCTCGAGCGACGTGACGGACTTTTTGGAAAGCAGTGAATTGTTACTACATCCATCTCAGTATATGTGGTGTCGATGTATTCTAGGGATTTGCGTCACGGAAATTTTACAACATAATTCATCAAAAAAAAAGAGTTCTTAACAAGAGCAGTAACCACAACTGCATAAAGATCATCCAGACAGGCAAGGCATCAGTAACAAAGACTACTGATTGACTGACTGGCTACATGGCATGGATCTTTAATAAAACTAGTGCAAACGAATAACTTGGTAAAGCAAAACTAATACGGCAATGGAATGTGTAAGAGTTCACCCGGAATCATCGAAACTAGATTGGCAACACGGTTTAGCGCGAGGGTGCCGGTCCAAACGCACTAGTAGAAAATAGGGCTTTGGTTCGGCCAGAAAAGAGCATTAGTCCCAGTTCTTATACGAACCGGGACTAATGCGAGTATTAGTCCCGGTTCGTGGGCTAAAGGCATTAGTCCCGGTTCAAATGGGACCTTTAGTCCCGGTTGGTGCCACGAACCGGGACCAAAGGGTGCGATGCCCATTAGTACCGGTTCGTGGCACCAACCGATACTAAAGGTTAGACCGGAGCGGTAGTACCGCCTATGGCCATAAGCGGTAGTACCGGTACTAATGGAATTTGAGGCATTAGTACCGGTTCGTGGCATGAACCGATACTAAAGGTCCCATTTTCAAACTCCACCCCTCCGGTGGATCGCCTTTTCAGTTTTATAAAAAGCAAAAGAAAATGATAAAAACTTCAAAAATTAAAATCCTTCGAGATGTAGTCATGTTACTACATGTACTAGTTAGGAAAATTTAAAAACTTAAATTTGGACATGTTTTGCAAAAAGTGTCGGGAAAATGTAAAACGGCTATAACTTTTGCATACGATGTCAGAAAAAAACGTATAATATATCAAAATGTTCAGCACGAAAATCCGCATCCAATGGGAACTGCCTACGGCCTGTTTGCAAATTTTTAGAATCCTCAAATTCTAAAAGGAAAAAAAGATATGCTCAAATTTCAGTTTTTTTTCGAATTTTAGTTAAATCTGGTCAAACTGTGGTCAAACTACTTATTCAAGAAGTATTAGTGTTCCTAAATAATAATTCAACAATATTAGTGTTACTAAATAATTATTTCAGTTTTTTTGAATTTGTGTCAAATCTAGTCAAATTGTGGTCAAACCGTGGTCAAACCATGGTCAAACTATGGTCAAACTACTTATTCAAGAAGTATTAGTGTTCCTAAATAATTATTATTTTTTAGAATAGTTTCAAACTCAAACAGTGAAACGTGTGACTTCATGGTCAAGCTAAACTTCTGAGGGTTAATAGGATTGACATCTTATTATTGTCAGGAAAACAACAAGTGCAGATGTGGAAACGAGAGAGAATAGAACCCGAAAGTTAAGCATGCTCAGGCTGGAGTAGTGAGAGGATGGGTGACCAGCCGGGAAGTTAGATGATTTGGAATGATGAGAGGTGATTAGAGATTAGAGATTAGAGATTAGAGATTGAGCAGTGATGAGGGGTGATTAGAGATTAGAGGTTAAAATAATTTAAAAAATTGAAAAAGGAAAAAAATTCAAAAAAATTCAAAAAAAAAGGTGGTACTACCGCTTAGTAGCCGGTACTACCGCTCCGTCTGCTCTTTAGTCCTGGTTCGTGTAAGAACCGGGACTAAAGGAAATGAGCACTAGTAACGACCCTTTAGTCCCGGTTCCTAGAACCGGGACTAAAGGGTCTTTTTCTACTAGTGACGATATAGTCAAGCGGTGGAAGATCAAACGGCAATGATGCATTTGTATGAAGGAAAGTTTAGCACATGTAACAGGACAACCGATTATCAGGTTCGTCAGGGGTAAGAAGAAACATTCACTCTGTACCAGAAGAGTAGATCATCGAGTTTAACACGGTCATGAGATCATAAAAGCTAACCCTTCCCAGAAGCAAGGCAGCATCCAATTCAGCACTATCATATGATTACGAAGTCTAATTAGCTAACATTAAGTTCGGTAATATGAGCAGGAACATAAGAGAGCAAAAGCCAACAGCGGCAATGGAGCCGATAAAACTACAAAGCCATAGTTATGCATACAATAGATAGCTTGGTTCAATTGCCTACATGAGTGCCATTCCATTTGAGATGTGACGCCAAAAAATGACCAACAAAATATCAGTGACGTTTGTCCTGCTTTCGGATGCCTTTGTTTTGTGCCCATCAAATTTGGCAAAATTTCTCATAATTCTTAAATATACCACTTTAAATATGAAAACAAATACATGCACACATATGTAATGTCTACTACGGCTCCTAGTTGCACGGCGGCTGGCGGAGGAGTCCACTAGCGGCGACGCAACGCTGGTGCCGCCAATCGAAGCAATGGCCGCTCGGCGGGGTCGCGTTGGTCACGCGGCTGCCCCTGCTAGCTCCGGCGGCGAGTTGCACTACTCCGGAAGGCGGCCATGAGCTGTTGTAGCCGTAATGGTCGCCGGCGCTCCGGCGAATAGACAAATCAGCCGAAAAAGCGACGGCGGGGTGGATCCAAATCAGCGGGTCGTTGGGGGCTCCGGCGGCGTGAATGGCGGTGGGGATAGGTGGCGGTGTTTCCGGGGCAGGATCGCCGGTGGCGGAGGTAGGTGGGCGAGCGGCGGGCGGAGAAAAGTTTCCCTGTGGCAATTGGGCGTTGGCGCGATGGCTACTTGGTGATGCATTTTACATCAGATATAAATTTAGAGTAAAAGTTTATACATATACATCATTTGTTGGAGGGGTGTTTTTGGCCTAAATGAAGTAAAAAGCGGTTATTTATACCTGTACATCATCTGTTGAAGATGCTCATAGGATTTTTTTTTGAACGGGTCATATTGGCTTCATTCATGTGTGCCACCAGGGGGACACTGTAAGGCACTAGCTAGTATCTGCTTCAATTGATGGGGGATCTCGCTCGCGAGTTCATACAGTTCATGGAGGAGGAAGGGGATCGATTACAGAGATACACACACACGCAACACAGCCGCCTCCGCCTGATCCTAACCGGGATGGCCACTGCGCTGTTGCCCTGCTGGCTTATATGCCTGCATCCTCGTCGACCTTGTCGGGCCCGAACATGTAGGAAAACCCACTGGGGGCCAGTGAACTTGTGGTTGGGCCTGCGCTCTCTCTTGGGCCAAACAGTAGTGGCGCCCTCCTTCACCTGACGACGCTGTGTGTTGTTAGCTGGGTCGCTAACAGACACATAGCTGGAGGCCACGTGGAGTTGGGCCACCGTAATAGGGAGACAGAGAGATAAGCCCAAACGACGATGACCCGGCGACACCGCTGACCCCTTCGCAGCCTGTTTGGTAACTACTCGGACACGGAAATAAAAGTTTCCGCAATGATGTTTGTGAAGGAATTAGGCAGGTTGTTTCGATAGCAAGATTATAGAGAAGTAGTTCTAGTTAAACGCAATTTCTGTTGTAACAACCAAAAATCTTGTTTGGATCGCCTAACCGAATCATGGATAAAAAAAACTGAGTTCTACAAAACCTCAAAAACCCAGCTTATAGAAAAACGACTATTTGGCGTTTTTATATAAACCAGTTTTATGAATACGGCGGCCACGTACGGAGCGCATGGTGCCATGGCCGACGTGCTCCTCCTTCTGCCGACGACGACGGCCGCAATCTGACCTCCGTAGATGCTACGCTACAGAGACGCATCACGAGCGCCCCACGACATCCTCTTCGGGCATGAGCGAGGCGCCGCCGAGTGGGTGACCTCGCCGCTCGGGGCCCGGACGTGGTCGTGGTTGTGTCGCATGGCGACGCATCAGAGCGCCGCCACGTCCTCTGCAGGCACATGCGAGGCGACACTGGAAGTCAGTGCGGCTCAGCAAGCTCTCGCCGCTCTAGGCCGGACGTGGCCTTCGTCGTGTGACACGGCGACGAATCACAAGGGTCACGACTCGCGACGTGCTCTACAGGCATCAGTGAGTTTACGCCGGAAGTCGGCGAGGCTCGGCGAGCATGCCGTTGGCATGGCGACTTGGCGAGGCGGGAGCTGCCGTGGAGCACAAAGTGCCATAGCAATGTGTTCGTCCTACCGGCGGTTGCTACAACCTGATCTCCCCAGCGAACGCGAACGGCGAACAGCATCACATCGTAAGCACTGCCCCCCTGCCTTAGTCATCCCAGCGGCGCACAGAGGACACTGCTGCATGGCCGGCAGCCTGGTTCGTTTTGTCGTCACCGTCGCCACCGACAGCGCCCTTGTCTCTGTCGCCGTATCTGGGGAAGCGGCCGCAGCGAGGCTGACAGGAGCGCTCGACCGAGACGCTCCCGCTAAGCGCCAGCAGCTCAATAGATCGACCGGAGGAACGTATTGGAATTTTGACTAAGTCGCTGCGTGATGGAGCTGCGTATCCATGCTTTCTTATTTTTCTCATCCAAACAAAGTATTGTCCTCCCGCCGTTCCACAGTGTAGTGTCTATAGATTTTTCTAAAAGTCAAACTTTATCAACTTTGACCAAGTGTATAAAGAAAACTCTCTACACCTATAATACCAAACATGTACATTCTGAAAATATAACTTATAATATATTCAATGATGTGCATTTGGTATTCTAGATGTACCTACTTTTCCCCATAAATATGGTCAAAGTTTGTAATATTTGACTTTTGAAAAAATCTATAGGCACTACATTGTGAAACGGAGGGAGTATGTGCTTACCTTAACAGAATAACTAACTAAAACTAGTTTTCCTAAAAATCCTCTAAAAACTCGTATTCTAAAATCCCACCTCTAATTCCCTGTATCCAAACAACCACTTAGAACCTATTTCCTTGTTGAAAAGGGTGGGAATTGACTTCCGTAACTTTTAATTTTTTTCTCATTTAAACTCTTATTCCCTCTAATCAAACAGTGAACTTTTAATCTCCTCGCCCCCAACTCCCAATCCTCATCATCTCTAGTTCGCCTGAACCAAACACGTTGTCGGTTCTCACTCCAGTCCACTCTCGCTCATGTAACGCCCGGATAATCATGCTACAGTAATCCCACGCTAATCATGCCACATCACCTCGGTTACTGTTGCCAACCTCGCAATGATTCGAAACCGTTTCAAAAGTCAAATTCAAAATATGTCAGACAACAGAAGTTTTCAAAAATTTAAACAAAAATGTTCGGTGGGTGCCAAATATTGCACTGGTAATTATTGTGGAGAAAACATATTTTTAGAAAGTGCCTAAATATTTTAAAGTGAATTAAAACAGAAATAAAAGAAAGAAAAAGAAAAAGAAAAGCAGAAGAGAGAGAGAGAGAGATCAAACCCCCCTGGACCTAACCCACCTGGGCCGGCCCACCTCAACCACCCGAGCCAGCCTATATCCCCCTGCCCGCCCCCTTCCCTGTTCCTCCGACTGGGGTCGGAACAGGGGCGTAGCCCCGCCGAACCCACTCGCCGACGACGGCGAGGGGATAAGGCCGCCATCGCCTCACCTCCTCGATCCCCTCTCCCACTCGCCCCCGCTTCCCCTCGGTCCCTACGTCTCCTCCTCCCCTCCAGATCCACCCCGACCGTGCCTCGCCGAACGCCACCGCCGCCATGGCTCCGGCCTAGCCACGGCCATCGTTTCCCCCTCGCCGCCCCACGGTGTCCCCAAGGTCCGCCGTCGTTCGCTGCTTCGACTGGTGCAACCCGTTGGAGCTCGGAGCCTCCGCAACGCCCACGCTGCCGCCGTCTTCCTCCTCTGCTCCGACAAGCTTTGCCGCTCTTCTCCAACTCCAGCGATGCCCCTGCAACTACTAAACCCCCAAGGGCCACCGTGTGTGCCGCTCGGTGAGCCTGCGCTTCTTTCCCCTCTCTCTCCCGAGCTTTTCCACTACCGTAGCCGCCGTTCCGCTAGCACCCGCACGCATCGCTGCCGCCGAGCTCGCCGTCGTGGCCTTCGCCACTGTAACGTGCGGCTGAGCCTTGCATCGAGCTCTGGGAGCTCGTGCGAGTCCAACGCCACCACTAATGCCCCTCCTCGTGCCTCCTAGCATAGCCTTCATCGAGGTCCCGAACGCATGACCGCCATAGCTCGTCGTCGGCGTCGTTTCGGCGACCTTTTGGTCATTTGCTCGCGCCCATCTTGCTCGCGCGTGCACGTAGGCCTCGCCCCGCTCTCTGGATAGCCCGAACTCGCGCCGTACCACCGTTGTCGTTGCTCGCCCGAAGCACCTCGCCGCCGGCGAGCTCGAAGCGCTCGCCCCCGTCTGTTCCAGCCACTCCGGCCATCACCGTTCGACGCGCGACGCCGAGCCGCGTCGAATGCGCCCAACCACAACCCCGCAGACCCCCTGTCGTGGAATTGTCACGGGAGATGTCCTAGCAGAAGGACTTAGTCGCAAGGCCATCACAACTAGGAAGCAAGAAGCGGTTAATCGGGACAAAGGACACGGGGGTTTATACTGGTTTGGCCCCTTACCGTGAAGGTAAAATCCTAGTCCAGTTGAGGGTGTTTACCAAGGTTTCGATGACCAGGGAGCGAATCCGCTTGACCTAGTCCTCGATTTGATGTTACTTGCCCTGAGCCGCCGCCGGGTCGCCCCCTTATATACACGGGTCGACACCAGGCGGCTCACAGAGTCCCGGCCGGCTCATAAACAGTGTCCGGCTCGACGATTAGTTAATCTTTCCTTACAATACAAGTCATGCCATTACGGCGGGTTATCACTACGGGCCTTAAGTCGCTATTGGGCCTTTGGCCCTTACTTGAACCGCCATCTTCAGAGTGTAACCTGGGCTTCATGTAATGACTCGTCCGGTGTGTCCCGGCCCCTCCTGGGCGGGTTACACCAATAGCTATATCCCCAACATTAGGCCCCAGATTGATTTGGACCGGTTCATGTCAATCATCAATGCCTCAGAAAATCTTCCGCCTTATCTGCACAATGAAAATTATAACCCGCCATGACGTCATCTTCTGGATTCATGATAACCTGCCATGACATCATCTTCTTATTTAATTAACATCTCGCTCCGCCGTATCTCAACGGATCTTTATCTTTAATGACCATCCCAAAAATTGAGGCGTCCGGCTGGCTGGATAACCATTTTTTAACCTCCTCGTTTCTCGCGCCCGCCTTTAAGTCCTTCCTTATAAATGGGCACGACCAGGTCCTCATTCTTCTTCCTCTCGCCCCATCTGTCGCTCGAGCTTTCGCCGCCGCCGCCGCGCACCTTGTCTTCCTTGACCCCGGCCGCTGCATCGACCTGAGCCTGTCCAGAGATACGTCGGCGACCCTTCGCAAGAGCCTCGACGCTGTAAGTCCTCGCCTCCTCTCGTCTCAGATCCACATTAGGGTTTCTCAAGTTCGTCGGTGTTCTTCTTGTTCGTCACGAACCCTTCACAGTTTCTCCACCATGGCCTCTTTTGATCCAAAGAGAACACAGAACTCACGCAATTGCGGTTTCGCATCCAGTTATATGCTCACAGACCCCAACTGAACTGTATAACACTCTTTTAGAACTGGCGAGTTTCTCTGTTCTTCGCATTTAGGTCTCAAATATTTTATTTTCAGGACCTCTGTTTGATCCAAAATGCCAGCTGCAACTTATGAAACTTGTTTATGCAACACTTAGACAAAAAATGTTAGATCCACCTTGACATGGCGGCTCATGCCACTAGATTTAAACCTGTAGATCTCGAATGAATATCCCTGACCGCTCGCGGCGGCTCTTAATAACTTTAACTGTTTACGGCGGCTTAATTAATCTGCCATGATTACCTGTATGCCATTAGCCCTCTTTAAGCCGCCGTTTTGAATATGCATCTTTACGTCTTGTTCCGGCTTAAATTTGAACCGGAATTCATTTTCTGTCATAGGCTGCATCATGCCGCCCAAAGCACCCAAAGCTTTCGTTACATGCAACTGGGTTAGGTCCAACGTCACAGACGCCATCCTTGACGATTTTGTTAAGCATGGCTATCTGCCGAAAAAGGAATTAATGTCTTATCATGCTCCTGACCCGTCAGAGGAAAGACCTCAACCTAAAGAGGGAGAGGTTGTCATATTTACTGATCACATGATCCGGGGCTTTGCTCCGCCCGGCTCAAAGTTCTTCAGAGATGTCTTACACTTCTTCGACCTCCGACCTCAAGATATTGGGCCCAACTCTGTGTCAAATATCTGCAACTTCCAAATAT
This sequence comes from Aegilops longissima, assembly GCA_021605205.1. Lineage (NCBI taxonomy): Eukaryota > Viridiplantae > Streptophyta > Magnoliopsida > Poales > Poaceae > Aegilops > Aegilops longissima. Next base: position 657,188,465 of record CM038681.1, on the reverse strand, counting down.
TTTGCGAGGTTTACTTGGGAGAGGAGCCCAATTTGCTACTCTTTTGAGAGCTGTTTTATTTGAACCGCCAGAATGTATGCGCCAACGGGCCCAGCCTAGAACTTGGTGGTATCTCAATCCAACGGCGCAAGGATTGCCTTTTCCCCTATGCTGAGCCGCCAAGCCACCCCAAGGACTGGAATCATACGTGGTTCTACTATCAAGATACTTCTCCGGCTGACGAGCATCCTCTGCCCGGCTTTAGCGCTCTGCGTCTTGAGTCCAACCATCCTCTGCCAGATAAGTTATCCACTGCTGAACGCCAGAAGCTTGTTCCGACTCTGAAGAAGATCAGGGCTCTCTTGGGGAACGGCTTGACTGGCGTCGATCTGGCCCGGGTGTGGGTATCCTGGCGGGTTATCCCTTTGAGTCGCCGCCCCAAGTTAATGTGCGACTATACCGGCGAGAAGGATGATCCTCTGCGGCATAGTTCTGACGAGTTACCTGATGACATGGTGGACGAGATAACCAAGTCCCTTATGAACGAAAGTTTAACAGACTACAGCACTATCGGCTTAGCTCCATTCTGCAAGACTAACCCGGCCCCTCCTGTAAGCCGCCTTTCTCAGATTCTTTTACTTTTACCTTTAATAATCTTTTTCATTTACTCAAGATCCGTTATTGCCATTCACAGGCTACTGACGCCTTTTGGAAGGCTAAATATGATCATGAAGCCGCCAAGAAGGCCAGGAAGGCCAAGAAAGCCGTCCGGAAAACCGCCGTCCGGAAGAAAGGAAGCAAGACCAGCACCTCAGACTTGTTTCAACTGGATGATTCCTCTGAGTCGGAGGTAGTCCTTGACTCTCTTGGCTCGTTTTTTAACTATCTTATTGACACTGACTGTCAGCAGGAGGACACGGGAAACAGCCAAGGCAGAACTGAAGAGCTAACTATTGTTTCTTCCGACTCCGAGACCTTGCCAAGACAGCAAATCCGAAGTGTAACCCGGAAAGTAAGATTCTCACATCATTTAGCTTACCTCGATCCTCAATTTCTTTTGAAGCAACAGATTTATGGAAGCCGGAGGCAGACCCAGACCAGTAAAGACGCGGAAATCTCCTCCGGCTTACCTGATGCCACCAGGAAGCGCCGGAACGAGGTTTCCTTCGATTTACATTTATCTTATCCTTTGGCGGGTCTTGTTCGTCAACCTCTCAATTCTTCCGACTCCAATTATCAGGAAACTTCTCCTTCCTCCGGCGAGTCGATGCAGTCCAGCCTTCCGGCTTTCAAGACCGCTCCAGGGTACGAATAACTTACTTAATCTTGTATTCATTTGAATTTATACTTATACTAACATTTGTTTCACTTGAAGCGGATAAGCCAAGCTTAGCAAGAGGACCAAGAAGAACCCGTCGTCCGAAGAACCGGACAGGACTGAGCTGGAAGTTGAGATGTCCGTGCTTGAGTCCTCCGCTCCTGAACCGCCGCCTCAACAAACTCCAGCTACACCAACGCCGGCTGCTGACCCGCCGGCCAAACAAGCCGCCACCAGCTCCAGAAACCCGGACGCCCCAAGCCCGGCAAGGACAACTGCTCCTCAAGATGCCGATGTGGAAATCATCAAGACCAGTTACGTTGAGCCAGGAAGGCCAACTGTACTGGCCAAGTGCTCAGCGAAAGAAGAGCTGCTGGAACGCGAAAGGCCAAGTTGAGTGTTACTGATTACACTCAGTTGAGCATTAATGAAGCCTTCTCCGGCTTTATGAGCCAAATACATAGCAGCCGGGACGCCAAGATTGACATTGTGAAGCATATCTATCAAAAATCTGAGGTATGAATTTTGTCCATATTCATTCTCTCTTGCCATACTAGCCCCCAAGTCTATTGCTTATGATCAATATGCTGTAGACTTTCAGAAACATTTTAGTAAGGTTAGCAACATAGTTAGAAATAACCATAAGAACTCCGGCTTACTCCCTAGTCCCCAAGTGGCGGGTTAATCAATGTGATTGAGCCGGCTCTTCATATGGTTTACAGAAAGACTTAAAATACTTTAAACATCAATATACATTAGCCCCCAAGTGCCAAGCTGCTTTGCTTTGCAGAGTACTTGGGACTTAGAACAATGAACTGTTACCATAAATAATAAATTTCTTTAGCATACATTAGCCCCCAAGTGCTAAGTACCTTTGCTTGTAAAGTACTTGGGACTTAACTCATACCTTATAATGATCCGGATTTTAACCCGGCATTTGTACAGGCCATCACAAGTCAACTTGAGTCGGAGATAGCTGACCTAAAAAGCCGCCTGGAAGCACAAGAACTCGAGACCCAGAAAGCCAATTCTAAATTCGAGTTTAGCATCGCTGAACAAGAAAAATTAACAAAGGGCTTTGCTGCGGAGAAGAAAACTTGGGCAGACGAGAAGGCCGCCTTAACCACGCGGGCCGAAACAGCTGAAACGGCTCTTGCAGAGACGACAACTGAACTTACCGGCTTAAAACGCCATATCTCGCAGATGGTCTCAGCGATCTTTGGTAAGCCGCCGTGCAAATACTAAATTGTTTAAATTTTTCTGATAAACATAGTACTATCATCAACTAACCTGAGCTTGTAATGCAGGCCCAAGGAGCTCCAACTTGAATCAGAGCATGCTGATCAAGCTCAAAGTGGTTTACACACTGGCAGAACAACTATATGCCGGCTCTCAACGTGCCTTACCCGCCGTGGCTTTATCAAATCAAGTCCCCACACACCTAGCAGATGTGCTAAAGCGGCTTGTTGTGCTGCCCGAGCGGGTTAATGAGCTGAGAAGATCATCCGCCAGAGCCGGAGTTGTAACTGCCTTGAGCCGGGCCAAAGCGTGGTTGCCAGAGTTAGATCCGGCCGACATTGCTAAAGGCTATCCCAGTTTAAAGGAAGACGGCACGACTTTTGAGCAGTTAGATTTTGCAGCATGCGTGAAGGAGGTGCGCCCTGTGGCGACGTTGCTTGGTAACGACGCTGATCTTAGCAAGTACCAGCCGGGTTACGACGCAAACAACCAGCGCATTCCAACTCCTCGCTATGAAGAACGCAGTCTGATCCCTCCGACTCGTAAGCACACCTTTGCCCCTGAAGTTAATCCGGCCGGGTTAATTGATGATGAGGCCGTATTTCAAGCTTTGAGTGGCATTGACTGGTCATCATCAACCTTCCAGGAGAGGGAACCAGACGCCGAAGTGGAGAGGGATGACCCAGAGGCTTCAGGCTAACCCACTGACTAACCCAGCCGGCGGCTCATGGCCATGCTGAAAAACAATGTTAATTATTTTGAGAAGTCATGTAATAGAATAGATACACTTAACTCTGTCGTGGTCTGATGGCAATTTTGTTAAGCCGCCATCCGACATATGTTATGTTATATTCTATCGTCTTTGCCCTGGATGTTTGAAGAAAGCTTTTTCAATCCTCCTGCATACAGAGAAAAAATAGCACAAGCATCTCGGCGGCTTACTACAAGCCGGGTCATAGACATGACGTATCTTAATATTGTTCCTGTGACTACTTTGAACAACCCCGAGTTAGCTATGAACCAAGCCGGCTTAGATGTAAGCCAAGCAGGGTCAAATGTAAACCAGTTGTATACTTAGATTTTTATCATAATAAACTCTTGAAGTAAATATGACAAGTAATACTTGTGAAAGAAAACTTTAAACAAAAGATGAACACTTAAAGGCTTCCTGATTCGAATACGATCAGTAAACCGCTTCAAAGGGGTTGAGCTAAGATTCGAATATGATCATATAGCCCCCAGTGGCTTTGGCGTTGCGCCGATCAAGTGGGTACCGACAACTATGCTCTCTTTGGTTCGAATACGACCCATGTTTGAGCAGGAAGCCCCCAAATGACCTTGAGAGGTTTTTAGTGACCCTGATTCGAATACGATCCAAGTCGGACCCAAAAGAGGTTAAGCTATGATTCGGATACGATCAGGAAGCCCTCTAATGAGTTTGGCAGTGTGCCGATCAAAAGGGTTTCGACAGCTATGTTCTCTTTGGTTCGAATACGACCTATGTTTGAACAGGAAGCCCCCAAGTGACCATAATTTTAACGGCTAGAGTCGAATACGATCATAAGCCGGACCAAGGAGAAGGAGATTCAAATATGACCCATCCCTCCTTTGATCATCTGCAAAAAAGGTAGTATGATAAACTCATGATTTGTTGAGGATGATAAAGACAGAGGTCCTGCTTTATTATTTATCATAATATATACACTGATAGATTATGTACATCACGAGAGTCGGTGGCTCAAGTATAATAAGGCCGGAGATGAGCGATGATCCACGGCCGGCGGGTCTCTTCCTCCGACTTACATGAGTCTTTATGCTCTCGAACGTCAATGAGGTAATATGACCCGTTGTGCAAGTTCTTGCTGACCACGAAATGTCCTTCCCAAGGCGGGGACAGCTTGTGTGCATCTGTTTGATCCTGGATGAGCCGGAGCACCAAGTCACCTTTTTGAAAGGTCCTGGATCTAATCCGGCGGCTGTGATAGCGGCGCAGGTCTTGTTGATAAATCGCCGAACGGGCTGCTGCCAAGTCGCGATTCTCATCCAACAGGTCAAGTGCATCCTAACGAGCCTGCTCATTATCAGCTTCCACGTAAGCCGCCACACGGGGTGAGTCATGACGGATGTCGCTTGGTAGCACTGCCTCGGCGCCATAAACCATGAAGAAGGGCGTGTAACCCGTGGACCTGTTGGGGGTGGTATTGATGCTCCATACCACAGAGGGCAACTCTTCTACCCAGCAACCCGGCGTCCTCTTCAAAGGAACCATGAGTCGGGGTTTGATGCCTTTCAAGATTTCCTGATTGGCTCTTTCAGCTTGCCCATTGGATTGAGGATGAGCTACAGAAGAAACGTCAAGCCGGATGTGCTCACGTTGACAAAACCCCTCCATGGCACCCTTGGACAGATTTGTACCATTGTCAGTAATAATGCTATGTGGAAAACCAAAGCGAAAGATCACCTTTTTCATAAACTGAACCGCCGTGGTTGCATCACACTTACTGACCGGCTCTACCTCAACCCACTTGGTGAATTTATCAACCGCCACCAAGAGGTGGGTCTTTTTATCCGCCGACCTTTTGAAAGGCCCGACCATATCAAGTCCCCAGACTGCAAACGGCCAAGTTATTGGAATCATCATCAACTCTTGAGCCGACACGTGAGCCCTTCGTGAGAACCTTTGACAACCATCACACTTGCTAACCAGATCTTCTACGTCAGCATGAGCCGTCAACCAGTAAAAACCATGACGGAAAGCCTTGGCCACAAGAGATTTTGAGCCGGCATGGTGACCACAATCCCCTTCGTGAATCTCACGGAGTATTGTCTGACCCTCCTCAGGAGAGACACAACGTTGAAACACCCCTGTGGTACTGCGATGATGGAGCTCTCCATTAGCAATCGGCATTGACTTAGACCGCCGGGTTATCTGCCTGGCCAAAGTTTCGTCTTCTGGCAACTCTCCCCGGGTCATATAAGCCAAGTACGACACTGTCCAATCTGGAATAACATGGAGAGCCGCCACCAACTGCGCCTCCGGGTCTGGGACTGCCAAATCTTCCTCCGTAGGCAACTTAACAGAGGGGTTGTGCAAAATATCCAAGAAAGTATTAGGCGACACTGGCTTACACTGAGAGCCCAGCCGACTTAAGGCATTGGCCGCCTCGTTCTTTCTGTGATCAATGTGCTCCACTATGTAGCCCTTGAGTGTCCAGCAATGGCATCAACCTCACATCGATAAGCCGCCATGAGAGGATCTTTGGATCCCACTTGCCTGATACTTGCTGAGCCACCAAATCTGAATCGCCCATCTTACCCGGCTCAAGTTCATCTCCTTAGCCATCCGAAGACCATGGAGCAAAGCCTCGTATTCAGCTGCATTATTAGTACAGGGAAACATCAACCGTAGCACATAACAAAACTTGTCACCTCGAGGGGAAGTTAAAACGACTCCAGCCCCCGAGCCCTCCAGTTGCTTGGATCCATCAAAATGAACCGTCCAGTATGTGTTGTCCGACTTCTCCTCAGGCACTTGAAGCTCTGTCCAATCATTGATAAAATCCACCAACGCTTGAGACTTGATAGCCGTGCGTGGCACATATCTTAGACCATGAGGCCCAAGCTCAATGGCCCACTTAGCGACTCGCCCTGTGGCTTCCCTGTTTTGAATCATATCTCCCAAAGGAGCAGAGCTTACCACAGTAATGGGATGGCCTTGAAAGTATTTCTTGAGCTTCCGGCTTGCCATGAACACCCCATAGACAAGCTTCTGCCAATGTGGATAACGTTGCTTAGACTCAATCAGTACTTCACTGACGTAATAAACCGGCCGTTGAACCGGATACTCCTTGCCAGCCTCTTTGCGCTCCACCTCAATGGCCACACTAACGGCTCGTGCATTAGTCGCCACATATAACAACAATGGCTCCTTATCAACCGGAGCGGCAAGGACTGGCGGTTCAGCAAGTTGTCTTTTCAAATCCTCAAAAGCAGCATTGGCAGCGTCACTCCAGACAAAGTCGTCTGTCTTCTTCATCATCTGATACAGCGGTATGGCCTTCTCACCTAACCGGCTTATGAACCGGCTTAACGCAGCAATGCGACCCGCCAAGCGCTGAACATCATTGATACACTTCGGTTTGGCCAAAGAAATGATTGCCTTGATCTTCTCCGGGTTAGCCTCAATGCCTTTGTTAGAAACCAGAAAACCCAAAAGCTTGCCAGCTGGTACTCCAAAGACACACTTTTCCGGGTTAATCATCATCTTGTAGACCCGGAGATTGTCAAAGGTTTCCCTTACATCATCTATCAAGGTCTCCTTCTCCCTGGACTTTACCACAATGTCATCCACATAAGCATGCACGTTGCGCCCGATCGGTTTGTGAAGGCAGTTCTGTACACATCGCTGATAAGTCGCCTGGGCACTTTTAAGCCCAAAAGGCATAGACACATAGCAGAAGGCTCCAAATGGAGTGATAAACGCCGTCTTCTCCTGGTCCTTAACCGCCATTTTGATCTGATGATAGCCAGAATAAGCATCCGAAAAACTTAAGCGCTCGCAACCCGCCGTAGCATCAATAATTTGATCAATACGAGGGAGAGCGAAAGGATCAGCCGGACAAGCCTTGTTTAAATCCGTGTAGTCCACACACATGCGCCAGGTGCCGTTCTTCTTTAGCACGAGTACCGGGTTAGCCAACCACTCTGGGTGAAAAACCTCAACAATAAACCCAGCAACCAAGAGCCGGGCTACTTCCTGACCAATGGCCTCACGCCTTTCTTCATTAAACCACCGGAGGAACTGCCTGACCGGCTTAAACTTCGGATCATTGTTAAGAGAGTGCTCAGCAAGTTCTCTCGGTACACCCGGCATGTCAGAAGGTTTCCATGCAAAGATGTCCCGGTTCTCACGGATGAACTTGATGAGCTCGCTTTCCTATTTAGGATCCAAAGTTGCACTGATAGTAAACTGCTTGGATGAATCGCCAGGAACAAAATCAACAAGCTTAGTATCATTAGCTGACTTAAACTTCATCACTGGCTCATGCTCCGTAGTTGGCTTTTTCAGAGATGTCATGTCCGCCGGGTCAACATTATCCTTATAAAATTTCAACTCCTCTGCTGCACAAACAAACTCAGCATACGCAGCGTCTCCTTCCTCACATTCCAGGGCTACCTTCCGGCTTCCATGCACTGTGATGGTACCCTTGTGACCCGGCATCTTGAGCTATAGATAAACATAACAAGGCCTGGCCATGAACTTGGCATAAGCCGGCCGCCCAAACAAAGCGTGGTACGGGCTCCGGATCTTAACCACTTCAGAGGTCAGCTTCTCGGCCCGAGAATCATACTCATCCCCAAAGGCCACCTCCAGCTCAATCTTGCCTACTGGATACACCGACTTACCAGGCACCACTCCATGAAAAACCGTGTTGGATGTTCTCAAATCCTTATCAGTCAACCCCATGCGACGAAAGGTATCATAGTAGAGGATGTTGATACTGCTGCCTCCGTCCATCAACACCTTGGTGAATTTATATCCTCCAACTTGGGGTGCCACCACCAAGGCTAAGTGACCCGGATTATCAACTCTTGGGGGGTGATCCTCTCTGCTCCACACAATCGGCTGCTCTGACCACCTTAGATAACGTGGAACTGCCGGCTCAACAGCATTAACCGCCCTTTTATGAAGCTTCTGATCCCTTTTGCGTAAGCTAGTGGTGAAGACATGATACTGCCCACTATTCAACTGCTTTGGGTTACTCTGATACCCGGACTGCTGCTGCTGATTTCCTTGACTAGAGTGCTGATTATAGCCACTTTGGCCACCCTGAGGACCTTGATAATTTGGATGCGGGCCACCTCCCGGGCCATGAAAGCCGCCGCCGCCTGAGCCACCAGCGGGCCCAGGACCACCATCATATATGTTAGAATTCTTGAAAGCCTTCATAATCATGCAATCCTTCCACAGATGCGTGGCTGGCTTCTCCCGAGTGTCGTGTCTTGGACAAGGCTCGTTTAACAACTGCTCAAGAGTAGGACCTGACCCGCCGGACCGAGGAGGGGGCCTCCCCTTACGTCACTGATTGTTGCCCTGTGTATTGGTGTTGGCCACAAACTCCGGGTTACCATCCGCCTTACGTTTCTTACCTCCTTGATTTGCCGGGTTATGCTGATTACCCTTGCCATTACCGCTCTTCTTTCCCTTCCCTGTCTTTTCCTCATCAGACACAGGGTCCTTGGTACTATCAGAGTCGGCATACTTAATTAGAGCCGCCATCAGCTGCCCCATATCATTACAATCACGTTTGAGCCACCCCAGCTTCTGCTTTAAAGGCTCAAAACGGCAATTTTTCTCCAACATCAGGACTGCAGAGCCGGCATCCATCTTATCAGATGAATGTATTATCTCCTTCACCCGGCGCATCCAATGAGTTGTAGACTCGCCTTCCTCTTGCTTGCAACTGGTTAAGTCCACAATTGACATGGGTTGCTTACATGTGTCCTTGAAGTTCTGGATAAACCAGGCCTTTAACTCGGCCCAGGACCCAATGGAGTTGGGTGGCAGTCCCTTTAACCAGGTCCGGGACGTTCCATCTAACATCATGGTAAAATACTTAGCCATGGCCGCATCACTGACCTCCAATAACTCCATTGCTATCTCATAGCTCTCAATCCAGGCCCCAGGCTGTAAGTCGGCCGTGTAATTTGGCACCTTTCGGGGCCCCTTGAAATCCTTGGGCAGACGCTCATTACGCAGAGCCGGCACTAAACATGGGACCCCGCTGATCCTTGTGGCCACACTTGTCTCGGCTGAAACCGCGGGGTAAACCGGAACAGGCTGGTAAACCGCCTGCTCAACCGTCTGATGGTTCAAATCGTGCGTCGGGTTATGTCCACGACGCTGCGCGTTACTTGACATGGCTGCGGACTCCATCCGTCTGCTATAACTCGGGCTCCGGCTTGGGCGAGGCGTCGAATGAATCCTATCTCGACTGTAAGAATAAGCCTCCTGCTGTGCCAAAGCTGTTTGAAGGAGCTCTCTGACCCTTCGTGTTTCGATCGCTGCTGGAGAGTCGCCTTCCGCTGGGAGAGCCGCCAAGCGCGCCGCCGCGGCGATCATGTTCTCCAATGGGTTAGAGTAATGACCCGGTGGTGTTGGCACGTATTGAGGTGGTGCAGTGTTCATACGAAGGGGCTCCACCGCACGTGGCTGAACCGGCGCCCCCGCTCCGGGTGTCGCTGCCGGGTTCGTCTCCTGCGGGTTACTGGGACCCGCGCCGGGTGTGCGGAAGAGATTCCTAGGATCATATACAGGTGGTAGGCGAGACTGAGATTTCTGGTGCCTCCTCCTCATCACCTCATTAGATGCGTTTAAGTCCATCGTGAGCCGGAATGCCTCTGACTGCAGCTGCTGGGCCCGTGCGTCCAAAGTCGCCCGCTCTGCGGCCAATCTAGTGTCCTCGGCTGCCAAGTCTCCTTTGGCTTGTACTATCTCCTCACGTACCCGGGCCACCGCCGCGCCGTGTTCCACTTGGTCCGCCGGGTTAACTGTAGCGGTTAACAGGGCCATCAGCTTGTCCGTGAGATCTATTAGAACCTGAGCCGGTGGGCGCACAGGGCCTCCTGCCCCGGCTACCATTGACCCGGAGATTATTGCGGTCACCGCTGCAGAGTTTTGGCCGGGTTGTGTACCAGCCATGAAGATCCCTACCCTGCTAGGCGGCTCAAAGGGGTCCGGAATGCTGCTGCCATCGGAACAGCCCCCAAGCCCGCCGTCTTGCAACTGATATAATGAATCTGTCTCACCTGTAGACGATGCACCATCAGAGTAGACAGCCGTTTCACCGCCATCCACAAACTCTTCAGAAAGTTCCTCTCCATGGACGCAACCCACGAAGGCACGCCTTAAAGCCGGCTGGGCTCGGGCAGGTCTCTCACGTTGAGCTGTCTCGATGATGTCGGCGCAGATGTCCGGCTCAGGGCCCGGCCCACCGACCCGGCCGATGAAGACGTGGATGCCACCGGAGGGGACCCGGTACCCGTACTCAATTGAGCCGGCGTCGGGCCCCCAGCCTTCGTCATCGATGTAGAGCTTGCCGCGATGACTCTTAGTCATCCGGCCCACAACGTATCCCTTGAGCCCTTCAAAGTTGCCCTTCAAGAACTCAAATCCACCGTGCGCTGGCCCCATGGTGGGCGCCAACTGTCGTGGAATTGTCACGGCAGATGTCCTAGCAGAAGGACTTAGTCGCAGGGCCATCGCAACTAGGAAGCAAGAAGGGGTTAATCGGGACAAAGGACACGAGGGTTTATACTAGTTCGGCCCCTTACGGTGAAGGTAAAAGCCTAGTCCAGTTGAGGGTGTTTACTAAGGTTTCGATGACCAGGGAGCGAATCCGCTTGACCTAGTCCTCGATTTGATGTTACTTGCCCTGAGCCGCCACCGGGTCGCCCCCTTATATACACGGGTCGACACCAGGCGGCTCACAGAGTCCCGGCCGGCTCATAAACAGTGTCCGGCTCGGCGACTAGTTAATCTTTCCTTACAATACAAGTCATGCCATTACGACGGGTTATCACTACGGGCCTTAAGTCGCTATTGGGCCTTTGGCCCTTACTTGAACCGCCATCTTCAGAGTGTAACCTGGGCTTCATGTAATGACTCGTCTGGTGTGACCCGGCCTCTCCTGGGCGGGTTACACCAATAGCTATATCCCCAACACCCCCTGTGCGCGAAATCCGCGCCCCTCCCGAGCCACGCCGCCGCGTTTTGCCTCGCCGACGTAGCTCCGGCGCCGGCGCTGACCTGGCATTGGCGGGGCCCGCCTCTGGGTCGCTGCCCGTGGCCCCCTGGACTCAGTTGACCACGTTGACCGTGGTCAACTATGCTGACTGGGCACTTTGTGCCACTGACATGCGGGCCCCACCATGTAATTAAACTAAATAAAACATTTTTATAAATAAAACTAATTAATTAACCTAAACAGACACTGACAGGTGGGGCCTATGTGCTAATAACTTTGTTAAGTTAGTTATAAAACTCTGTTAGTGCCCCTGTCAATGACATGTGGGTCCCACTGGACCCACCTGTCCGGTTTGACTGGTCAGCCGACCTGTTGACCTTCTGACGTTAGCATTGCATCATGCTGATGTCATAATTCCCTTTTCTATTTAAATAAATAGTTAAAATCAGAAAATGATTAAATCTTTAGAAAATAATATAAAATAATCCGTAACTTGGATGAAAATACTTTCTACATGAAAGTTGCTTAGAAACGATGAGGCGATTCGGATCGCAGCCCGTTAAATCCGCCACACGCCCTAGCATATCGAACATAACTTTCCCCCTCCGGTACCTCTGCGAAAAGCGAAACACGGGCATACTTTCCCGGATGTTTCCCCCCTTCGCCGGTATCACCCCTTACCGCGTTAGGGCACACCTAATACCGCGTTTGCTCTGTCATGCATCGTTATGCATATGTTTGCATTGTATTCATTTTTCTTCCCTTATTCTCTCCGATAGACTACTGAGACCGGCGCCTTCTTGGTGCCCGACCGACTCTGTTGTTGATGACCCCTACTTGCGAGCAACCATGCAATCCCCCCTTGATCACCGGATATCACCTACTCTTCTCTATCTTGCTTGCATTAGAGTAGTGTAGCAATATTCTTGCTTTCGTTAATCCTATTACGATGCATAGCCTGTCCTTGCTCCTCTTGTTGTTACCTTTACGCAATCCTACTTGCCTAGTATAGGATGCTAGTATTCCATCAGTGGACCTACATTCTTGTCCGTCTGCCATGCTATACTATCGGGCCGTGATCATTCGGGAGGTGATCACGGGTATATACTTCTACATAAGATATGTGATACCTATGGTGACTAAAGTCGGGTCAGCTCGTAGGAGTACCTGCGAGTGGATCTTTAATGGCGAAGCGACAGGCAGAGTTGAGACTACCTAGGTGAGAGGTGGGCTGGCCTGGTCGGCGTTCGCGGTTACTTAAAAATAACACGCTTAACGAGTTCTTGGTATTTGATCGAGTCGGCCATTTGGTCTATCGCACTAACCATCTCGTGGGAGTAGTTATGGGTATCCCGGCGTCGTGGTATCGGCGAAGCCTTCTTGAAGTCGGCGATCGGCGGCAGCGCCGAGAGCGACGCATACCGTCGGCAACGACCCTACTACGCTGGAGGTGCCTACTACTACGTTCAGGCCGCTGACGACGACCAGGAGTAGTTTAGGAGGATCCCAGGCAAGAGGCCTACGCCTCTTTTGATTGTATCCCAGTTTGTGCTAGCCTTCTTAAGGCAACTTGTTTAACTTATGTCTGTACTAAGATATTGTTGCTTCCGCTGACTCGTCTATGATCGAGCACTTGTATTCGAGCCCTCGAGGCCCCATGGCTTGTATTATGATGCTTGTATGACTTATTTTTATTTTAGAGTTGTGTTGTGATATCTTCCCGTGAGTCCCTGATCTTGATCATACACGTTTGCTTGTATGATTAGTGTACGATTGAATCGGGGGCGTCACAAGTTGGTAGAAGAGCCGACTGCCTGTAGGAATCCCCCTTCCACACTCCTTGGCCGAAGTCGAGTCTAGACATTGCAAAACTTTTTACTAACATGGTTGTGTGCCTTACGGGCCCACGTCGCCATTTGGGTGGTACTAGTATCTTTTACTCCTCGACCTTTACTCTGGGACTCTGAACTCTCTCCTACTCGGGTTAAACAAATTTACTAACTCTAACATTAGGATCCCGTGACCACATTCACCCCAAAGTTGGATAAGCCATAGTTATTCCTTAGAATAGCTGTTTGAATAATGTCTACACTGTCATTGACTCCTTTGAAACCTCTTTGTTTTCAGATGGAACCCACGAGCCAGGTCGTGCGCCACACGACGGTCATTGGTGCCTCGGGATCACCTGTTGTGCTATCTGCGATGATGACCTATCTGGGTTATCGCTGGCACCCGGAGTACACTGTCTACGAGGAGTACCAGGACTTTAACCAGGAGCACTACCGTGCCATCGTCCACCTCTACTCTCGGGAGTATGACTCCACTACCGTGTTGCACACCGCTCATGGTGTTGGGGTGACCATCGATATGGTAGTCCACGATGCTGCTTATGCTGCTCTGACACGTCTTCGTGGAGAGTATCGGGAGTTGGACACCTCCCCTTTCAGGCACATTGCTATCGCATCCGATGTTGGTGCGGAGGGATACTACACTGCTGCCTACTCCACTGTCACCCGAGAGCCCTTCTACCATCAGAACCTGGTTTTGCATGCTGATGGGCTGGATCGAGCTAACCGAGCTCTTCGCCACGAGTTGTACACCACCCGACAGCACCTTCACCGAGCTCTGACGCTGTTGCACCCCCGTGTCCGATCTGGTGATCTGCCGCGTTCTGCGGTCTACCCAGCCAGGACTGTGATGCCCCAGGGTGTCGGTTGGCCAGATGTGGGAGGCTACTCTCCCCCACTTGGTCCTCTTCTGCCACCTGAGCATCGGGTTCCGCACCAGAGTCTCCGCGGACCCCCAGGATGCTGACGTGGAGTTCCCGATGCGACACTACCAGCTTTCAGGCTACACCTACCTCCACAGTTCCTCTTGGGACTGATGTATTCTTGCTTATTAGTGTTAGGTGCCTTCGTCGTGAGCCTGCGTGCCGCCTATGATGTCTTTAGACTATGTACTGAACTCTGTGTACTGAACTCTAAGCATGACCCCTTTTGTAAGATATGCCGACTACTATGTAGTAGCTATCGTGTTCCTTTCATTATGCATGTTTCATCATGAATGATTCTTGTCTTTGCAAATTTCTCAATGCTGAACTACCCCTGTTATATATTAGCAGGATGGTTGGACCAGGTGGTCGTGGTAGTGGTGGCAACGCCCCACCACCGCCTGAGTACATGGCTGGTATGATCCAACAGTTCGAACTGAACCGCCAATTCATGGAAAATATGATGGCTCAGTTTCCTCGCCCCAATATGAACCAGCAACCAGCTCAAGTGACTCTGCAAGATTTCATGCGCCTCAACCCAACCATCTACCGCAGCTCAACTCAGCCTCTGGATGCTGATGACTCGCTCCGTGACATAACCTATGAGATGGAGTCTACTGAAGTAGCCCCTACTCGCTATGTCATCTTTGCTTCCTTCTTCTTGAAGGGACCCGCATCTCAATGGTGGGACAGCCACAGGCGTACTCTGCCAGCTGGAACAATCATCGCCTGGCCAGACTTCCAAGCTGCTTTCCGTGCCCGTTTCATTCCTCAGGGAGTCATGGACCGGAAGAAGCGTGAGTTCCGCAACCTCACCCAAGGCAACAAAACTGTCAAAGCTTATCAGCGGGAGTTTCTGGACTTGTCCCGCTATGCTGAAGAAGACGTTGCAACTGATGCTCGCAAACAGGAGAAGTTCCGTGAGGGACTACAAGCTGACATCAAGCTCGCACTTCTAGTGCATGACTTTACTGATTTCGCCACCTTGGTGAATAAGGCCATCAATGTCGAGACTGGTCTGCAGGAATACCAGAGCTCTCACAGGCGCAACCATGACGCGGGCTCATCTTCGGGCCCGCCCTCGCAGAAGCGTAAGATATGGATCCCGAACAGCATGTACCGTCCAAATGCACCAGCTCCAAAGCAATCTTATGTTGCACCGCGTCTACCTCCCCCACCATCTAGACAGCCAAGACTTCCAGCTCCACCACCCCAAGCTCCTGTTCCCACTCCCAATAATGGTCTGTGCTACAAGTGTGGTCAACCGGGTCACTTTGCCAGGAACTGCTATCAGAATCAGAACCAGAATCAACTGGCTCTTCCAGCAGCTAGCCGTGGAAACAACCAGCCCCGCAACAACAATGCCAAGACTTATGGTCGTGTTCATGCCAACCACGTTGATCTCAATCAAGCTCAAGACCAGCCTGCTACTGTGATGGGTACTCTTCTCGTAAATTCAGTACCGACATCCGTTTTATTTGATACAGGAGCATTGCATTCGTTCATATCAGCAGAATTTGCATTCATGCATGGCATTAAATACGATGAGATGAACACTCCGCTAGTGGTACACACCCCTGCGGGCCAATGTCAAACCTCTATGGTTAGTCAGAACGTCCCCGTTGAAATCAAAGGACTGGAATTCCTTGTCTCTCCCATCGTACTGAAGTCCTGTAGCATTGATCTCATACTGGGAATGGATTGGTTGAAAGCGCATACTGCTTCTATAGTTTGCGCCACTAAGACCGTCCATCTGCTACACCCTTCTGATGAAATAATAAGCTACAATGCTCGTGCGGTTCAGAATCTTTGAGGCAAGGCTTTATCGTTGAATGCATTGAGCGCTGCACCGATCGAGGGCATTGAAAACATCCACAATCGGCGCGAATTCCTTGACGTCTTTCTGAAGAACTTCCAGGATTCCCCTGCTAAACTGTCGAATTCATCATCGATTTGAAACCAGGCACCACTCCTATAGCCAGCGACCCTACAAGATGCCGCCGCATGAACTCATTGAGCTTAAGGAGGAAATCGACAAATCTCTTCGCAGTGGTTTCATTCGCCCAAGTTGCTCTCCTTGGGGAGCACCTTCTCTCTTTGTTAAGAAGAAGGATGGGACAAACCGATTAGTCCAAGACTACCGGCCTATAAACCAAGCTACCATTCAGAATAAATATCCTCTTCCTCGGATCAATGATCTGTATGATCAAGTGGCTGGTTCATCAGTGTTCTCTAAACTTGACTTGAGGTTGGGTTACCACCAGATCCGTGTTTGTGAAGAGGATATCCCAAAGACCGCCTTCGTGACTCGATATGGATCATACGAGTACACCGTCATGTCTTTCAGCTTAACCAATGCTCCAGCCACCTTCTCTCATTTGATGAACTATATATTCATGGATTACCTCGACAAGTTCGTGGTGGTTTATCTGGACGATATCCTGGTATTTTCCAAGAACGAAGAAGAACATGCTGAACATCTTTGTCTTGTGCTAGAAAAGCTACAAGAGCATCAACTATATGCCAAGTTCTCCAAGTGTGAATTCTGGCTTCCCGAAGTAACCTATCTGGGGCATGTCATCTCTAAGGATGGTATTGCCGTCAACCCCGAGCGAGTTCAGGCTATTCTTGATTGGACTCCTCCAAAGAACGTTAAGCAAGTCAGAAGTTTTTTCGGTCTCGCCAGCTATTGCCGTCGATTCGTCGAGAATTTCTCCAAGATCGCCAGGCCTCAGACTAACCTGTTACATAAGGGCGTCAAGTTCCAATGGACAGACAAATGTCAGGAAAGTTTCCAGACACTAAAAGATAAGTTGACTTCAGCCCCAGTGCTAGCTCCACCTGATACTAAGAAGGACTTCGTCATTTACTGCGACGCTTCCCGTCAAGGATTAGGCTGTGTCCTAATGCAAGACCGCAAGGTGATTGCTTATGCCTCTCGACAATTGCGCCCTCACGAAGAGAACTACCCAGTTCACGATCTTGAGCTTGCTGCTATCATTCATGCACTAAAGCAGTGGCGACATTACCTTCTCGGTAATCGTTGCGAGATCTTCACCGACCACCAAAGTCTGAAGTATTTGTTTACTCAGCCAGACCTGAACCTCCGTCAGCAGAGATGGATGGAGATTGTTGCAGACTTTGACATGGGTATTTCCTATACACCAGGCAAGGCTAATGTGATGGCCGATGCCTTGAGCCGCAAGTCTTACTGCAACCACCTCCAGGTTCACAAAGTTCAGCCCTCGCTTGTTGAAGAATTCAGAAAACTGAACCTCCATATTGTTCCTCCGGGTGCACTCGCACCCCCTCCTAAGGAGTTTCCAAAATGAACCTCCGTGTTGTTACCAAGGGTTCTCTCAATACCCTGGTTTCTAAACCAGATCTCGTGGACAACATCAAAAGGCTACAGCAGTATGACTCTCAAGCCCTTAAGATTAAGCGCTACCTCGCTGAAGGAAAGCTCTCATTCTTCACTGTTGCTGATGATGGCACTTTGTACTTCAAAGGCCGCCTAGTGGTGCCATGTAAGGAGAAAAACCTAGATATGACACAGGAGGTTATGAAAGAAGCTCATGATACGCCTTTGTCTATTCATCCCGGTAGCACCAAGATGTACCAAGACATTCGTCAGGGATTCTGGTGGTCTAACATGAAGCAAGACATTGCTCGTTATGTTGCTGAGTGTGACGTTTGCCGTCGTATCAAAGCAGAACATCAAAGGCCTGCTGGAACTCTACAACCTATCTCTATTCCTAAATGGAAATGGGACCATGTCGAGATGGACTTCGTCACTGGATTTCCCAAATCACAGAAAGGTAATGATGCCATTCTTGTCGTCATTGACCGGCTTTTTAAGGTTGCACATTTTCTGGCAGTCAAAGAAACAATCACTGCTAGTCAACTTGCAACCCTCTATATGTCCAGAATTGTTTCACTTCACGGTATTCCACTGGTTATCAGTTCGGACCGTGGTAGCTTATTCACTTCAAGATTCTGGGCAAGTTTCCAAGAAGCTATGGGAACTCATCTGTCATTCAGTACTGCATTTCATCCTCAGTCGCAAGGGCAAGTTGAACGTGTCAACCAAGTTCTCGAAGACATGCGAGCTTGTGTTATTTGGCAAGAAATGGGAGGAATCTCTTCCATATGCTGAGTTATCCTATAATAATAGCTATCAAGCTAGTCTGAAGATGGCCCCCTTCGAAGTGTTATATGGATGAAAGTGTCGAACCCCTCTGAACTGGTCAGAAACTGGGGAACGTCCACTCTTTGGTCCGGATATTATCCAACATGCCGAAGAACAAGTCCGCATTATTCGCGAGAATCTCAAGACTGCTCAGTCGCGTCAGAAGAGTCAGTATGACCGTCATCATAAAGACATGGTCTATCAACCTGGCGAAAAGGCCTATCTTCGAGTTACACCAATGAAGGGTGCTCACCGCTTCGGGATCAAGGGCAAGCTAGCTCCTCGCTATATTGGCCCATTCACTATTCTCGAAAGGCGTGGAAAAGTGGCATATCAACTGGAGCTTCCGCCGAACCTTTCTCAGGTTCACGATGTGTTCCACGTATCACAGCTCTGTTGTTGCTTCAAGCACCCAATCTGAGCAGTAGATCATGAAGTGCTCGAATTGCAGCAGGACCTCTCCTATAAAGAGCATCCGGTCCGCATTCTCGACCAAGCTGAGCGCCGCACACGTCAGAAGGCTATGAAGTTCCTCAAAGTCCACTGGTCGCACCATTCTGAAGATGAAGCCACTTCGGAACGCGAGGATCGCCTGCGTGATGAATATCCCGCGTTGTTTCCTTCTACCTCCTAAATCTCGGGAGGAGATTTCTTGTAGTGGAGGAAATTTGTAACGCCCGGATAATCATGCTACAGTAATCCCACGCTAATCATGCCACATCACCTCGGTTACTGTTGCCAACCTCGCAATGATTCGAAACCGTTTCAAAAGTCAAATTCAAAATATGTCAGACAACAAAAGTTTTCAAAAATTTAAACAAAAATGTTCGGTGGGTGCCAAATATTGCACTGATAATTATTGTGGAGAAAACATATTTTTAGAAAGTGCCTAAATATTTTAAAGTGAATTAAAACAAAAATAAAAGAAAGAAAAAGAAAAGCAGAAGAGAGAGAGAGAGATCAAACCCCCCTGGACCTAACCCACCTGGGCCGGCCCACCTCAACCACCCGAGCCAGCCCAGATCCCCCTGTCCGTCCCCTTCCCTGTTCCTCCGACCGGGGTCGGAATAGGGACGTAGCCCCGCCGAACCCACTCGCCGACGACGGCGAGGGGATAAGGCCGCCAGTGCCTCGCCTCCTCGATTCCCTCTCCCACTCGCCCCCGCTTCCCCTCGGTCCCTACGTCTCCTCCTCCCCTCCAGATCCACCCCGACCGCGCCTCGCCGAACGCCACCGCTGCCATGGCTCCGGCCTAGCCACGGACACCGTTTCCCCCTTGCCGCCCCACGGTGTCCCCAAGGTCCGCCGTCGTCCACTGCTTCGACTGGTGCAACCCGTTGGAGCTCGGAGCCTCCGCAACGCCCATGCTGCCGCCGTCTTCCTCCTCTGCTCCGACAAGCTTCGCCGCTCTTCTCCAACTCCGGCGACGCCCCTGCAGCTACTAAACCCCCAAGGGCCATCGTGTGTGCCCCTCGGTGAGCCTGCACTTCTTTCCCCTCTCTCTCCCGAGCTTTTCCGCTGCCGTAGTCGCCGTTCCGCTAGCACCCGCATGCCTTGCCACCGACGAGCTCGCCGTCATGGCCTTCGCCACTGTAACGCGCGGCTGAGTCTCGCATCGAGCTCCGGGAGCTCGTGCGAGTCCAACGCCACCACTAACGCCCCTCCCTGTGCCTCCTAGCATAGCCTTCATCGAGGTCCCGAACGCGCGGCCGCCATAGCTCGTCGCCGGCGTCGTTCCGGTGACCTTTTGGTCATTTGCTCGCGCCCATCTTGCTCGCGCGTGCACGTAGGCCTCGCCCCGCTCTCTGGATAGCCCGAACTCGCGCCGTACCACCGTTGTCGTTGCTCGCCCGAAGCACCTCACCGCTGGCGAGCTCAAAGCGCTCGCCCCCGTCTGTTCCAGCCAATCCGGCCATCACCGTTCGACGCGCGACGCCGAGCCGCGTCGAATGCGCCCAACCACAACCCCACAGACCCCCTGTGCGCGAAATCCGCGCCCCTCCTGTGGAGGATATAGCTGCTAGAGTTAAACCGGCCATAAGGGGCCGGTCCACCTATGGCAGCCTTGAAGCCCAAGACGATCCGGAGGACGGTGCGTTAAAGATGAAGCTTATAGGCCCAGAGCCACGAGCATAGGGCCCGTAATGTTAAACCGCCATGTATGGCACAAACTTGTACTTTAGGAAAGAAAGGAAGAGACCTAGGCCGGTACTGTATAAACCGGCCTAGGACTCTATAAACCGACCTTGGTACCCCCTGAGTATATAAAGGGGTGACCCGGGAACGGTTCAGGGGGAGACAACAACAACCCGACGCTCAGGCTAGCTATTTTGGCTCCCTGATCGTCAAAACCCAATCAATCCCATCGCCAACTGGACGTAGGCTTTTACCTTCCTCGAAGGGGCCGAACCAGTATAAATTCTCGTGTCCCTAGTCCGGTTTAACCCCTTCAAGCTAACCCGTCGCGATGGCTCCACGACTAAGTCTTTCTACTAAGCCATCTGACGTGTTAATCCCACGACAGTTGGCGCCCACCGTGGGGCTATCGCACGATGGTTTCGAGTTCTTGAAGGGCAGCTTCGAGGGACTCAAGGGGTACGTGGTTGGCCGGATGACCAAAAGTCGTCGTGGCAAGCTCTACATCGACAACAAAGGATGGGGCCCCGAGGCCGATTCAATCGAGTACGGGTATCGGGTCCCCTTTGGAGGAATCCACGTCTTCATCGCCAAGATCGGTGAACCGGCCCCTGCTGAGCTGGACATCCGCACCGACCTCGTCGAGACAGCTCAGCGCGCGAGCCCTGTTCGGGCTAAACCGGCCAGGAAACCGGTGTTCGTAGGATACATCCGCGGGGCCGGATCTGAAACGGTGTCTGAAGGAGATACGGCTGTTCACTCTGATGGCGAATCATCCACTGGTGAAACGGAATCTCTATATCAAGTTGAAGATAAGGGGTACGAAGGATATTCCGACGGCAACAGTATTCCGGACCTCCTTGAACCGCCAAGTCGAGTCACGGTCCACATGGCCGGAACACAGCCCACCTTGCATTCATCGGCGGTGGCCGCGGCAGGAGGCCCGGCGCGTCGGCCGGTTCAAGTTCTCTCCGACCTGATGAACGCTTTGACGGTGTTGTTAACGGTGGTGGTTACCCCAGAAACGCAGGACCAGCACAATGCGGAAATTGCAAAATTAAGGGACCAGATAGCGCAGGCCAAGGAGGATCTAGTAACTGAGGAGGCAAGGATGGCTGGGGAACGGGCCGCTTTGGATGCCCAGTCATAGTTGATACAAGCACAGAACTACCAGCTGACTTTAACTCAAAATGCATCGAATGAGGTGCTGCGGCGGAAATATCGATCACGCATGCCACCGGTCTTCGAGGGGCTGAATCTCTTTAACACGCCAGGGGCTGGAACGAGCAATCCGGCAGCCGTGAACCGGACTGATGCACCTAGAGCGGTGCCGGAACAGCCACGCCTGGTGGAACCGCCTCGACGGATTGACAACCCGCCGCCATACGAGCCAGTACCATTGGGGTATTATCCAAGTCCTTTGGACAATATGATTGCCACAGCATCCCGGCTGGCGGCTATTCCACTTGAAGGAGACTCGGTAGCAGCGGTTGAGACGCGGCGGGCCAGGGATCTTCTTCAAACCGCCTTGATGCAGCAGCAGGCTTATTCTTACAGTCGAGATAGGATTCATTCAACTCCGCGTCCCAGCAAAAGTTATAGCAGGCACATGGATGAGCCAGAAGTGTCTAGTAGTGCCAGACGCCGTAACGCGGCTCAGAATGTAGTGGACAACGGCAGGGCACGGAGAGGAGCAGATCGCTATCAACCCGCCCCGGTTCAACCTGTGGCCTCGGTGGACCGGGGCACCGGGGTCGCTTTTAGTTCATGGGGGGTGCCGTGTCTCATCCCGGCCCTCCGTAACGTACGATTACCTAAGGATTTCAAGGGTCCGCGGAAGGTACCAAATTACACGGCGGATCAACCACCGGAGGCATGGGTAGAAAGCTATGAGATGGCAATGGAGATGCTGGACGTGGATGAAGCGGCTTGTGCAAAATATTTCACAATGATGTTGGAGGGGACAGCCCGTACTTGGCTGAAAAATTTGCCAGCCAACTCTATCGAGACATGGGGGCAGCTGAAGGCCCAATTCATAGCCAATTTCAAAGACACCTGCAAACAGCCCATGTCCATTGTGGATTTGGATGCCTGCGTTCAAGGGGAAGGAGAATCAACCACTCACTGGGTGCGCCGGGTTTCGGAGATTTTGCATTCTTCAGACCGGATCAGCGCTGGTCAGGCAATCTTAACGCTGGAGCGGAATTGCCGGTTCAAGTCACTCAAGATGAAGTTGGGAAGGCTCAAACGCCATTGCGATGACATCGGGACACTCATGGCCGCTTTGGTCAAATACGCCGATTCTGATAGTACCAAGGATCCCGATTCTGATGATGAGAAGCTGGAGAAGGGAAAGAAGAACGGGGGTGCGAAAGGACAGCAGCACCACAGCCAAGGGGGCCATGGGGGTAACGGTAAGCGTAAAGCGGATAATTCAGATTTTGTGGCTAATACTAATGTGCAGCGTCGCAAGGGTAAACCGCCCCAGCGCGGTGGAGGAATAAACTTGGAGCGCTTGTTGAACTCGCCCTGTCCTAAGCATGGAACCAAGGAGGCCCCTTCCACCCACCTTTGGAAGGATTGCCACATAATGAGGGAGTTCAAGAATTCTGACCTTTACAGATATGATCAGGGCCCGTCAGGCGGTTCAGGTCCGGGTTTCAACGGGGGCGGCGGTTCAAACTCCGGTTTTCAGAATAATCAAAAACAAAGGCAACCACAGCAGTAACCAGCAGAACAGCCAAGGGAATCAGCATCAATCCGGATATCAAAGCCATCCTAAACAATTGAATAGTGGGCAGTACCACGTGTTCACGACTAGTTTGTGTAAACGGGATCAGAAGCTCCGCAAAAGGGCTGTCAACGCCGTTGAACCGGCTGTGCCGCATTATCTACGGTGGTCAGAGCAACCCATTGTATGGAGCAGAGAGGATCACCCGCCCCGGGTTGATAATCCAGGTCAACTAGCCTTGGTCGTAGCACCGCAGGTAGGGGGTACAAGTTCACTAAGGTACTCATGGATGGAGGGAGTAGCATCAACATTTTATACTATGAAACCTTTTGCCGTATGGGGTTGACAGATAAGGATCTTAAACCGTCCAATACAGTTTTTCACGGTGTGGTGCCAGGGAAATCGGCTTACCCTGTTGGCAAGATCACACTGGAAGTGGTGTTTGGTGATGAGCACGACTCCAGATCTGAGACGTTGACCTTTGAAGTGGTGAAAATAAAGAGCCCATATCATGCACTATTCGGGCGACCGGCTTATGCAAGGTTCATGGCGAGGCCTTGTTATGTTTATTTGCAGCTTAAGATGCCGGGTTATAAAGGGACGATTACAGTACATGGGAGCCGCAAGATCGCTCTGGACTGCGAGGAAGGTGAAGCGGCTTATGCTGAATCAGTCTGTGCCGCGGAGGAGTTGAAGTTTTATAAAGACAATGTTAATCCGGCAGACATGACCTCGTTGAAGAAGCCTACAACTGAGCATGATCCGGTTCTGGCGTTCAAACCGGCTAACAAGACTAAACTTGTTGATTTTACTCCTGGTGATTCATCCAAACAGTTTAGCATCAGTGCCAATCTGGATCCAAAATAGGAAAGCGCGCTCATCGAGTTCATCCGTGAAAACCGGGACATCTTTGCATGGAAGCCTTCAGACATGCCAGGTGTACCGAGAGAACTCGCTGAGCACACACTCAATATTGATCCAAAATTTCAACCGGTTAGGCAGTTCCTTCGGCGGTTTAACGAAGAGAGACGCAAGGCCATTGGGGAAGAGGTAGCCCGGCTGCTGGCAGCAGGGTTTATTGTAGAGGTGTTCCACCCTGAGTGGTTGGCTAATCCGGTGCTAGTTCTTAAGAAAAATGGCACTTGGCGTATGTGTATAGACTACACAGATTTGAACAAGGCTTGCCCGGCCGATCCTTTTGCTCTCCCACGCATTGATCAGATCATTGATGCAACGGCGGGCTGTGATCGCCTGAGTTTTTTGGACGCCTATTCAGGCTATCATCAGATCAAAATGGCAGTTAAGGACCAGGAGAAGACAGCCTTCATCACCCCCTTTGGAGCCTTCTGCTATGTTTCAATGCCCTTTGGGCTCAAGAGTGCCCAAGCAACTTATCAACGTTGTGTGCAGAAGTGTCTTCATAAATAGATTGGGCGCAACGTGCATGCTTATGTGGATGATATTGTGGTGAAGTCCAGGAAGGAAGAAACCTTGATAGAGGACCTCAAGGAGACGTTTGATAATCTTCGGGAGTACAAAATGATGCTTAATCCGGAAAAGTGTGTTTTTGGTGTTCCGGCTGGCAAACTCTTGGGTTTTCTTGTGTCTAACAGAGGAATTGAAGCCAACCCGGAAAAAATCAAGGCAATCACATCCTTGTCTAAACCGGCATGTATCAATGATGTTCAGCGTTTGGCGGGCCGGATTGCAGCCCTCAGCCGGTTTATCAGCCGTTTGGGAGAGAAGGCTATACCCTTATATCAGATGCTGAAGAAGACAGACAAGTTTGTCTGGAGTGACGCTGCCGATGCGGCCTTTGAGGAGTTAAAACGCCAGCTCGCTGAACCACCTATCCTCGCTGCTCCGATAGACAGGGAGCCTTTATTGTTGTATGTGGCTGCTAATGCCCGTGCAGTAAGTGTGGTGATTGCTGTTGAGCGTAAGGAGGCAGAAAAAGAGTATCCGGTTCAACGGCCGGTGTATTACATCAGTGAGGTGTTAATTGAATCCAAGCAAAGGTATCCGCATTGGCAGAAGCTGGTGTATGGAGTCTTCATGGCAAGCAGAAAGCTCAAGCATTACTTTCAAGGTCACCCTATCACAGTGGTTAGCTCTGCTCCTTTGGGTGATATAATCCAGAACAGAGAAGCAACCGGCCGGATTGCGAAATGGGCAATTGAGCTAGGTCCCCACGGGTTGAAGTATATGCCGCGAACAGCCATCAAGTCTCAGGCGTTGGTCGATTTTATTAATGATTGGACCGAGCTGCAAGCGCCGGAAGACAAACCGGACAGCACGTACTGGACTATTCACTTCGATGGGTCCAAACAATTGGAAGGCTCGGGGGCTGGAATTGTCCTTACCTCTCCTAAAGGTGATAAGATTTGTTATGTTCTTCGCCTAATGTTTCCTTGTACTAACAATGCAGCGGAATATGAGGCCTTACTTCATGGCCTCCGTGTGGCTAAGGAAATGAATTTAAGCCGGGTACGGTGCTTTGGCGATTCGGATCTGGTGGCTCAGCAAGTTTCTGGCACTTGGGATTCAAAGGAACCGCTCATGGCGGCATATAGGCGTGAAGTGGATGCGGTCGCAGGCCACTTTAAGGGTTATCAGGTGGATCATATTGACCGGCGCAAGAATGAAGCAGCTGATGCCTTGAGCCGGCTGGGCTCTCAACGTAAACCGGTACCACCTAACACCTTTCTGGATATATTGTATAACCCATCTGTGAAGTTGCCTACAGAGGAGGATTTGGCTGTTCCGGATCCGGAGGCCCAGTTGGTGGCCGCTTTACATGTTACTCCGGATTGGACTGTCCCATTTTTGGCATATCTAAACCGAGGCGAGTTACCAGATGATGAGCTTTTGGCCAGACAGATAGTCCGGCGGTCCAAATCAATGGTTGTGCACAATGGAGAATTACACCGTTGTAGCATTTCAGGAGCATTCCAACGTTGTGTGTCTCCTCAAGAGGGGCAGGAGATCTTACGAGAAATCCACGAAGGGGATTGTGGTCACCACGCCGGTTCAAAATCCTTGGTTGCCAAAGCTTTTCGTCACGGTTTCTACTGGTTGACAGCTCATGCCGATGCTGAGGATTTGGTAAAAAGGTGTAAGGGTTGTCAAAAATTTTCACGTCGTGCTCATGTTCCGGCTCAAGAGTTGCGTATGATACCAATTACTTGGCCATTTGCTACCTGGGGACTTGATATGGTTGGGCCCTTTAAGCGTTCCAAGGATAAGAAGACCCACCTCTTGGTGGCTGTTGATAAATTTACTAAATGGGTTGAAGCGGAGCCCGTCGGCAAGTGTGATGCAGCCACGGCGGTTCAGTTCCTGAAAAAGATAATTTTCCGTTTTGGGTTTCCGCACAGTATCATCACAGATAATGGGACAAATCTTTCTCAAGGAGAGATGGAGGAATTCTGCCAACGAGAGCACATCCGGCTTGATGTAGCATCCGTGGCTCACCCCCAGTCTAGTGGACAAGCAGAAAGGGCGAATCAAGAGATCCTTAAAGGTATCAAGCCCCGGCTTATGGTTCCTTTGCAGCGAACCCCGGGTTGTTGGGTGGAGGAATTGCCATCGGTGCTATGGAGTATCAATACCACCCCAAACCGGTCTACAGGTTATACACCGTTCTTCATGGTTTATGGAGCAGAGGCTGTTCTTCCAAGCGATATTCTTCATGACTCGCCTTGGGTTGCGAATTTTGTTGAAACGGACAATGAGCAAGCACGCCAGGAGGCGTTGGACCTCTTAGATGAAAAGCGGGACATGGCTTTAGCCCGGTCGGCGGTTTATCAACAGGACCTGCGGCGTTATCACAACCGCCGGGTTAAGACAAGAACCTTTCAAGAAGGTGATCTGGTGCTGCGTCTCGTTCAAGACCAGACAGATATGCACAAGTTATCCCCACCTTGGGAAGGACCCTTTGTGGTCAGCAAGGATCTGCACAACGGCTCCTACTACCTCATCGACGTTCGAGATGACTCACGTAGTTCTGAGGTGGAGACCCGGCGGCCATGGAACATAGCTCTCCTACGGCCCTATTATGCTTAAAGCCACTAGCTCAGCTTATGTACATATTTCAACAATGTATATATTATCAATAAAGTAAACCGGCACCCTCGCCAAATCAAGCAGGGCCTCTGCCGTTTTTCCTATTAACTTGGGGGCTTTGGCTAGAGCAGCAAAGTACTACCTATTAAACCGGCTATCATGCCACCACAAAGCTTGGGAGCTTCACACCCAAGGGGCCAAAGAGAGTTGGATTGCTCATAGCACAACTCAAACATAGGCACCCATTGAGCACAGCTCACTAAGTTACTTGGGGGCTCTTTTGCGTCAAATACCAAAGAGTTTGAAAGGACCCTTGTAACCGGGTATCGTCCCACGGCTTGGAAGCCTGGTGTATTCACCTAAAACCCCGGGTTAACCTACCTTCATCAAGTAAGCCACTCCTATCCGAGTAATCACTGCACGACCCATCGAGCGTTTGTGATTACTCTCTTTGAGACCCTAAACTAGTCAAAGTTAAAACGGTGATTGGTTAGTTGGAGGCCCATCTTAAAAGGCTTTGCTATAAATGGTTTAACTCAGCGGCCTGGCAGCCCCTGAAAAGCCTTGCCATTTGGTGTTTATCATGTTTAAGTTTTTTTTCGCTTTTTGGCATGTTTATGGTCAGCCCGGTGTTTGTTAACCCGGTGCGATTTTCAGATTTCTCTGATTTAAGGTTAATCCGGTGTTTCTTTGAACCGGACTGGATTGACACTGTCTCCAAAGCTCGTCCGGTGTTCGTTGTGACTCGGTTCGACATCATCTATACCGGTTTAATAAACGGAATGAAGGAATTGCACAATATTATGATTGCATACATCAATGTTGAAGCTATCATCACAGATTAAAAGCAAGGAGTATTCTGCTGCGTGATGGCAGCCGGATCACAATATTCAACTAGCCTATTACAAGGCGTTTTAAAGCCCAAAAGTATGACATGCAAATTGCCGGATTATGCTTCAAGGCTACGGCGCTGGGAGGTTGACGGGTCATCAGATGCCGGTTCAGTCTCTTCTTCATCTTCTTGCAGTTTGAAATCCGCGGTTGTCCAATCAACCCGGTTCAAGGCCTGAAAGACAGCTTCTTCACTGATAAGTTCTGACGGGTCAACATCAGGGGCATACGTGTGTTTACGGATTGGTGGGATCAAGTTTTGCGCTTCAGGTATCCCCGGGTTAACTCGCTTGCTGTTGACATCATACCGGGACCGGTGGACAGTCAAATTCGCATCATCTGCTAGCTGGCTCGCCAGTGAGCGCATTTCTCTTGTTACTGTCCTCAAAGCTTCGTCATGAAAAGTTGACCCGTCCTCTTGAATGCTTGGGAAGCCCTTGGCGAGATCAGCCGGATCAAGGTCGGCTATCCACGCTTTGGCTCAGGTGAGGGCCAGCAGTGCACCTGCCCTAGCAGCGGATCGTTTTACCTCTTCTATCTGAGCTGGAAGCATAGATAACCTTCTTAAAGTGTCTTTGAGCAGATTTGGGGCCGGGTTACCATAAGATGCTGCGCAGATAACTCGTTGAGCACCGACATACAGTTGCTCAATCAAGGTATACGCTGCCTTCAGCTTCACCCGTGCGTCTGAGCCCAGATGGGTAATCCGTTTTCCTGCGATAATTTGAAAGTTACATTTTATCAGTCGCTGCAAGAGCAAAAGGAACAATTTATACGTATGGATGGAAATAGTTACCAAAGACTGCAAAAATCATGAGGTGCATTTGACGTTTCAAACCGGACAGTTCCTCTTCAACCGGTTTAAGTGCGGCTTCGGCATCTTCAACCCGTTTCCGCAATAGCTCTTTTTCTGCCAGCCACTTGGCACACTCCGCTTTGAAGCTCGTTTTCAGTTCTTCCATGGAAGTTAAAACGGCTTTTTGTGCCTCTTTAGACTTGGCAGTCTCTTCCTGCTGGTTCTTGAGGCCTTCCTGAAGGTCAGTAATGTGGGCACGCTGCTGGCTCAGTTCCATCTGTTGAGATCATATGCATACATCAGGTCTTTATTAAAGTCCCAAATCTACAACAAGTTATACACTTGGCACTTGGGGGCTAATGCGGACTGTTTCTTTCTTATTGTTGGGTCTAAGTCCCAAGTCTCAATACAAGTTTTAGACCCTGGCACCCGGGGGCTAATGGATATTTGTTCAAAGTGTACTGCATGATGGAACGGATTGATAAAGACCCGAATTAACTTTACAAGATTAAACCGGCCCTTGGGGGCTACAGGAGATAAGGTGGTGCAGGTATAAGACAAATAGGAAAGGGCATACCTCATAGCGCTCCTTCATCAGGTTCACTAAGTCAGCTTCGGCATCCCGGCTTGTATAAAGCCGGTTCAAGAATCCAGCGTGGAGCTCCTGGGCTGAGAGATGAGCATATTTTTCCAGATCCA
Organism: Aegilops longissima; assembly: GCA_021605205.1. Classification (NCBI taxonomy): domain Eukaryota; kingdom Viridiplantae; phylum Streptophyta; class Magnoliopsida; order Poales; family Poaceae; genus Aegilops; species Aegilops longissima. Next base: position 657,158,905 of record CM038681.1, on the reverse strand, counting down.
TGGAGGTTTTCCCTTTGCCTGTAAAGATGAAATCATCTTTGGCGCTATGTTTTGCCAAGATGACCGGATTACCTGGAGCAGTGTACCCAGTGCCTGTGACAACAACGTCGTCATCTTTTTCTAAGGTTGAAGCGGCAGGGGGATTTGGCGGATCAGCAATCACATTGGCAGGGGCAGCAGTGGGGCTTGTAGGTGTTGTACGAGGGCTGGAAGTACCCTCTTGTATGGCCGGATTAACTTCTGCCGGTTCAGGTTGAACAGCTGGTTCTGGGGGGATAACATCATCCATGGCGTCCCCGGCATGCTCGCGAATATTTGCAGGTTCCTTTGCCGGTTCACCTTCATCAGGGGGAGTATTGGCTTTAGCCTTTTTGCTCCGACGAGCTTGGCTGTTAAAAATCCAAACATGATTTAGCAAGATAAAATATAAGGATAAGAGGGAAAGTAAAAAAATTTACCCAGGGACGGTTTTCAGAGGAGGCATCTGAGTTGTGGACGAGCCGCCAGACGAATTCGAAGATACCTCGTAATTGGAATCAGGCGGATTGAGAGGGCATCGGAAAAAACCCTTTAAGGGGTAGCGTTTTTCAAGAGTACAAGGGACAGCAACCTCTGGACGACGTTTCCGGTTTGGTGTCAGAGGTAAACCGGAGGTGATAATTTGTTGGCCGCTATGCCGGGTTGTGCGACGGCCTTCGTTTTGCTGTGTCTTCAAATAAGGAGGGTGACGACATTTTATTTTTCGAACGGCATGACGAATTTTTGGAACCGGCACCAGTTCTGAGTCAGAGAGATCAATTACCTGGGTCGGATCAGCACGGCTGGTTTCATCATCATCCTGGGAATAATTAATTGTTAATAAGGTGTATGAGCTAAAATCAAAGGAACTAAGGTTTTACCTGTTCATCCGGCTCACTCACGGCTTCTGGCGGGTCCGAAGCTTCGGCGGTTTGGTGTTTGGTGGTCCTCTTAGTGACCTTGCCTTTTGCACGAGGCTTGACCGGTTTGTCTTGTGGTTTCCTTTTCCAGAAGGGATGGTTAGCCTGCAAGGTGGCACACAGGGTTAAGATAAAGGATGTTAAAGCGGAAGGCACCAGAAAAATAGGAAGTTAAAGAGGTACCGCTGGTGGCTTGTTGACAAAACTGAAGGGAGCCAGCCCGGTTTGCGTACACACTGAGAGTGGCTCGTCAAGAATCTTCTTGGTACTTTCAGTAATTTCAGCATCAGTAAATTCTATCAAGTTAAACCGGAGGGGGTCGTTCAGTTTTTCTGTTTATTCACACATCAAACCGGAGCGGCGGCTTAAAGGGCAGACGCACCAGGAAATCCAACAGCGAGTGAGGTCAACTCCAGTCAAACCGTTAGCAATGAGAGCTCGGAGCTGGCCAAGTTGAGGGGCATAGGCCTGACGGTCCTTAGCAGTCAGTCTTGGTGGCAGAGGGTGAGTATTGCTTAATCGATGGGGACGGTAACCCGGCAGAGGGTTTTCATCAGAAGGAGAAGTATCTTTGCAGTAAAATCAAGTCAAGTTCCAGTCCTTTGGATGACTGTGGAGCTTGGCATGAGGGAAATCCACTTCTTTCCTCTTTTGGATGGACATGCCACCAAGTTCCAAGTTGGGGCCGTTGGTGAATTCTGTACGCCGGTTTAAATGGAAGAGGTCTTGGAACAAATCAACAGATGGTTCTTCTTGTAAGTAAACTTCGCAGAACACTTGAAAATCGCATAGATTAGTAATGGAGTTTGGCCCGATATCTTGAGGATGGAGTTGAAATCTGGCAAGTACATCCCGGAAAAATTTTGATCCGGGAGGGGAAAAACCTCGGCCCAAGTGCTGGAAAAATACAACCACTTCTCCGTCTTGTGGTTGAGGAGGACATTCAGATCCAGGAACGCGCCAGTGGACTATAGATTTTGGAGCTAAACCGCCTGTAATCACAGCATTCTGAAGTTGGGTTTCGGTGATCCGAGATGGAACCCAGTTGCAAGCGGTGAATTGTTTGGCCATGGTATCAATTTCTGCATAAAAAAGAATGGATGGTTTACAATTACATATGTTAACAATGTTAAACCGGAAAGGATCGATTAAGGAAGCAATGTTAAGGTGAACCGGACGAAGCTGTTCTAGGGCGAATGGCGGTTTAAGACGAAGGGGCTAATGATATATGCCGGATTGACTAATCATTACAGGTAGCATGCGCCGGATTGATTAGTGAATACAGGTGGTATATGCCGGATTGTTGCAAGCTACAGGTTAAACCGCCTTTCGACGGAAAGGGTCACAGCAAGAAAATTTTGCTAAGTATGCGAAAACAAGTTCTGCGAGGAGGTAATGTAATTTTCGATCTACCGATGATCAGTAAAGGATTTTTTCTGAGCCCTACAATGGCAGTAAACGAAACAGAGGAATTTGAGGTATTAAATCTATGCAAAAGCGAAATATTATGGAATATAGAAGGATTACGGATCTGTTGCGAAGGAAGATGTGCAACCAGGAATAGGTGCGGTGAAAGGTTAAAAGCCGTTAATGGTGATACCTACTGATGAACACCGAAGAACATGGAAGCTTTTAGGCAGATCTAAAGAGTGAAGAGGAGGAGGTATACCAGAGCTGTACGGCGGCAGAATATTGCGAAGAATCTCTAAAGCCAACCAGGTTGGTGCAGCGGCCGGAGTTGGAGCAGAACTTCGGGTTGACCACAGCGGCGGCGCTCGGGATCTGCAGGTCGCGAGGAAGAAGAAGAGGCGAGGAAGCAAGAGGGGAAGGTCGAAAGGGCCCGGGCCCTATTTATAAAAGCAGGGGAGTAAAACGGCAGGCGTGAAGATTAAGGGCCAGATGTCGCGAAAGAGGGCGCGTTTGTCGCCTCGGTCTTTGGGAATCATTTAAAAAAGGAAGAGAATCTTTATGCAGAGATGACGTCATTGCGGTGACAGAGGACGACGTCATGTCCGGTTCACTGATGTTTACAGGAGAAGGAAAAATGGCGGTTTATGAAGATTATGAAGGTTAAAGATTGACATGGACAAGTCCAAATCCATCTGGGGGCTAATGTGGAGGATATAGCTGCTAGAGTTAAACCGGCCATAAGGGGCCGGTCCACCTATGGCAGCCTTGAAGCCCAAGACGATCCGGAGGACGGTGCGTTAAAGATGAAGCTTAGAGGCCCAGAGCCACGAGCATAGGGCCCGTAATGTTAAACCGCCATGTATGGCATAAACTTGTACTTTAGGAAAGAAAGGAAGAGACCTAGGCCGGTACTGTATAAACCGGCCTAGGACTCTATAAACCGACCTTGGTACCCCTTGAGTATATAAAGGGGTGACCCGGGAATGGTTCAGGGGGAGACAACAACAACCCGACGGTCAGGCTAGCTATTTTGGCTCCCTGATCGTCGAAACCCAATCAATCCCATCGCCAACTGGACGTAGGCTTTTACCTTCCTCGAAGGGGCCGAACCAGTATAAATTCTCGTGTCCCTTGTCCGGTTTAACCCCTTCAAGCTAACCCGTCGCGATGGCTCCACGACTAAGTCTTTCTACTAAGACATCTGACGTGTTAATCCCACGACACCTCCCGAGCCGCGCCGCCACGTTTTGCCTCATCGGCGTTGCTCAGGCGCCGGCGCTGACCTGGCACTGGCGGGGCCCGCCTCTGGGTCGCTGCCCGTGGCCCCCTGGACTCAGTTGACCACGTTGATCGTGGTCAACTATGCTGACTGGGCACTCTGTGCCACTGACATGTGGGCCCCACCATGTAATTAAACAAACTAAAATGTTTTTATAAATAAAACTAATTAATTAACCTAAACAGACACTGACAGGTGGGGCCTACCTGCTAATAACTTTGTTTAAGTTAGTTATAAAACTCTGTTAGTGCCCCTGTCAATGACATGTGGGTCCCACTGGACCCACCTGTCTGGTTTGACTGGTCAGCCGACCTGTTGACCTGCTGACGTCAGCATTGCATCATGCTGATGTCATAATTCCCTTTTCTATTTAAGTAAATAGTTAAAATCAGAAAATGATTAAATCTTTAGAAAATCATATAAAATAATCCGTAACTCGGATGAAAATACTTTCTACATGAAAGTTGCTTAGAACGACGAGACGATTCCGGATACGCAACCCGTTCGTCCGCCACACGCCCCTAGCATATCGAACACGCAACTTTCCCCCTCCGGTTCCTCTGCCCGAAAACGCGAAACACCGGGGATACTTTCCCGGATGTTTCCCCCCTTCGCCGGTATCACCCCTTACCGCGTTAGTGCACACCTAACACCGCGTTTGCTCTGTCATGCATCGTTATGCATATGTTTGCATTGTATTCATTGTTTCTTCCCCCTCTTCTCTCCGGTAGACTACGAGACCGACGCCGCTGCTGGTGCCCCGACCGACTACGCTGTTGACGACCCCTACTTGCCAGAGCAACCAGGCAAGCCCCCCTTGATCACCAGATATCGCCTACTCTTCTCTATACTGCTTGCATTAGAGTAGTGTAGCAATGTTACTGCTTTCCGTTAATCCTATTCTGATGCATAGCCTATCCTTGCTCCTACTGTTGTTAACTTTACCTGCAATCCTACTTGCCTAGTATAGGATGCTAGTATTCCATCAGTGGCCCTACATTCTTGTCCGTCTGCCATGCTATACTATCGGGCCGTGATCACTCGGGAGGTGATCACGGGTATATACTTCTACATAAGATATGTGATACCTATGGTGACTAAAGTCGGGTCAGCTCGTAGGAGTACCCGCGAGTGGATCTTTGTGGCGGAGCAACAGGGCAGGTTGAGACTACCTAGGTGAGAGGTGGGCCTGGCCCTGGTCGGCGTTCGCGGTTACTTAAAAATAACACGCTTAACGAGTTCTTGGTATTTGATCTGAGTCTGGCCATTTGGTCTATACGCACTAACCATCTACGCGGGAGTAGTTATGGGTATCCCGACGTCGTGGTATCAGCCGAAGCCTTCTTGACGTCAGCGACTGAGCGGCGCGCGCCGGATTGGAACCTAAGCCCGCTCTTGTATTAAGGAGGCTAGTTCTGCTTCCGGTCGCGTACGCAACGTGCAGGTGTGCTATGGGTGATGGGCCCAGACCCCTGTGCGCTTAGGATTAGATGGACGTGCTGACCGCTCTGTTGTGCCTAGGTAGGGCTGCGACATGTTGATCTTCCGAGGTCGGGCATGACCCAGGAAAGTGTGTCCGGCCGAATGGGATCAAGCGTGTTGGGTTATGTGGTGCACCCCTGCAGGGAAGTTTAATCTATTCGAATAGCCGTGATCTTCGGTAACTGGACGACTTGGAGTTGTACCTTGACCTTATGACAACTAGAACCGGATACTTAATAAAACACACCCTTCCAAGTGCCAGATACAACCCAGTGGTCGCTCTCTAACAGGGCGACGAGGGGAGGATCGCCGGGTAGGGTTATGCTATGCGATGCTACGTGGTGAACTTCAATCTACTCTCTTCTACATGCTGCAAGATGGAGGTGGCCAGAAGCGTAGCCTTCGACAGGATTAGCTATACCCCTCTTATTCTGGCATTCTGAAGTTCAGTCCACAGATATGGCCCTTTACACATATACTCATGCATATGTAGTGTAGATCCTTACTTGCGAGTACTTTGGATGAGTACTCACGGTTGCATTTCCCCCTCTTTTCCCCTTTTCTCTTCTATCTGGTTGTCGCAACCAGATGCTGGAGCCCAGGAGCCAGACGCCACCATCGACGACGACCCCTACTACGCTGGAGGTGCCTACTACTACGTTCAGGCCGCTGACGACGACCAGGAGTAGTTTAGGAGGATCCCAGGCAGGAGGCCTATGCCTCTTTCGATTGTATCCCAGTTTGTGCTAGCCTTCTTAAGGCAACTTGTTTAACTTATGTCCGTACTCAGATATTGTTGTTTCCGCTGACTCGTCTATGATCGAGCACTTGTATTCGAGCCCTCGAGGCCCCTGGCTTGTATTATGATGCTTGTATGACTTATTTTTATTTTAGATTTGTGTTGTGATATCTTCCGGTGAGTCCCTGATCTTGATCGTACACGTTTGCGTGTATGATTAGTGTACGATTGAATCGGGGGCGTCACAGCCCACCTGCTGGCCCTCGCGGTGAACGTGCCGCCGCCCGCCGGCGTCCGAACTTCCCTGCTTCCTTCCTGCATGCTCCTCGCGGGCCAGGTGCTCGTGTTACCTCGCGGTCGCCACAGCCCAGTCACTCCACGGCCGGATCCATCTCACGCTAGGTACGACCTCATCCCTTCCCCGACGTACTTGTGATTCGATCTTCTCCTGTGCCTCCTATACCGGATCCATCCCGCTAAGGTATGGCCCCTTCCCCCACTGCGGTGCTTTGATCTCCTCCTATACAGCTAGCGGCGGCGCGGCCGCGCATTAGATTGCGCCTGCACTGGGGACGCTCTGTAGCTTGTTCGGTGCAGCAATCCTATCCTTACCTCCGTGAATCCACTCTTCTCTTTCAGGATCCAGATCGACGACGCGGATAATAAATTAAGGTAAATCCAGTGTTCACCGCCGGTGCGCTCGCGGCTCGACCTGCACTGCTAGCCTGAGTTGCACAACAATCAGGTATGAAGAACCCATCTCCCCGTGTCTCCGTCTGGCACCAATAGAAACTCAGCTTCCGTGGGCGCGACCAGCTGTTAACTGTAATAGTCCGTCCTCTTTTACAAGTTGACCAATCTAGCTACAACCTTACCTCCACACACAGTTGACTGGCCGAGCTCTGACTCTGAGCTTAGCATGGCCATGGAAGCGGCGCTCGTCAGCGTGGCGACGGGGGCCCTCAAACCCGTCCTGGGCAAGCTGACCCTTCTGCTAGGCAATGAGTACAAGAGGTTCAAGGTTGTGCGCAAGGAGATCAAGTCACTCACTCATGAGCTCGCTGCCATGGATGCTTTTCTCACGAAGATGTCCGAGGTGGAGGATCCCGATGTGCAGGATAAAGTTTGGGTGAACGAGGTGCGGGAGCTGTCCTATGATATGGAGGATGCCATCGATGACTTCATGCAAAGCATCGGTGACAAAGACGAAAAGCCAGATGGTTTCATTGAGAAGATCAAGAACTCACTAGAGAAGTTGGGGAAGATGAAGGCTCGTCGTCGGATCAGCAGGGAGATCCAAGATCTGAAGAAACAGATCATTGAGGTGGGCGACAGGAATGCAAGGTACAAGGGTCGCGAGGCCTTCTCCAAGACTTTCAATGCGACCGTTGACGCTAGAGCTCTTGCTATCTTTGAGCATGCATCAAAACTCGTCGGAATTGATGAACCCAAGGCTGAGTTAATCAAATTGTTAACATACGATGGGTTTGGCTCAACACAACAACAACCAAAGATAGTCTCCATCGTTGGATCCGGAGGAATAGGCAAAACAACTCTTGCAAACCAAGTGTATCAAGAGATCAAAGGGCAGTTCGAGTGTCGGGCCTTCTTATCCGTGTCACGAAGCCCAAACATGATGTATATCTTGAGGACTATTCTTAGTGAAGTTAGCGGTCAAGGTTATTCTAACACGGAAGCAGGGAGTGAACAAATACTTATTAACAAGATCAACGATTCCCTACTAGATAAAAGGTACATGCTATATTTAACTTTTCTTCCATTTCTACTTGTCATCTTTGAATGTATAAAAAAGTTAGTTAGGTATGTCATAGGAAGTTTATACTATGGATTTGTTAAAAAAGTATGTAATTCTATGTTCACAGTTTCTCCATATGTTGTTCGAAAAATAATGGTCAAGTATTTGTAATAAAGACCGTGTTGATGTTCTAAAAAAGAAGAGAAATAGATGGAGAGTACAAAAAAACATGTCCTAGGAGCCTGCTTTCATGATTTATGTCCATTTATTTTGATATTCTATGATCTTCAAGACCAGCGGCGGTGCCAGCTTTGCAAGCATGTGGGGTCAGCCTTTGCAATATGTGGGGTCAAAGTAGCTAGTAATAGCTAGGGGTCAAAGGAATATCAAAAACCTGTGGGGTCGGCTGACCCCACAGCCACAATGTGGCTTCGCCACTGTTCAAGATATAGGCACATAGCTACTCCCTTTATTGAGTAATATATGGCATAAGTTTGTGTCAGGAGTAGAGCCCCATAGCACTCCATTTTCTCACATTACTAACAGCTTGGCTCACTTTTCTTGAGCTCCATTAACATACTGAACTATAATTTTTTGTGCACTTTAACTCAAGACAGGTTTTGGCCAGTAATTTTGATGTTATAGATGCTGGTTTTGCAAGCGTGGCATCCACGTCATAATGGTTATCACACCAAAGCTGTCACGCACATCACCTTTTTCCACCTCTAACTTCTCTGGGTAACTTTTCTCTTCAGACCGTGCCTCGATTCACTCTTCTTCCTCTTATCTCTCATTATCTCTCATCCAGCCAACCGAACGCCACTATTCTTACCCTACACGGGCATACATCACCGGCGATGTAGCCATCCAAAATCGAAACAATTATAGTTTTCTAGGTTAAGTGAGCCTAATTTCCTTAATGGTAAAGCATGCCCAAATCAGCAGTCTAGGAGGGGAAACATGCATTTTTCTATATATCATATATGTAGTTTACTCTGTTTTCATTATAGATCACTGGATCTTTCTGTCGGGAAATGTAGTAATTCAAAAAAATTCCTACGATCACGCAAGATCTATCTAGGAGATGCATAGCAACGAGACGGGAGAGTGTGTCCATGTAACCTCATAGACCGAAAGCGGAAGTGTTTAGTAACGTGGTTGATGTTGTCGAACGTCTTCACGATCCAACCGATCCAAGTACCGAACGTACGGCACCACCGTGTTCAGCACACGTTCAGCACGATGACGTCCCTCGAGCTCTTGATACAGTAGAGGGTTGAGGGAGAGTTTCATCAACACCACGGTGCGGTGACGGTGTTGATAATGTGATCCGCGCAGGGCTTCGCCTAAGCACTACGACAATATGACCGAGGTGGTAAATTGTGGAGGGGGGCACCGCACACGGCTAAGACAATTGATGTTGTGCCTTTGGGGTGCCCTCTGCCCATGTATATAAAGGAGGGGGGAGAGGAGGAGGCCGACCAAGGGGGAGGCGCGTCAAAGGGGGGAGTCCTACTAGGACTCCAAACCTAGTAGGATTCGCCCCCCCCCCCCCTCCTTCCAACGGAGAGGGGAAAAGGGGAAAGGAGGGAAAGGGAGAAGGAAAGAGGGGGGCCGCACCCCCTCCCCTTGTCCAATTCGGATTGGGGCAAGGGGGGCGCGCCCCACCTCCTGTGGCCTGCCTCCTCTCCTCCACTATGGCCCATTAGGCCAAATAACTCTCCCGGGGGGTTCCGGTAACCTCTCGGTACTCTGAAAAATCTCCGATCTTCTTCGGAACCATCCCGGTGTCCGTATATAACCTTCCAATATATCAATCTTTACCTCTCGACCATTTTGAGACTCCTCATCATGTTCGTGATCTCATCCGGGACTCCGAACAAACTTCGGTCATCAAAAATACATAACTCATAATACAAATCGTCATCGAACGTTAAGCGTGCGGACCCTACGGGTTCGAGAACTATGTAGACATGACCGAGACACATCTCCGGTCAATAACCAATAGCGGAACTTGGATGCTCATATTGGCTCCTACATATTCTACGAAGATCTTTATCGGTCAAACCGCATAACAACATATGTCATTCCCTTTGTCATCGGTATGTTACTTGCCCGAGATTCGATCGTCGGTATGATCATACCTAGTTCAATCTCGTTACTGGCAAGTCTCTTTACTCGTTCTGTAATGCATCATCCCATAACTAACTCATTAGTCACATTGCTTGCAAGGCTTATAGTGATGTGCATTACCGAGAGGGCCCAGAGATACCTCTCTGATACATGGAGTGACAAATCCTAATCTCGATCTATGCCAACTCAACAAACACCTTCGGAGACACCTGTAGAGCATCTTTATAATCACCCAGTTATGTTGTGACGTTTGATACCACACAAGGTGTTCCTCCGGTATTCGGGAGTTGCATAATCTCATAGTCAGAGAAATATGTATAAGTCATGAAGAAAGCAATAGCAATAAAACTAGACGATCATAATGCTAAGCTAACGGATGGCTCTTGTCTATCACATCATTCTCTAATGATGTGATCCCATTCATCAAATGACAACACATGTCTATGATCAGGAAACTTAACCATCTTTGATTAGTGAGCTAATCAAGTAGAGGCATACTAGGGAGACTCTGTTTGTCTATGTATTCACACATGTACTAAGTTTCCGGTTAATACAATTCTAGCATGAATAATAAACATTTATCATGATATAAGAAAATATAAATAACAACTTTATTATTGCCTCTAGGGCATATTTCCTTCACTTTCGGTCCACACCTAGATTCTTGCTTTTTTGCTCATGACGACCTGATCGACGCCTATGTATGATTATTCGTATTTTTGCCCATCTCCTGTCTTTCCACATAATTGTCCAATCTTGACCTTTTTCTATGGTCATGCCTCTTGTTTAAACAATTGCTTATCCCCATTGCTCTCCGTAATGCGCCAAACTAACATGGACGAGCAAAAACGAATCAAGTGTGTAACATATGCCCTTTTAGCACTTGTGTGTTTATCCTTTTCACATAAGTGCACTTGCGTGCTTTCTTTGTGTATGCAACACACAGCATGCTAATATTTATTAGTTCATGTACAGGTATTTTGTTGTTATTGACGATATATGGGACGTGGATACATGGGATATTATTAAGTGCGCATTTCCCACTACAAGTTCTAGCAGTAGAATAATCACAACTACTCGTATGAAAAATGTGGCTCGTTCATGTTGTTCATTCTTCAATGGCCATCTTTATAATATAAGGCCACTTGATATGGTGCAGTCAAGGTAGTTATTTCATAGAAGACTATTCAAGTCTGATGAAGATTGCCCTTCGCATCTTGAAAATGTTTCTGATGAAATTTTGCAAAAATGTGATGGATTACCTTTGGCAATCATTGCTATATCTGGTTTGTTGGCTAACACAGAAAAAACAAAGGATCTATTGAATCAAGTGAAATATTCAATTGGTCGTGCACTTGAAAGGAATCCTAGCGTCGAAGGAATGATGAAGATATTGTCACTTAGTTATATTGATTTGCCTCATTATTTAAAAACTTGCCTCTTATATCTCAGCATGTATTTAGAAGATTCTACTATTGCGAAGGAGGGCCTGATAAGAAGATGGATTGCTGAAGGATTCATTCATAGAGAAGGCAGATACACGACATATGAGTTAGGAGAAAGGTGTTTTAATGAACTACTCAATAGGGGTTTGATCCAACCTGGAAAGACAAATATCTATGGCAAGGTGATGAGTTGTCGAGTTCATGAAACAATTCTTGGTTTCATCATATCCAAGTCCATAGAAGAGAACTTCGTTACTTTTCTTGGTGTTCCCATTCTGACAATTGGGAACCAAAGCAAAGGTGTTCGTCGACTCTGTCTTCAAGGTGCCGTGGAAGGAAATTCAACAATACTGACAGCAGGTCTTGTCTTGTCTCATGTCCGATCATTTACTATGGTTAGAGGTCTATTGGAAATCCATTCTTTTGAGGAGTTCAGACATCTGCGTGTTCTTGACTTGATGGATTGCTCCGAATTGGAAGATCATCACCTTGAAAATATAGTGAGGTTATTCCAACTGAGGTACCTGAATGTCGAAGGTACAAAAATAAGCAAGCTCCCAGAACAAATCGGGCGTTTAGGGTGCTTAGAGATTCTGGACCTAAGTGACACTCGTGTAGGGGAATTGCCTGCATCTATTGTTAATCTCGGAAAATTAATGCATCTACTTGTTGATCATGATGTTAAATTTCCTGATGGGATTGCGAAGATGCAAGCACTGGAGATGTTGGGAGAAGTGAGGGTCTCCATTCAGCCATTTGACTTCCTATGGGGCCTTGGCCAACTAAAGAATTTGAGGAATCTGCAGCTTGACCTTGGTTTGGAAGTTGATTCTGACACTGATGATACGGATGTGGTTGGTGAGGAGCGCAACAAAGCTATGGTCTCTTCCCTGTGTAAGCTAGGCACCCAGAACCTCCGCTTCCTGAATATTTTTGAAGGGAGCAGCCTCTTACAAGAACCTTTGTGCCTGCTTACCCTGGAGAAACTTATTGCCTGGTTTTCAGCCACCCCGCAGGTTCCGACATGTGTGAGCTCCCTCAAAAACCTCCAACAGCTACGCATTGAAGTGGAGGGAGTCAAGCACGACGATCTCTGCATGCTTGGGGCCTTACCCAGTCTGCTGATTCTGCACCTGCTGGATAAAACAGAGTCAAATGAACAAACAGAAAAGCTCAGAATCAGTGGTGAAGTTGGGTTCCAATCCTTGAGGAAATTTAGTTATTATGCATCTTATAAACCAGTAGATCTGATGTTTGGGGCAGGGTCCATGCCCAAGCTAGAAAAAATCGTGCTTGATTCTTTGCACGTGGTTGAAGCCAACTGTTTGGACTTCGGAATCGAGAACCTCCCCTGCCTCAGTACTGTCAAATGTATTTATGTTTGTGGCGATGATGACATTGTTGAAGCTGTGAAGACTGCCTTGGAGAGAGCAGCCAGCACACATCCCAACCACCCTAGTCTACTCTTTGAGAGAGCTTTCTGATACTTCCAACAAACAAGCCAATAACCGTGGAGATGCTGCTGCTCGTTGGCCGGCCGGCCGATTCTGATTCTTTTCCCTTTTATGCTACACCTGTGCGTTGTATTCTCTCCATCTGATAATGTACTATGGAGTCTGTGATACAAAATTGTAGAATTGGTTAAGACTGCTACTGTACTGCCTCATGGGCTGTTTGGTTGTTCGATTAGCTGCATTTTCTGTAATAATCAGCCATCCGTACGTGCTGATGGTTTAATATTATTCGTAGTCGTCATTCTGTTGCTGTCATGTTCTTTGGCAAGTCGTCATTTTGTATCTGTACCGGTAATACATTTCCCCTTTGCTCTTTTATCCACCTTTAGTCGTCGTGCTCTTGTTTAGAGTGAATTCCGGTTTTTACCTTCTATTTTGACGTTTTTGACACTAATTACCCCATTTAGCAAGATTTCATCCATTTTACCCCATTTAGCAAAAGTTTTACCACAATTTACCCATTTTAAAATTTTGCGAGCGTTCTGATGAGCAGGTCCCAATTTTTAGGTCCACCTAGCATGCCACATCAACGGTTTTTACCTTCCTATTTTTCTCCATGTTAAACCAGTGCTCGCAGCTTCGCTCGACCGGGCTGGCCCGATATGATCGCCAGAGCAGGTCGCTCGCGTCCAACGCACAAGGTGTAAGTTGGGCTGCACCACTCTGGCCTCCAATATTCATAGCACACATTGTTTGCCTTCCTTCGAATCACACGCACGCCGCAAAACAAAGAAAAAAAGGATTTTGACAATATTCAAAATGTTGAAAAAAAACTTTAAATCAATGTACGTCAGTTATAGATGGGTGATATGTATACACGTGATCTTCTAATAAGCATTTTAATTATGTCCGAATCAAACGCCTCACCGGCCAATGCATGAGTCAGGAAAACTTCATAATACACATATGATGGAAATGGTCAAAATCATGTGGAATGCGGTACGACGAGAGGGCTTGCTTGTTCACCAACCTCGCTGATTTGTTGGACGAGCGGCCCCATAGATCCGCAACCGAGCACAACCTGATGGGAGCATGTACATGGACGCGCCTACGCCGACGTCGGACGAGCTTGATGGAGCCGGATTACATGGGGTCATTTCTGGCCTTGATGTCGCACCCAGACGTCGGCGAGATTGACGGAGCCGGATTCCACGGGGTCGTTTCTTTGCCTTGATGTCGCGGCCATATACAACGCCGCTTGAGGAGGTATGAAATCATGCGCTGCCTGACAATCCCTAACCCTAAGTTCGAGCGAGCCTGACAGGTACGTGTGGGCAGAAGCCTGGAAGGGCGATGCAATCGATTGGGCGTGAGTAAGGAGTGTGGACGACTCAGGCATTATGCGTTGGATGAGACGCAAGCGACCTCCATCGGGCCGGTCCGGTCGGGAGAAACCGCGAGGACTGGTTCACGAGAGAGAAAAATAAGCAGGAAAAAACCATCGATGTGGCATGCCAGCTAGACTTCACAATTGGGACCTGTCTGTCAGAACACTCACGAAATTTTAAACGGGTAAATCGTGCCAGAACTTTTGTTAAATGGGGTAAAATGGATGAAATTTTGCTAAATGGGGTAAGTAGTGTCAAAAATGTCAAAATAGGGGGTAAAAACCGGAATTCACTCTCTTTTTTACTATCAAGCAAGCTTTTGTGCCTCTGTTACAGTTGGACTAAACACTTGATACGCTCTGCTTCTTCCCAATAGTTCTCTCAACAATTCGGATGCTGCTATATATGCCTGCTTAAGGTCGTTTACTGCTTAATATACGCCTGCCACCTGGTTGTTGTCTCACCAATTAAATATTGACTTTGCAGTTCATCTGTTGATCATTTGCACTGGTAACCAAATCAGTACTGGCCGATTGGGCGCTTGAGTGTTGTGGCTGATCAATGCTGTTGGCAACCAGCTTGAGACCAGATTAATTCCTGCAGTCAACAATTCCAGTAGAGAGTTGTCATTCAAAAAACGTGTGCTCTTTCGGAATGGGTAAACTGCCCTCAGTTAGAGATTAGTACATATGTGAGATGCTGACAGTTGTTTAATGATCTGAAGTTATTTCTGAAGTTAGTAGTTTTCAAGGAAGCTGATCAGTGCCCTGTTATCTGTTCCTGAACTAAACACTTGATGAGCTCTTCTTGTTTTATCGACAACTTGGATGCAGTTATATATGATTACAGTCTTTCACAACTCAATATACGGTTGACATATATTGCTGTTGAATTTTGATGTTATCAGTCATCAATTAATTTGCAGTAGCAGATGACCATTGCTGACTACTCTCCTGATGCTTCAGTAGCAGTCTACAATGGATGTGTCTAACTTTCTACAGACATGCCCTTTCTGCTTGTCTTGTAGGAGGACTAGATGCGCTCTGTTTCATTGACGAAGTTGACGTTGATGGATTCAAGGCCTGTAATACAGATACAACACATTTTGAGTACTGAAGATCCCAAGAAGTGCCACCGCCTACTATTTCTCTGGAGCACCATTTGCTCCGTTAGGCGCACTATTTTTTGAATGGTCTTTGAGTGGTTGTTTTTTTCTCCAAAACCCGGCTACTGTAGAATTTTAGAAAATGAACCGAGTTTTCAAACATATTCACAAATTTAATAAATATTCATGAATTTAATAAATGTTCAAGAAATTCAGAAAATGTTCCTGAAGTTTGAAAATTTTATTCAACTATTTTTTTCAGGAATTTTGAAAAGCTTGTGAATTTGAGAAATGTTCATAAATTTTAGAACATTTATAAATTGCAAAAGAAATTCATGCCTTATTATTTAAGAATTTAAGAAAAATCATGAACTTGAAAATTCTTTGTGGGAGGGACCTCTGTTCCACTCATAATGCATCAAGTAGACGAGCAAATACGCATTATGTTCGGCCTCGTTTGCTAGCCTGGTTACGTTTTTTTTCTGAGAGCACCATTTGTTCCGTTAGTGCACCATCATCTGAACGCCCCTTTTTTACTTCTGTTTTTTTTCCTAAAAGCCGTCTACCGCATGATTTTAGAAAATTCTCTTATTTTTTTAAAAAAGATGACCAAATATTTATAAAAATATCATGAATTTCGATTAAAAATGTTAGCGAATTCAAAAACAATACTCCAGAATTTGTAAAATGTTTGTGAATTCAATTTTTTTAGTTGAATTTCGAAAAATATTCTTGAATCTGAAAATGTTCATGAATTTAAGAAAATGTTCAGAAACTTGAAAATGCCTTGTGGATGGGACCTCTGTTCAGCGCATAGTGGGTGCAGTGGACAAGCAAATGCTCACCTTAGCGCGTAGCGAATGTGTGGGGCCTCGTTTCTCATGTACAGTTTCATTGGTTGCACCGTCGCCGCCTGTAACTACCTTAGCTTACGAACCATCTGACTCCCCCTTTTTTATTACTAGTTTTTAACTGTTTTTTTCCCTAAATAGGATTAATGGCGGGATTTTAGAAAATGTTTACAAATTTTATAAGTATTCTAAAATAATTATTGTCATGAATTTATTCAAAAAAAAGCAAATTTAGAAAACCATGGAACCACAAAAGGAAGTCATAAGAAGCGTGCATCGATAGGCTAATTGGTTTTTGAAAATTTTAATGGATATATTATTCGTGTTTTAAGACATGAAAATTTCAAACTGTGAAAAATATATTCATCATCGGTCTTCCTTGAAGGATCTCTCCGAGATATTCCATGTTCACATATTTGGTTTAAAATATATGGTCATTTCTTGGTTTTTTCAACACGGCATTTTGGCTTCCGAGCGCACATGCTTGTGCATGAGTAGTAAATTTGAAATAAGACCTTCTTCAAGCAAATAATCTGAATCATCTTTTTTGCGTGTGACGAGAGGGCACACACGACACTCTCCTATAGGCCACGTGGAGTTGGACCCACGGAACAGAACAGAGAAACAAATAATATTATTTTTTTGAGAAGGAACAAATTATATTCCACGTAAACTTGGGAAGCCATACCAGCATTCACCAAGACAGAAACAAAGTCTGGAGCAACATTCGCCCACACATGGAGGGGTTCAGCAGCACCCATAGCAAACTGGGCCAAAGCATGCGCCACATGGTTACAGTCCCGGAGACAAAGCACGAATTCAGAGAATACAAAAGAGGCATGGCACAGGCTTCTTGCTTCTCTGAAGAGAACTCCCAGCTCCGCAGCGTCATAGTCCCGCCCTTTAAGTACAAAAATCATTGTCAAACAGTCCGATTCAAAACTTATATGTTGTGCACCCTTCAATAGCTCGCATACAAGCGATCACCTCCGCGTGCAGAGCAGATCTTACATGGTTCATCTTGCCAGCAGCAGCCGCCAAGAAAGCGCCAGTTTCGTCTCTCGCAATAAAACCCCACGCACCAGTCTCAGAATCCACATGAAAAGCAGTATCCATATTGATCTTGATCAAGTTTGTAGCTGGAGGGATCCAAACCTGGGGTTGTTGCGGCTGGGGCGTTTTCTGAATTTTCACCGAAGAGAAATCAGTCAAGTGTTTCCTTACCTACTTTGGACAAGAGCTTCTCTATCCATCCCTGGATTCTTCTCCAGATATTTTCCTTTATGTACTCAAATTCCTTACTCCTGGCTGCCCCAATATGCACCGGTAACCCGAGATACCGCTCATTCTATGATTCAAAAGGTATGCCAAGGACATGCAACACCTATTGTTGGTGTGGTTATTTGTTCCCTTACTGAAGAAAGCACAAGATTTGTCCCTGTTGATTTTCTGGCCAGACTGAGCTTCATACAACGCGAGGATATCTTGAAGACGAGCTGTACTATCTGTTTTTGCCTCCATGACAATTAACGAGTCATCAGCGAAGAATAGGTGATTGATCCTTGGAGCCCCAGGACAAATTTGTACCCCTTCAATCGACCCCTCCGGCTCGGCTCGTTGCAACAGGATTGAGAACGCCCACAAGATGAACAGATATGGTAATAATGGATCACCTTGCCGCAGACCTCGCCATGCCGGATCGAAACCCAGCGCGGAGAAACAGATATATTGGATAAAGCCAAACGACGACGACCTCTGTGCGTTTGATTGTTTAATCACGCGTTGTGGTGACCGACGACCAGATCTCGCTCCACTCCACTCTCGCCCACTGCGCGCCGTCGTCTCGCCGGCGTCCGAGCTTCCATCTCCTCCCGTGCCGGCACGGGGTCGATCCGTAGCTCGTTCGGCGCACCAATTCTCTGGCTTATCTCCGTCAATCAATTCTCTTTCAGGGGTCAGATCGATGGCGCGGAGAAAGGAATAAAGTTCCACTATTCACCGTCAGTGTGCTCGATCCATACCGCCAACGGAGAGAGCCAACTCTGAGCTGTTCAATTGTCGCCGGCGTCCGAGCTCCCCTGCCCTTCGCTTCTCCTCGCCGGGCGAGTTGCACGTGTTGCCGGGCTACTCCGCGGTGCACGGCCTCTCGATCCCGCTAGGTACGGCCCCGTTCCCTCCCCCACTGCCGGTGCTTCCATCTCCTCCTCTCCTGTGCCGCAGCCCCTCCGGCGCGCATTGGCCTTCTCCCTAGCACGGAGGTCGATCCCTAGCTAGCTTGTTCGGTATGTACAGCACTGATTTGGCTGACCTCCATGAATCCATTCTTTCAGGGTTCAGATCCACGACGCGGACAAGGGAATACGATTCTACTACTGTTCACTGTCCAGTGTAGGCACGACCGATTTGTAGCTGCGTTCAGTGTAACAATGCTTTGACTTATACTTGGACTAATTCTCTTTCCAGGGAATCTATCTGAATCTAGCTAGCTATTTACTGTCAGTTTATTGGACGACCTCCAAGCATGGTGAATAAAAATCCCCCTAGGTACGATCTGCCGCCTTGCATCGCTTTGTAGCTTTTTCAGTGCTTGGGGTAGTGTCTTACTTCGATTAACTCTCTTTCCAGGTTGTAGGTTGACGATGGAAATCTAGCTAGCTGTTTACTGTCAGTTTATTCGACAATCTCCAAGCAGGTATCCCCCAAGGTATGGTCCGCCGCCTCGCGTCGATTTGTAGCTTTTGCAGTGCATTAGTGCTTGGACTAGTGGCTTACTTAGATTAATCCATCTTTTTTCAGGGTGTAGAGTGTAGACTGAAGATGCAAATCTAGTTGCTTATTACTGTCAGTGCATTAGGTGGCCTGGCATCCACACAGAATTGACAGAGCTAGCACAGGGTCGTCATGGAGGCAGCTCTTGTGAGTGCGGCGACGGGAGTACTGAAGCCCGTCCTGGGGAAGCTCGGCGATGAGTACAAGCGTTTGAAGACAGTTCGCAAGGAGATCAAGAGCTCATTGGGGAAGATGAAGAAGAAAAGCCTCCATCTTCAGGAGAAAAGCCTCCATATCTTTTTTCTGTTGAAATGTTCTATTAAGATTTGTCACATAATAAAAGTTCCATATCTTTTTTCACGAGAACAAGTAATGGTGAAATACTCAAATGTTTGCAAGCACTTCTTTGCATGTACTTAGCTAGTTCACTTGGTGGTTACATTTGGAGGAAAAATGAAGGCATGTGTAAGTGGTAAGTGCATATACATATGCATAGACCGAAAGATATTTTTTCGTAATACAAAATTTGCATCGATCTTCTATCAAGCACATGTGCTACAAGATGTTCTACTTAAAAGGCGTAGAGCTCTATTGGTTTTTTATTACCTACATCGGAGAAAATATTTAAGCGAATAGTTCTATTGTTTTTTTTTCATGGCATGGTCTCTGTTTTATGTTGGATAGAGCTCTCTCATTATCCTTTACATGTTGTTAGAGAAGTTTCTCTTTCTTATTCTTTTATCTGTACACTTCACTTTAAGGCGTCATATTAACTAATGCACTGAAAAAATCTTGTGCAGGTACTTCGTAGTGATTGACGATATATGGGACATTAAAACGTGGGATGCTATCAAGTATGCATTCCCCATGAACAGATGTGGTAGCGTAATAATAACTCCCACCCGTATCATTGATGTTGCACATTTGTGCCGTTCATCGATCAGGGGCCATATTTACAATATAAGACCTCTTAATATGGCATATTCTAGACAACTATTTCACAGAAGATTATTCAACTCTGATGAGGATTGTCCTTCATACCTTGAAAAAGTTTCTAACCAAATACTCCCTCCTTCCCATATTCTAAGGCATATTAGTTTCCGCACGAAAATTAGCGCGGGTCAATTTTATGAGGGAGAGAGAGGGAACTAACTACACGTGAAACCTATCGGGCTATCTTTTCTATGTCCGGAAAAATAGAGATCCTTAGCGCGGTTATAACTGCATCAGATAGAAAGTCACATGTGCCCAATATTATGGGATTGCATGCAAAAACTAATATGCCTAAGATTTTGGGAAGGAGGGAGTATTGAAAAAATGTGATGGCTTACCTTTGGTGATAATTGCTATATCTGGTTTGTTGGCTAATACAGGAAGAACAGAGCATTTATGGAGCCAGGTGAAAGATTCTATTGGTCATGCACTCGAAAGGAACCCTAGCGTTGAAGGAATGATAAAGATATTGTCACTTAGTTACTTTGATCTGCCCCCTCACCTAAAAACTTGTCTCCTATACCTCAGTATTTTCCCAGAAGATTTTGTTGTTATGAAGAGAGAACTTATATGGAGATGGATTGCCGAAGGATTTGTTCACAAAGAAGGCAAATATTCGGCATATGAATTAGGAAAAAGGTGTTTTAATGAGCTTGTCAATAGGAGTCTGATCCAACCTGTAAAGTTGAGAGGACCTTTGAGGCTGGACAAATATGATAAGGTGCTTGCTTGTCGTGTTCATGACACAATTCTTGATTTCATAGTATCCAAGTCCATTGAAGAGAACTTTGTTACTTTCATTGGTGCCCCCAGTTTAACTATTGGGGCACAAAGCAGAGTTTGCCGGCTCTCCATCCAAGTTGTAGGGAAAGGAAATTCTTTCGTGCCGACGAGCCTGATATTGTCCCATGCCCGATCACTTAATGTGTTTGGGAAAACAGAGGAAATCCCTTCAATAGGGGAGTTCAAGCATTTGCGTGTTGTGGAATTTAGAGAATGCACTCAATTGGAAAACCACCATCTTGTAAATGTAGGGAGGCTGTCTCATCTAAGGTACCTCAACATTAACACGAGGAAGGTAAGCGAGCTGCCAGAACAAATCGGACACCTACACTGCTTAGAGATGTTGGACATAATGAACACAGCGGTGTACAATTTACCAGCAAGTTTTGTCAATCTCCGAAAATTGGCACATTTTCGTGCTGACCAATGTGTTAGGTTTCCTGATGGAATTGCGAAGATGCAAGCATTGGAGACTTTGAAAATTGTGCAGGCCTCCATGCAGTCATATAATTTTCTGCAAGAGCTTGGAGAGCTAAAGAATCTGAGGAAGCTGTACCTTTTCCATATGCATGACGTAGAGCACAAGGAAGTCGTTGCTTCTTCTCTCCGTAAACTGTGTACGCAGAACCTTAGTTCTATAACTATGTGGAATGATTATGACAACATCGTACTGAATACATGGTGCATGGCTCCCCCGCTTAACCTCCAGAAACTTGTTACTTTCGTCTCAGCCATCCCAAAGGTTCCAGATTGGGTAGGATTGCTCGTCAACCTGCAGATCTTACGCTTGGATGTGATGAGAATCAGGCATGAAGATCTCTGCATCCTTGGATCCTTACCTGCTCTGCTCACTCTGTTTCTTAGAGGATTGGAAGGTCCGTATTCTTGCAAAGATAGAATGCTGACAGTCCCTAGTGAAGCTGGGTTCTGATGCCTCAGGATGTTCTATTATTTTGCACCGGACGATTGGATGGATCTCATGTTTGAAGCAAGATGTATGCCCAAGCTAGAAAAACTGGGATTAATATGAATTTAGATTTCAGTGCTCAACTTGAGTCTCTTAGCGGTCCTGGTGCTTTCAATTTTGGGATCGAAAACCTCTGCAGCCTTGTAACATTCAAATATGAATCACTTTCTACCTGGAGTGGTTTAAGGAGCACCACTGTCGATGCGGTAAAGGCTTCTCTGGAGAGAGCAGTCAGCGCACATCCCAACAAACACCTTACTCTAATCTTCAATCACTCCAATCATGGTGCTCCATGAACTAAGATCACATAGTGCGTTACTTCTTCCCTAGATTTTATTGTCGCACTAGTAGTAATCACTCTTTCACAATTTCGTTGCCTTGTATGGTCAGGCTAACTGTCTCTGTGACTTTTCAGCTTGGGAGCAAACTTCGATTATGCAGCTGACAGGCCGCGTAATTTGACTTGTCTACTGATGCTGATACTG
The DNA here is from genome assembly GCA_021605205.1 of Aegilops longissima. NCBI lineage: Eukaryota > Viridiplantae > Streptophyta > Magnoliopsida > Poales > Poaceae > Aegilops > Aegilops longissima. The sequence goes on along the minus strand of CM038681.1, from coordinate 657,136,928 downwards.
CCGCTGCTACGACGTGAGTCGCGAGCTAGGTGCTCAGAATATTTCATTCAACAAGTTCTTTTGCAAGCTAGCTTAGGCATGCATTGAACATGCTGTTACGGTTTCTTTGAACTACGTTTTCTCATCTTTTGATATGGATGCTGTTATGCATGCTTACAGGTGAATATCTCACTGTTAAAATCTGATTTTACTGAGCGATGATTTGCGCTGCTACTTGATCTCTGGATGCTGGAGGGCCTACGTAGCAGATGGTTATCTATTTGTCCTGGCTGATGTTGGAACGGAGACACACCTTCCATTCGTGAATGAACTGCTGACTGCATGCATGAAGATGATGCACAATCGCCGACGGTATTGGGCATCGAAATCACTAAAACTTGTTGTGAGGTGCAGGCAGGATGGTCAGCCTTTGTGTTCGGCTGTGTTCAGATCTATCTTCAAATCTATGACCAGACGGGTATGTACTCATTCAAATCTATCTTTATGTTCGGCTGTTTCTCCGGGTGTGTCAGCCTTCAGTTAGAGATTAGTTAGTACAAGTATGTGAGGTGCAGGCAGTTAGGTTTTTGCAACAGCAGATTGTACATTTTTCAGTTATGACTAGATGTGTGATTTTACATATATATTCTTATCCTTTTCAGTGTTTTGGGTGTTGTTATACATGCTTGTAGTCTTCTACAGTCTAATCACTGATAAAAAAAATTATGTGACCGACCGTCGCAGTGCTACTCTCTGGATGATTATTCTGGTGGCTGTCTGATGTTGGAAAGGAGACTGTTTTGTTACTGGGTTGCATGAAGATGGTGGCGTTGGGCCTTTAAATCACCAGAAATTGTCGCCGAAGCTCGCCATGGAACATCCTGAACTGAACGACAAGTAAATAATGCAGCAGGCCAGCAGCCCTCTCCCTTTAGCTTTTGGGATATGTTACTACTTAAAAATTAGCTCCTTGCCCCGTCACATATATGCAGTTGAATGTTGTGAATTTCTAATTCTAGATCATCAGAGTTGTCATTCAAAATTATATGTCGTCTCTCTTAGTAGCCGCAAACATTTTGCAGTTCGGACTTATTGGACTTTCAGTGCCCTTTTAGATATGTGCAAAGAGCAACCTATGCAACAAATTTGACTGAAAACAAATGCAGTCTCCTAAACAAGTGGCAGATGCAACTTGATGATCCATAAAGAGATATAGATCTGCAGCACAATAGCAGTTTTCAAACTTTTTTCTGTTGCCTGCTGCTTATCATGCATCTTTATGGTTGAATTTGCATGTTCAGAACTGGTTTGACCATTCCTGTGTGCCAATTAAAAGATGTCAAAAACGGTATATAGAGATACTAAATGGCAAGACGGAACACCCTTATGGTATCAAGTCTCTGTCAGTTATTGCAAATCTGTTTAAGGGAACGTACAGACAATAAATCACATGCATGATAGATTGATAGTACAACACATATTTTTTTTTAGAAAAGGAGGATTGCCCCGGCCTCTGCATTTGGACGATGCATGTAGCCATTTTATTAATTATTCACGAAGACCTTGTAAAACAGTACATTAAGTAGTCCGAAGCCACACTAGTAGAAAACAGGCCTTTAGTCCCGGTTCCAGAGGGCCTTTAGTCCCGGCTCTGGAACCGGGACTAAAGGGTCAGGACTAAAGCCCAACACCTTTTTGAATTTTTATTTGACATTTTTTCGAAAAAAATGATTTTTTTATTGCATTTTCTTTTCCCGATTTTCATTATTTTGAATTATTTAACAATTTAATCTCTAATCATCCCTCGTCACTGCTCAATTTAACCTCTAATCTCTAATCACCCCTCATCATTCCAAATCATCTAACTTCCCGGCCGGTCACCCATCCTCTCACTACTCTAGCCTGAGCACGTTTAACTTTCGAGTTCTATTACCCCTTGTTTCCAAGTCTACACTTGTTGTTTTCCTAACAATAGTAAGTTGTCAATCTTATTAACCCTTAGGAGTTGAACTTGAGCATGAAGTCACACGTTTCACCGTTTGAGTTTGAAACTATTATTCTTAAAACCAACAATTATTTAGTAACACTAATATTTCTTGAATAAGTAGTTTGACCATAGTTTGACCAGATTACCAAAATTCAAAAAAACTGAAATAATTATTTAGTAACACTAATATTTCTTAAATAAGTAGTTTAACCAGATTTAACCAAAATTCAAAAAAAACTAAAATTTGAGCATAACTTTTTTTCCTTTTCGAATTTGAGGATTCTAAAAAATTGCAAAACGGCCTACGGCCGTCAAAATCGGATGCGGGTTTTCGTGCTGAACATTTTGATATATATATTTTTTTACATCGTATGCGAAAGATATAGTCGTTTTACTTTTTCATCACACTTTTTTGCAAAACATGTCCAAATTTATGTTTTTTAATTTTCCTAACTATTAGATGTAGTACATAACTACATCTCGAAGGATTCTAATTTTTGAAGTTTTTATCATTTTCTTTCTTTTTTTTTCAAAACTGAAATGGCGATGCACCGGAGGGGGGGGGGGGGGTAGAGTTTGAACCCCTTTAGTCCGGGATGGTATCCATCCAATCCTACCGTCGACTACATCTACTAGCACCGTCCCAGCAAGAGTCATAACTAAGATTAACCAAACCAGAGTCATGTTCTATTAAAATGGCAAAAAGAATTACTTTTTAATATAGCAAAACTAATTCTATCAACTTTTATTAAAGGCTAAACAACTATTAATACAAAATAGTAGCAAAATTAATATTAATTAATTATAAAAATTTATCTACTGTTGTCTAACAGAAGCATACTACAACATGTTAAAATCTAAAGAAAGAACTAACTAAAAATAATTGAAAACAACAATTAAAGTACTAAAACAAATATATAAGCAAAGCAGTACTGTTTTAATTAAAATCCTAATTTAAATTATTCTAAAAATAACCAAATATATCTTACTGTGACAACAATCTCACATGTGACTAGGAGAAAAAGAATTAAATTTAAAACTATTTTTAAACTCAAATTATTCCCAATCTAGGGTTTGAAGCAAATTTGAAAAAATCATATTTAAATTATTCAAATTTAAAACTAATGATACAAACGGAAACTAGACAAAATTTTGAATCTAATGCAAAAAAGAATCACTCAAAAACATCAAATATCTTAAAAGATATAAGAAATATAAAACAGAAACTACAAGCAAAAAACAAATGGAAAAACAAAAAACATCTTTAGTCCCGGTTTAAGACACGAACCGGGACTAAAGGTCATCGCACCCTTTAGTCCCGGTTCGTGTCTCAAACCAGGACTAAAGGGCATCGCTCCCTTTAGTCCCGGTTGAGACACGTGACCTTTAGTCCCGGTTTGAGACACGAACCGGGACTAAAGGTCTAATCTTTAGTCCCGGTTTGAGACACGAACCGGGACTAAAGGGCATCGCACCCTTTAGTTCCGGTTGGTGTCTCAAACCGAGACTAAAGGTCTTATTTGAACTGCGACTAATGCCTTCCCGACGCCCTAGCCGCTCGAACCGGGACTAATGTGTACATTGAGGTTGGACCAAAGCCCTGTTTTCTACTAGTGCCACCATCTTAGCAACACCTGTCGCAACACCTGCCGCGCTATCCCCCCGTCGCTCAAGCCTCACGCCCGAGGACAAACCAAACCAGGGCGCCAGGGGCCCCGCCGCCGCCGGATCTGCATGGGCTTTAGCCCGGCCAAGTCCATAGGGCGGCGGCGAGGGGAAGAGAAGGTGCGAGAGGGACCTGGCTGGAGAAGATCTCGCCGCCGCCCGAGTCGCCCTGGGAGGTGGGCAACGTGGGGGCTGTGCTAGATGCAAGTGGGCTGAGACTGGGTGTACCCTGGGCTGGGGCGGACATTAGTTGACAGTATGAATGATGCACCCAGCACAGAACATTGGTACAGATAGACCAGAGGAAGAGCATTGCTAGTCAGATTTCCTTTTTGAAATTAAGCCATTTTTATCCAAAACAGCCCCACAGTTAGTTTTATTTTATCCAAAAGAAACACAACAATGTTCACATGGATCTTGGCCTTCAGAAATCACAGCATACTCATATAGCAGGTACAACCAGTACCAACCAAAAGTAACGCTAAACGGGAGGATAATGAAACAAAACTACAATGACAATACATCAGGACGCAAAGTTCGACATGTCTCGGTGAAGTTGATGGAGCGTCTGGTGACAGATGGGAGAGAGTTGAACTAGGGTAAGACGAGTTTGAGGTACTCAGCTTGATCACAAGCGACCGAGGTTGCTGGAGAGGGCAGGTCTCGAGCCAGCTGTTTAAATGAAGCATTTAAAACAGTAAAAATCTTTGAAATAAATAGTAAAGGAGATTATCTTTGAGAGTGCACTGGTGGAATCTTTACCTTCCGTTTTCATTGTAGCTGAGAAGCTGGATCAAAATTTCGTGAATTGTTTCCAGCGGATATGTTCAATGTTTGGCCAGCTTTCTCCATCAGGTGCTCGGCAGCTCTTCTCGAGGAGTTCGGAATTCCACACGACTATCCTCTGGAGGGCGGATGGCAGATCTGACAACGATGATATATTGGGGCACATATGGATTTGAAGTGTCGTCAGGCTGGAGAAGCACTTTAGATTTCCTGGCAGGGAACTCATTTCACAATCGCGTAATCTCAGGCACTTGACTGAAGTGAAATTTGCAGATTCCTCATATGAAACGGATGGATCCTTGCACCCTTCAAGAGAAAGTAATGATGGAACTGTAAAGCCTTCAGCCGAGAGCATGTGGTTGAGCATCGCAGGGCTGCTAACATAGAGTGATTTCTGGGCCCGAAACTGTGCGATGCACTCCGCAGTTAGCTTCGGAACATTTGTCAAATGCACATGATGAACTTGCAGGGAAGACAAGCCTTCAAGAAAGCACAGATCTGGGAAACCTCCTAGTGCTAATGATTCAAGGGAGGTCAGATGGCCAATCGACAAGGATGCAGAGCTTCTGCACCCAAACATGGAAAGGTCTACCAGCTGCGGCAAGTCACCACTGAGGAAATTGGCTGCGACAACGCAACGGGATATAACGAGCTCCTTCAGAGATAGTGGCAATAAATCTGCTCCACGTGCCAAGTCTAACGAAGGGCAGGTAATCAACCTAACCTCCAAAAGAGAGGTAGCAGCTCTTAAGCCTCCAAGTGACCTCAAACACCAGCAAGATTTGATGAACATGTGGTCAAGCTTTGTTAAATGTTGGAGTACCTCTTGCGACGGAAGTGTAGTCAAAGTCATGATCTCCTCTAAGGTCAACCTTATCAGTGAAGCGAGACCATCAAGGCAAACAGCTAATGCCCCATCTGTAATACTGCACGAAGAAAGGTGAAGTTGACAAAGCCCTGACGGTGGAACCAACGACATCCCGATGCTTCTTCCGTAAATGAATCCAATCCTCTGCTCGTGGCAACATATCCACGCCTTGATGATATCCTCTTTCAGCATTACCTCGTTTTCTCTTTCTATAGCACTTGCAATGGTTTGAACATGTGGCATGTCAGTATCCATCAATGCCGTCAACTGCTTCAGAGATGAATGTTCTGATGATAATACTTTCCTAATTTCTGATCCGGAATCCACCTCCCATATGAAGGCAAGTTGTGATGCCAAGTAGTCTGTCCTCATGATGTTCTCTCCCTCGTCATGCTGTTCTAGCTCACCATCAGTAATAAACGTAAGCAATGGACAACTGCCAATCATTAAGTGAGTAAGTGCTGCTGGAAGACAAGATAATGTTTTCAGAGTTGACACATTCTGGAGCTGCAGTTTAGTGCAATGCCTGAAGAGCTTGGTATTGAGTGGCAGGCCTTCTAACGCACTGCAGTTAACAAGCGTAAAAGATTGCAAATTTTCGAAATACAAACCCTCAACAAGTAACCAACTTGGATACATGGCACATTTGTAACCCTCAATTTTGAGGCAATGAAGTTGAGGCGGCGGCTTCAAACCTTCTATAATCTCCAACTGTAAACTATCATCTACGCTCGTGTCATCATTGCAACTCCAGACAAGGCTGAGGGTTCCAAGGTGACTTTTCAGATATAGCTTAGAGTCTATGGCTTCATTCTTTCCACTGACATTCTCCAGATTTCTGACATTTAAACTGCCACCAAGCTCTTTCATGTCTCTGAGCTGTTGCAACTCAGACCCCTTCTGCTTTTGCACACAAAATTCTTCAAGATGTTGGAGCAAAGTTAGCTTGCCTATATAAGGAATTTGAGGCAGAGCTACTTGATACAACTGGTATGTCAAATCGCGATACCCTTCAAGATGCCGTAGCTTGCTCAAATTGCAGAGTTTGTCAGGCAAGCTCTTAACTTTATCGTTTAACTGAAGTACCTGTAGGTGATAAAGAGCACATAATGATCCAGGCAGCTCGGCAATAGAAGTTTTCACGAGGTTCAAATACCGAAGGTGCTTCAGCACACCTACAGATTCAGGTAGCTTGCTGCTATTGTAAAAGCACAAATGGAGCACACGTAACTTCTTCAAATATTGCAGAACCTGATCGAAAACACCACTTATGTCATCTGTAAGTGGTTCGATGCAGATAAGAGTGCGTAAATTACGTAGCTTGCAGATATTGTGCTTATGTCGTTTGATACTCTCAACACAGACAGATAGATGTCGCACGGTGCATGGTATTTCTGTCACCTTATCATCCTCTAATCTGAAGCAGTCTTGTTCAGAGAGCGACTCTGCCAAATCATGAAGAAGATCATGCATGATGTAGTATGTGGCCTGAAATCTACTAGAAACTGGTTGCAAGAAAGATGCAGAGACCATCTCATTGAGGTAATCCCTCCCAATATCTAGCATCCTCCTATTCTGGTTGCTTGAATCAACAAGTCCCTCCACTACAAGCAGGTGAACCAACTCATCAGTGTCATATTTGTGCCCTTTTGGAAACAAGCTGCAATATGCAAAACACCTCTGAAGACGTGGATCTAACTTCTGATAACTCCACAACAGGGCTGTCCTGGGCTCGCTTAAGTTTTCAATCTTTAAAGTTAGAGCATTTTTCCAGGCAGATATATCCATTTTCCCTTTCAACTGCGAACCCACAACTTTTGCAGCCAAGGGGGACTGTCCAAGCCTTTTAGCTATCTTCTCTGCAATCTCTTCTAGCCTTCCAAGCAATGAAAGGTTTCTGATTTCTGCCCCAGCGAAGGCATAGTATTTGAAGAGTGCAAGGAACTGGGTATCTTCCATGGTATCCAACCAGAGCACCTTTTCGCAGCGAAGAGCACAGGGAAATGTATCCCGTCGAGAAGTTACCAAAACTTTGCTTCCCTTGAGCTGTGAAACCAGAGGAGCTAACAGTTGGTCCCAGTCCATCTGACTGCTCGAATCATCAAACCAAACATCATCCAACACAAGCAAGACTTTCTCTGATTTCTGCAGCGTGTCCCTTAGTTGGCACTGGAGAGTATCCAGATTATCAACACGCGGGCACTCCCTCTTGGCCGCGGACTCGATGATCTCCCGTGTATGACGATGGACATCAAGTCTGCGTGAGATGCACACCCACATCTGGACATCAAAATGTTCTTGTACCCTCTTGTCATTGTAAACATGCTGTGCCAAGGTGGATTCTCCCATGCCTCCTGCTCCAACAATAGCCAGACCTGAATATATAGAGTCGGTGGCAGCACCAACAGGCTCGGTAAGAAAGTTTATTATACAATCGCGATCCTTGTCACGGCCTATTACTTTCAGAGGTGGTAATGATGTGGCTTGAGGAATAGCAGGGCCCTCTGCACTATTATTACTACCAGCTGGTAAGCAAAGAAGTTCACGGAGATCCTTGCCTTTCGCAAGAATGGCCTTTAGTTCCTTGAGCTGGTGAAGTACCTTCCTGTTCTTGGTGCCCAGATTGGACAGCCAGTTAAACGCAGGATGCATACAAGTGCTGGTGGAGGCACTCCCGCTCTTTGCTTGGCGCTTGAGGAGGTTGTACTCATGCTTGTCGAGCAGGTCTTCGGCTTTGCAGAAGGCTTCTTTGAGCTCTTGGACCCATTTTTCCAACTTGATCCTGTGGTTGCCCTTGTTAGCTGCTTCAATCATGAGCTCAAACTGCGGCATGATGGTGGTCTCCAGTTCATGGAGCTCACTCGCCATGTCAACCCCAAGGTAAGTTGAGGCATCTGCGATGAGTTTCTTCAGGATCGGCGACACTACCAATTGTAAACCAACCAGCGCCACCCGCTCCATGGAATAGCAAAAAAAATCAGTGTTCTGCTTGTTCCCTTTGACTTACGAGAGGTAAATGAATCACAAACAGGAGCAAAAAATAATTCCCCCTATTTTGCTGGATGAAGAACCTGTAGAAGTGGGAAACGAGCAGCTAGATAAATCATTGAATTCCTGACGAAAAAAAGAAACACGGACATCAATATTTCTGGAAGCCGGAAATCTTTGAAAGTTAGAACAGCTAAGGAATGGTCTGGAGCTTACATGGATGAGATGATTGAACCTCAGAATCAGAAGGACGAAGGCGGATGCAAGGTTGCAGGAACTAGAGTTGCATTGCGAGAGAACTCTCCAAGCAGCAGGTCAACAAGACAACAATAGACGCTATGATCCAGTGTATGTACACCTCTCTGTCTCTGGTACCAGCTAGCTAGTTGTCTCTTCTTACACTTTTTCTATTACCATAAAAATATTCATGATAGGACCACACAATACTAATAATCTGGTGGCAATGATCCATTTTAAAAATACTAATAAACCGGTGGCTTGATGTGCTTTTGCTTGTCGGCAGGGAATAATATTCATAGCCAAATCAGACGACACAAATAACATTCATAGCAGGGTTTTTTTCATTTTAATACGTGGGTGTAGTTTTGACATGAATTCATGTGGCTTGGTAGATTTAAACCATCTGTATATGTTTTTGGAAATTTCATTACCTTTAGAGGAATTTTTTTAAGGGATCAACGACTCATATATGATTATACGTACTGAGATTACATGATATATAGAAGCAAGAAAGAGTTTGAAGATCTCGAAGATTTTCTCGTTTCTTTTAGACATTATGTCATAATCGTGGTGGTCAGCTCATGTATCTCTACCATGTACTGTTCGCTACTATAAATATATCATGGTATTGATTGTCAAAAAAAAAGCTAGGTATAGTTGGTTCATGAATGCTGTAAGAAGTTAAGCTGCGTGTTTCAGATCAGGTCATGAAAATGGCCTATTGTACAAAATTGTTAAGCTAGGAGGATAAACATAAATTAATTAGCAGTAATTACATAGGTTGCGTGATTAGTGCAGCATCCGACGGAATAGGTTAATAAGCACTAACTATCACAGCTTACTTAACTAATGAGCCACGTCTTCCGGGTCAAGAGAGCAGCTTGCTTGGCGTGAGCAATGTAGGATAGCGTGTTTGAACAGATCTAGCTAAATGAGCTATTGGCCAACTTGGTAGCAAGGCCTAAACTAACAAATTTTCATTTTATAGACAAGATAACATATCTTGAGCCATGAATCTCCCGACACAGTAGAAAGCACATATTGCCTCCTATTTGGTCCACCGGACAATACTCTGTTCTCTCTATAAGTTTGGAATCATCCCGGGATGATATTCTCCAGGTTTCTGCCAATGAAAATGAAGAACTATCAGTGCCATTTGGCAGGTCGAGCAAGGTTGATGCGTCAGTACATATTCTGAAGATGAATTGATTGAAGACGGCATCGACGACCTATGAGAGTGCGGCGGACCGGTTTGTGCCCCAGATCCGATATGTGGCTTGGTCGGTGCCTCCGGCTTTAGATGTTAGGCTAGGTGAGAAGTCTGGGTATTTGGCTCACACTTTGAATAGAAGTAGCGTCAGTTGTTGTCAAGATGGCGGCTTCAGACGTATTGATTTATTACTCTGTAAAGTCTTTGTGAATAATTAATAAAGTGGTTGCATGCATCTCCCAGATGTAGAGGCCAATGGTCATCCTCCTTTTTCTAAAAAATAATCTTCATCTGATCTCAAAACTAAATCCCCACCCCTGACGAATTTGCAGCTACAGATCCACTTGCTACTGCTTGATTTGAGAAAGGATTTCGGAGAGAAGAGCGAGCAATGGCAGAGCCAGAAACTCAATATAGAGAGGGCCAAACATGTTATATAATGTTAGACAGGGCCAAATCATCTAAATCTTGCTAATTATGTTTGAAAAATGGAGGATTAGGAGCACATATAGCTGTACTTGTGAGAGCATAGGGGGTGGCAATGGGTAGGGTATGAGGCGGGTAGAGCAATACCGTACTCATATCCGTGTAGTCAATGTGTACAAACTTCACGCATACCCATACCCGATGGATACCCATACCCACTGGGTACCCAACGGGTAGATCAAACACATACTACACAAGTTATTCGAATTTTACATTCATCTATAGCACAATTGACAAAAAGAACATTGATCTCAACTTAATAACAAATAGATGAGTACATGACAATTATCTCAATTCCAATTGACAATTGGTGACAATTTTAACATAGATTCACAAGCTCACGACACAACTTTAACATAGGTACACTTGTGAATCACGGGTAAAGTTCACATGTCAGTATAAACGGGTAGGGTATAGATATATCCATGGGTAAAAGGCTATACACTAGTAAAAAAGGGGCTTTCGTTCGGGCCTGGCCAGCCCATTAGTCCCGGTTCTGACACGAACCGGGACCAATTGTGGCATTTGTCCCGGTTCATGAGCCCAGGTGGCCGGCCGGGGCCTCTTGGGCTTTGGTCCCGGTTCGTCTGGACCCATTTGTCCCGGTTCTAGGCACGAACCGGGACCAATGGGCCTCGCTCCTGGCCCCACAACCATTGGTCCCGGTTCATGGCACGAACCGGGACAAATGAATTGCCTATATATAGCTCCATCGCCATCGAGCAGAGCACTCTCCACACTGCTATGTTTTTTGCTGGCCGGCGAGGGGAGGGCATTTGGGTGCTCTAGCTCACCTCCTATGCACATGAGGTGTTCGATGAAATGTCCGAGCCACACTAGTTAATATTTCTTCTCTCGAAACTCGACCTCCGAGTTCCATTTTCCCCGAGATTTTTCTAGGTTTAGCGGTCCGTCACATCCCGTCCCCGTCTTCACCGCCGTCGATCGCCCGCGCCGATCTCGTCGCCGGCACCACCGTGGTGAGCCTATTGTTCTTATCTTCTTTCTGAAAGAAAAAAATTCTTACTTCAGATAGATACTTGTCTAATTTTCTTACTCTTATTATTCCTTGTTATTATATAGTGCGATGGTTCTGGTATCCACCCCTGTCGGCCCTCGTCCTGTCTATGATTCGGATGTGGTATATATTATCTTTTTATAACTATTTGGTTCATTTATTGTTTATGACAATTATGCCGACCAACGTGACATAGATTTTATTTATGTAGGAGGTGGTTGAACTGGAAATTCCAGTCGACCCTATTGTCGAGAGGCTAAATTTAGTTGAAAAAGAAAACAATTACTTGAAGGAAAAAATAAAAAAAATTGAGGAGGAGAAGATGATATTGGAGTTGCATGTTGCGGATGTCATCGATGATCACAAGATCAAGATGGATGCAATGCGGTTGAAGATTAGAAAGATTAGAAAATATGCCATTCATACCGAGGCTTGGTATCATTATGCCGTTGGATCAATTGTTACCTTAGTTGTGATTATGATCGCATTTGTTGTTGCATTGAAAGGTTTTAGATAGTTTCAATGTATGGTTTAACTAGATGCTCTGGAGAGTTATATGTTGTTCAATTTGAACTATGTATGTACTTTGGTTTTAATGTGATGATGAACTACTATTAATTTGGTCACTTATCTATCCATGTTCATTTGTAGTGCTTTTCAATTTCAGGGTCTTATAGCTCAAAAAAATTCGTAAATGCATGAAAAAATAGCAAATGAAGTCAGAAAGGGTTGAAAATTGATGATGTGGCTTTGAATGGTGCATTTTGAACACATAAAAACTATGGAGTTCAAATAAGGTCAAGAAAATGAAATCCCTTTGTAATAGACGAGTTTCCGTGTGAAACCCTGATACTTCGAAAGAGATTGTCCGTTTTGTACACGAAGTGCATCCAGTTTTTGCCGTAAGCCTCTCTACTTTCTTGCACATGCTATGTGGGTGAAATTATGATACCATGCCAACTTTCAACCTTTTCAGAGTTCATTTGTAGTGCTTTTCAATTTCAGGGTCTTATAGCTCAAAAAAATCAGTAAATGCATGAAAAATAGCAAATGAAGTCAGAAAGGGTTGAAAATTGATGATGTGGATTTGAATGGTGCATTTTGAACACATAAAAACTATGGAGTTCAAATAAGTTCAAGAAAATGAAATCCCTTTGTAACAGACGAGTTTCCGTGTGAAACCCTGATACTTCGAAAGAGATTGTCCGTTTTGTACACGAAGTGCATCCAGTTTTTGCCGTAAGCCTCTCTACTTTCTTGCACATGCTATGTGGGTGAAATTATGATACCATGCCAACTTTCAACCTTTTCAGAGTTCATTTGTAGTGCTTCTCAATTTCAGGGCCTTATAGCTCAAAAAAATCAGTAAATGCATGAAAAATAGCAAATGAAGTCAGAAAGGGTTGAAAATTGATGATGTGGCTTTGAATGGTGCATTTTGAACACAGAAAAACTATGGAGTTCAAATAAGTTCAAGAAAATGAAATCCCTTTGTAACAGACGAGTTTCCGTGTGAAACCCTGATACTTCGAAAGAGATTGTCCGTTTTGTACACGAAATGCATCCAGTTTTTGCCGTAACCCTCTCTACTTTCTTGCACATGCTATGTGGGTGAAATGATGACACCATGCCAACTTTCAACCTTTTCAGAGTTCATTTGTAGTGCTTTTCAATTTCAGGGTCTTATAGCTTTTTCATAAAGAATTTTTTTCTTACAAACTTTAATAGCAAAAAGAATTATCATAAAATAAAGTAAATAAGTAATTAGAAACAAATTAATATAAACTTTAATAAAATATATAAGTAGAAACAAAATATAATAAACTTCAATAACATAAATAAAATTTATGAAACTAAAATTATAAAAGTATTTCCTGTTCAAAACATTATAAGAAACCTCTAGTATTATTGAAACTAAAATTATATAAAATTGATGCAACGAAAATTATCAAAGTATTTTATGTTCAAAATCATTAAAAGCAAAAAGAATTTTCATAAAGATTTTTTTGTTACAAACTTTAATAGCAAAAAGAATTATCATAAAATAAAATAAATAAGTAATTAGAAACAAAATAAAATAAAATAAATAAGTATTTTGTTGTAAGTAGAAAGAAAACAAAATAAATAAAGGAAAAAAGAAAAAAAACTGGGAAAAAATAAAAAAAATGCCACCTACTAGGCCACCACGGCCTGAATACGACTAGGAACCCATCCATGGGCCAGGATTCAGGCCCGCATAAGGCCCAGTAGGCCCACGGGCATAGCAGTGTTAGATTAGGCCTGTAAGGCTACAATGGAGAGGAGCTCGAGAGGGGTGCGGGCAGTGGGGCTTATAAACCACTGCGCGCCCCTCTCAACTAGCGAGGTGGGACTAAACTTTCGATGCGGGCGCAGCAGTACAAGGCCTTTGGTCCCGGTTGGTGTCACCAACCGGGACTAAAGGGTGATACAGACGGTTCGTGGCACCAACGGGACCAATGCCCCCTTTAGTCGGTTGGTGCACCAACCGACCAAAGGTCGCCGCTTCCCGCCCTTTGGGCTGCTGAAAAGAGGCCTTTGGTCCCGGTTGGTGGCACAAACCGGGACTAAAGGGGGCATTGGTCCCGGTTGGTGCCACGAACCGGGACCAAAGCCTTTGCTATATAAGCAACACTGAGCAGTTTTCCATTCACTTTGTTCCTTCGATCTCTCCTCTCCCCCGACGACGCCGCGACCACATCGACGCTGCCAGGCTGCCGGACTGCGCCAGCCGTCACCTCCACGAGCACTGCCCCGACGCCCTCACCGACGCGCCGGACCTCCTCACGCGCCCTTCTCCCTGTCGTCGCGCGCGTGCCCCCGAGCCCGCGACGTCGCCCCGGGCCCCAACCGCGGACCTCATCGCCGCCGGCCGCCTCCAGCTAGCTCCACCGCCGCCCCCCAGTGAGCTTCCCCCTTTTCACATGGTCCCCTGCTCCCCGTCACCACGTGCCCCCGAGCCCCCTTTCCTGCCACTGGCGCTCGTCGCCGCCGGCCATTGCTGCTGCTCGTCGCCGCCGGCCATATGCATATGTGCTCTGTTTTTTAGATAGATAGATATTTTTTAGATGTGTTTTGTTTTTTCATATGAGATGAAATGAAATGAAATGAGATGAGATGTATGAGATGTTATCTGTGTATATATATGTTCATGTATGAAAAAGATATATTTTTAGAAAAGTTAGGATTTTTTTCTGTTCATATTTTTTTGGTGATATTAATTATTGTAGAATATGCAAATGTTTGTATATTCATATGAACAATGCATTAGGCAAAACCTTTACTTTTTTTCTAAATTTTCTATTTGAACATTTAAAAAAACAAGCAATACTACTTCATGTATTCTATCGAAGAAAATAAGAAGAGGAAGAAAGGAGAAGAAGAGGAGAGGAAGAAGAGGAGAAATAAAATAAGAAGAGGAAAAAAGAAGAGGAGAAGAAGAAAGGAATAGAAATTCTATTCCTTTCTTCTTCTCCTCTTTTTTTTCTTTTTTTTTCTTCGATCTTCTCATCTATTCCTTTCTTTTTCTCCTCTTTTTATTTCTTCTTCGTCTTCTTATTTTTTATCGGGTATGCCATTGTCGATATACCCCCTCCCGATAACTTCAACATGAGGGGGAGGGGGGTCGATATACCCCCTCCCCGATAACATTATTTCCCCATGTATGTATGTCGTCATTGTCGATATAACCCCCTCTCCCCGATAACTTCGACATGAGGGGCGGTCGATATATATATATATACCCCCTCTCGACCGCGATAACTTATACTACGGGAGTACCCCCCGGCCCTCTCGCTCGACCAAAACTCTTGAAGCGTTGCCGAGGCCACCCCAAACCCTAGAGAAGCGTCGAGGCCAGGCCACTAATATGATTCCTTATTGTGCGCTTAGCTAGATAGTTCTACGTTTGCCACTAATATATCCACTGTCATGTTTGAATAATAATTGCTATGTTGTAAATATTTGCAGAAACTATGGATCCGCACCCCCGAGACGAAGCAACAGAATCGGTGTTGAGGGACATAATCGCACACGGAAGTGATGCCGTCTTTGAGTTTCTCAACGACAAATGCACCGATGGTCTGGAAACATTGGTGGAGGAGGAAGAAGCAGGCTACGACAATGATCAAACAATGGAGGAAGGACACCGTGATGATGGCTCCGGTGACCGAACGGAGGAGGACGAAGGACACCGTGATGACGGCTCCGGTGACCGAACGGAGTCCGGCGAGGTATATATATTAATTAAGCATGTGCTGACTATAGCTAATTGATGCATTAATTGTTTTTGGTATGTACACATATTAACTCTCTTCTTTCTTCTTTTCTAGCCCTCCGGATCGAGCACCATGTCGGTAACGAGACGAGGCCCGGCGAAAAAGTTGCGCATGGATGAAAGATACACGATCGTCGAAATTGATCGCGCAGGCCAACCGATTGAACCCCTCCGGACGAAGCAAAAATTTAATGCTCAGTGCGGGGTTCTAGTTAGGGACATGATCCCGATAAGGATAGAGCAATGGTTGAAGCCCAAGGATAAAGACTCTCAGGTGTCTTATGTCAGCAATTGGCAGAAAGCTAAACTTTGGACCGCGCTGCAGGCAAATTTCACCTTTCCGGAAGAGGACGATCCAGAGAACCCAGTCAAAAAGCCAATGATCAAGGCTTATGCTCTCAAGAAAATGGCTGAGCTATTCAGAAGATGGAAGAATGAGCTGAAAAAAGAGTATGTCGACAAAGAGAAGACTCCAGAATTCACCGCCCGGTTTGAGAAGATGGCAGATCAGTGGGACGCATTTGTCGCCAAAAAGACATCTGAGAGAGCAGCGAGGATGTCAGCGACAAACAAGAAAAATGCTGCAAAGAAGAAGCATCAGCATCGCACGGGGTCAGGTGGCTACCTGAAAGCCCGGCCTAAGTGGGACAAGGCTGAGATTGACCTCCTTAATAAAGGGGTCGAACCAGAGACGCGACACTGGCCAGACCGTTGCAGGACTTGGTTCTTCAGGGTTGGGGGAACATTGGACCCTGTAACAGGCCAGTGTGTTTGGACGAATGAGCAGCTGAATGCACCCATCAACAAGCTAAAGGACTTGATCGAAGAAGCGCATCAAGGGACATTCGTCCCGGATAGAGAGAAAGACGAGCTCACAGAGGCCCTCGGGAATCCTGAGCACCCTGGAGGTACACGAGGCACGCCAGGCTCCCTTCCGTGGAAGGCTGGGTTTCCGGACGCGGGCGGTTACTGAAGGAAATATGCCCTAGAGGCAATAATAAAGTTATTATTTATTTCCTTATATCATGATAAATGTTTATTATTCATGCTAGAATTGTATTAACCGGAAACATAATACATGTGTGAATATATAGACAAACAGTATGTCACTAGTATGCCTCTACTTGACTAGCTTGTTAATCAAAGATGGTTATGTTTCCTAACCATGAACAAGGAGTTGTTGTTTGATTAACAAGGTCACATCATTAGTTGAATGATCTGATTGACATGACCCATTCCGTTAGCTTAACACTTGATCGCTTAGTATGTTAATGCTTTCTTCATGACCCATACATGTTCCTGTAACTATGAGATTATGCAACTCTGTTTACGGAGGAACACTTTGGTACTACCAAACGCCACAACGAATCGGGTGATTATAAAGGAGTACTACAGGTGTCTCCAAAGGTACTTGTTGGGTTGGCGATTTGAGATTAGGTTTTGTCACTCCGATTGTCGGAGAGGTATCTCTAGGCCTTCTCGGTAATACACATCACATAAAGCCTTGCAAGCATTGCAACTAAAGAGTTAGTTGTGAGATGATGTATTACGGAACGAGTAAAGAGACTTTCCGTAACGAGATTAAACTAGGTATTGGATACCGACGATCGAATCTCGGAAAGTAACATACCGATGACAAAGGGAACAACGATGTTGTTATGCGGTTTGACCGATAAAGATCTTCAGTAGAATATGTAGGAACCAATATGAGCATCCAGGTTCCGCTATTGGTTATTGACCGAGAATAGTTCTAGGTCATGTCTACATAGTTCTCGAACCGTAGGGTCCGCACGCTTAAGGTTTCAATGCGGTTATTATGAGTTTATGTATTTTGATGTACCGAAGGAGTTCGAGTCCCGGATGTGATCACGGACATGACGAGGAGTCTCGAAATGGTCGAGACATAAAGATTGATATATTGGATGGTTATATTCGACACGGAAAGGTTCCGGAAGTTTCGGAGAAAACCGGAGTGTCGGAGGGTTACCGGAACCCCGGGAAGTTATGGGCCTTATTGGGCCAAGAGGGGAGAGAGGGCTGCACCAAGAGGTGGTGCCCCTCCATGGGGAGTCCGATTGGACTAGGGGGGGCGCAGCCCCCTTCCCTCTCCTCTCTCTCTCTCTTCCTTCCCCTTCCCTCTTCCTAGTAGGACTAGGAAAGGGAGTCCTACTCTACTAGGAGGAGGACTCCCCCCCCTGGTGCGCCCCAAGGCTGGCGGCCCTCCCCTTGCTCCTTTATATACGGGGCAGGGGGCACCCTAGAACACACAAGTTGATCTACGGATCGTTCCTTAGCCGTGTGCGGTGCCCCTCCACCATATTCCACCTCGGTCATATTGTAGCGGTGCTTAGGCGAAGCCCTGCGACGGTAGAACATCAAGATCGTCACCACGCCGTCGTCTTGTGGAACTCCTTCCCGACGCTTTGCTGGATCGGAGCTCGGGGATCGCCATCGAGCTGAACGTGTGCCAAGAACTCGGAGGTGCCGAGTAACGGTGCTTGGATCGGTCGGATCGTGAAGACGCACGACTACATCAACCGCGTTAATATAACGCTTCCGCTTTCGGTCTACGAGGGTACGTGGACGGACACTCTCCCCTCTCGTTGCTATGCCATCACCATGGTCTTGCGTGATCGTAGGAAAATTTTTGAAATTACTACGTTCCCCAACAGTGGCATCCGAGCCAGGTTTTACGCGTTGATGTCATATGCACGAGTAGAACACAAGTGAGTTGTGGGCGATACAAGTCATACTACCTACCAGCATGTCATACTTTGGTTCAGCGGTATTGTGAGATGAAGCGGCCCGGACCGACATTACGCGTACGCTTACGCGAGACTGGTTTCACCGCTGTGAGCACTCGTTGCTTAAAGGTGGTGGCGGGTGTCTGTCTCTCTCACTTTAGTTGAACCGAGTGTGGCTACGCCCGGTCCTTGAGAAGGTTAAACGGAGTCTATTTGACGAAGTATCGTTGTGGTTTTGATGCGAGGTAAGAACGGTTCTTGCTCAGCCCGTAGCAGCCACGTAAAACTTGCAACAACAAAGTAGAGGACGTCTAACTTGTTTTTGCAGGGCATGTTGTGATGTGATATGGTCAAGACGTGATGCTATATTTTATTGTATGAGATGATCATGTTTTGTAACCGAGTTATCGGCAATGGCAGGAGCCATATGGTTGTCGCTTATTGTATGAAATGCAACGCCATGTAATTGCTTTACTTTATCACTAAGCGGTAGCGATAGTCGAGAAGCAATAGTTGGCGAGACGACAACGATGCTACGATGGAGATCAAGGTGTCGCGCGGTGACGATGGTGATCATGACGGTGCTTGGAGATGGAGATCACAAGCACAAGATGATGATGGCCATATCATATCACTTATATTGATTGCATGTGATGTTTATCCTTTATGCATCTTATCTTGCTTTGATTGACGGTAGCATTATAAGATGATCTCTCACTAAAATTATCAAGTAGTGTTCTCCCTGAGTATGCACCGTTGCCAAAGTTCGTCGTCGAGACACCACGTGATGATCGGGTGTGATAAGCTCTCGTCCATCTACAACGGGTGCAAGCCAGTTTTGCACACGCAGAATACTCAGGTTATACTTGACGAGCCTAGCATATACAGATATGGCCTCGAACACGGAGACCGAAAGGTCGAACGTGAATCATATAGCGATATGATCAACATAAGATGTTCACCATTGAAAACTACTCCATCTCACGTGATGATCGGTTATGGTTTAGTTGATTTGGATCACGTGATCACTTAGATAACTAGAGAGATGTCTGTCTAAGTGGGAGTTCTTTAATAATATGATTAATTGAACTTAAATTTATCATGAACTTAGTACCGATAGTATTTTGCTTGTCTATGTTTACTGTAGATAGATGGCTCGTCTGTTGTTCCGTTGAATTTTAATGCGTTCCTTGAGAAAGCAAAGTTGAAAGATGATGGTAGCAATTACACGGACTGGGTCCGTAACCTGAGGATAATCCTCATTGCTGCACGTAAAAGTTACGCCCTGGAAGCACCGCTGGGTGACGAGCTCTGCTGCAGATGCTTGAGCGAAGTTGTGAACGTCCGCAAAGCAGAGCTGATGACTACTCTATAGTTCAGTGTGCCATGCTTTACGGCTTAGAACCGGGTCTTCAACGACGTTTTGAACGTCATGGAGCATATGAGATGTTCCAGAGTTGAAGTTAATATTTCAACAGAATGCCCGGATTGAGAGATATGAAGTCTCCAATAAGTTCTATAGCTGCAAGATGGAGGAGAATAGTTCGTCGGTGAGCACATACTCAAAATGTCCGGGTATTACAATCACTTGAATCAACTGGGAGTTAATCTTCCGGATGATTGTGTCATTGATGAATTCTTCAATCACCGCCACCAAGCTACAAAGGCTTCGTGATGAACTATAATATGTAAGGGTTAGTAAAGACTATGCTCGAGCTCTTCGCAATGCTAAAAGCTGCGGAGGTAGAAATCAAAAAGGAGCATCAAGTGTTGATGGTCAATAAGACCACTAGTTTCAAGAAGAAAGGCAAAGGGAAGAAGAAGGGAACTTCAAGAAGAACAGCAAACAAGTTGCTGATCGGGAGAAGAAACCCAAGTCCGGACCTAAGCCTGAAACCGAGTGCTTCTACCGCAAGCGACTGGTCACCGGAAGCGGAACTGCCCCAAGTATTTGGCGGATAAGAAGGATGGCAAAGTGAACAAAGGTATATGTGATATACTTGTTATTGATGTGTACCTTACTAGAGCTCATGATAGTACTGGTATTTGATACTGGTTCTGCTAATATTTGCAACTCAAACAGAACTACGGATTGCTTAACACCGGCAAAGGACGAGGTGACGATGCGCGTGGGAACGGTTCCAAAGTCGATGTGATCGCAGTCGGCACGCTACCTCTACATCTACCTTCGGGATTAGTTTTAGACCTGAATAATTGTTATTTGGTGCCAGCGTTGAGCATGAACATTATATCTGGATCTTGTTTGATGCGAGACGGTTATTCATTTAAATCAGAGAATAATGGTTGTTCTATTTATATGAATAATATCTTTTATGGTCATGCACCCTTGAAGAGTGGTCTATTTTTAATGAATCTCGATAGTAGTGATACACATATTCATAATGTTGAAACCAAAAGATGCAGAGTTGATAATGATAGTGCAACTTATTTGTGGCACTGCCGTTTAGGTCATATCGGTGTAAAACGCATGAAGAAACTCCATACTGATGGACTTTTGGAGTCACTTGATTATGAATCACTTGGCACTTGCGAACCGTGCCTCATGGGCAAGATGACTAAAACACCGTTCTCGGTACTATGGAGAGAGCAACAGATTTATTGGAAATCATACATACGGATGTATGTGGTCCAATGAATGTTGAAGCTCGTGGCGGATATCGTTATTTTCTCACCTTCACAGATGATTTGAGCAGATATGGGTATATCTACTTAATGAAACATAAGTCTGAAACATTTGAAAAGTTCAAAGAATTTCAGAGTGAAGTTGAAAATCATCGTAATAAGAAAATAAAGTTTCTACGATCTGATCGTGGAGGCGAATATTTGAGTTACGAGTTTGGTCTACATTTGAAACAAAGCGAATAGTTTCGCAACTCACGCCACCCGGAACACCACAGCGCAATGGTGTGTCCGAACGTCGTAATCGCACTTTACTGGATATGGTGCGATCTATGATGTCTCTTACAGATTTACCGCTATCATTTTGGGGTTATGCTCTTGAGACGGCCGCATTCACGTTAAATAGGACACCATCAAAATCCGTTGAGACGACGCCTTATGAACTATGGTTTAGCAAGAAACCAAAGTTGTCGTTTCTGAAAGTTTGGGGTTGCGATGCTTATGTGAAGAAACTTCAACCTGATAAGCTTGAACCCAAATCGGAAAATGTGTCTTCATAGGATACCCAAAGGAGACAATTGGGTACACCTTCTATCACAGATCCGAAGGCAAAACATTCGTTGCTAAAATGGATCCTTTCTAGAGAAGGAGTTTCTCTCGAAAGAAGTGAGTGGGAGGAAAGTGGAACTTGATGAGGTAATAGTACCAGCTCCCTTATTGAAAGTAGTTCGTCACGAAATCAGTTTCGTAACACCTACACCAGTTAGTGAGGAAGATAATGATAAAGATCATGAAACTTCAGATCAAGTTGTCACTGAACTTCGTAGATCAACCAGAACAAAATCCGCACTGAGTGGTACGGTAATCCTATTCGGAAGTCATGCTACTAGATCATGATGAACCTACGAACTATGAAGAAGCGATGGTGAGCCCAGATTCGCAAAATGGCTTGAAGCCATGAAATCTGAGATGGGATCCATGTATGAGAACAAAGTATGGACTTTGGTAGACTTGCCCGATGATCGGCAAGCTATTGAGAATAAATGGATTTTTAAGAAGAAGACCGACGCTGATGGTAATGTAACTATCTACAAAGCTCGACTTGTTGCAAAAGGTTTTCGACAAGTTCAAGGGGTTGACTACGATGAGACTTTCTCACCCGTAGCGATGCTTAAGTCCGTCCGAATCATGTTAGCAATTGCCGCATTTTATGATTATGAAATTTGGCAAATGGATGTAAAACTGCATTCTTGAATGGATTTCTAGAAGAAGAGTTGTATATGATACAACCAGAAGGTTTTGTCGATCCAAAAGGTGCTAACAAAGTGTGCAAGCTCCAACGATCAATTTATGGTCTGGTGCAAGCCTCTCGGAGTTGGAATAAACGCTTTGATAGTGTGATCAAAGCATATGGGTTTATCTGACTTTTGGAGAAGCCTGTATTTACAAGAAAGTGAGTGGGAGCTCAGTAGCATTTCTAATATTATATGTGGACGACATATTATTGATTGGAAATGATATAGAATTTCTGGATAGCATAAAAGGATACTTGAATAAAAGTTTTCAATGAAAGACCTCGGTGAAGCTGCTTACATATTAGGCATCAAGATCTATAGAGATAGATCAAGACGCTTGATTGGACTTTCACAAAGCACATACCTTGATAAAGTTTTGAAAAGGTTCAAAATGGATCAGGCAAAGAAAGGTTTTTTACCTGTGTTACAAGGTGTAAGATTGAGTCAGACTCAATGCCCGACCACAGCAGAAGATAGAGAGAAAATGAAAGATGTTCCTATGCTTCAGCCATAGGCTCTATCATGTATGCAATGCTGTGTACCAGACCGACGTATGCTTAGCTGTAAGCTTGGCAGGAAGGTACCAAAGTAATCCAGAGTGGATCATCTGGACAGCGGTCAAGAACATCCTGAAATACCGAAAAGGACTAAGGATATGTTTCTCGATATGGAGGTGACAAAGAGCTAGTCGTAAATGGTTACGCCGATGTAAGTTTTGACACCGATCCGGACGATTCTAA
This sequence comes from Aegilops longissima, assembly GCA_021605205.1. Lineage (NCBI taxonomy): Eukaryota > Viridiplantae > Streptophyta > Magnoliopsida > Poales > Poaceae > Aegilops > Aegilops longissima. The sequence continues at coordinate 657,113,988 of CM038681.1, read as the reverse complement.
ATCGCAAACCGGATACGTGTTTTTATTAAACGGTGGAGCTGTCAGTTGGTGCAGTTCTAAACAAAGCGTCGTGGCGGGATCTACATGTGAAGCGGAGTACATAGCTGCTTCGGAAGCAGCAAATGAAGGAGTCTGGATGAAAGAGTTCATTTCCGATCTAGGTGTCATACCTAGTGCATCGGGACCGATGAAGATCTTCTGTGACAATACTGGTGCAATTGCCTTGGCAAAGGAATCCAGATTTCACAAGAGGACCAAGCACATCAAGAGACGCTTCAATTCCATTGGGACCAAGTCCAAGTGGGAGACATAGAGATTTGCAAAATACATACGGATCTGAATGTTGCAGACCGTTGACTAAGCCTCTTCCACGAGCAAAACATGATCAGCACCAAGACTCCATGGGTGTAAGGATCATTACTTTGTAATCTAGATTATTGACTCTAGTGCAAGTGGGAGACTGAAGGAAATATGCCCTAGAGGCAATAATAAAGTTATTATTTATTTCCTTATATCATGATAAATGTTTATTATTCATGCTAGAATTGTATTAACCGGAAACATAATACATGTGTGAATATATAGACAAACAGTATGTCACTAGTATGCCTCTACTTGACTAGCTTGTTAATCAAAGATGGTTATGTTTCCTAACCATGAACAAGGAGTTGTTGTTTGATTAACAAGGTCACATCATTAGTTGAATGATCTGATTGACATGACCCATTCCGTTAGCTTAACACTTGATCGTTTAGTATGTTAATGCTTTCTTCATGACCCATACATGTTCCTGTAACTATGAGATTATGCAACTCCGTTTACGGAGGAACACTTTGGTACTACCAAACGTCACAACGAATCGGGTGATTATAAAGGAGTACTACAGGTGTCTCCAAAGGTACTTGTTGGGTTGGCGATTTGAGATTAGGTTTTGTCACTCCGATTGTCGGAGAGGTATCTCTAGGCCTTCTCGGTAATACACATCACATAAAGCCTTGCAAGCATTGCAACTAAAGAGTTAGTTGTGAGATGATGTATTACGGAACGAGTAAAGAGACTTTCCGGTAACGAGATTAAACTAGGTATTGGATACCGACGATCGAATCTCGGGAAAGTAACATACCGATGACAAAGGAACAACGTATGTTGTTATGCGGTTTGACCGATAAAGATCTTCGTAGAATATGTAGGAACCAATATGAGCATCCAGGTTCCGCTATTGGTTATTGACCGAGAATAGTTCTAGGTCATGTCTACATAGTTCTCGAACCGTAGGGTCCGCACGCTTAAGGTTTCAATGACGGTTATTATGAGTTTATGTATTTTGATGTACCGAAGGAGTTCGGAGTCCCGGATGTGATCACGGACATGACGAGGAGTCTCGAAATGGTCGAGACATAAAGATTGATATATTGGATGGTTATATTCGGACACCGGAAAGGTTCCGGAAGTTTCCGGAGAAAACCGGAGTGCCGGAGGGTTACGGAACCCCGGGAAGTTATGGGCCTTATTGGGCCAAGAGGGGAGAGAGAGGGCTGCACCAGGAGGTGGTGCGCCCCCCCTCCATGGGGAGTCCGAATTGGACTAGGAGGGGGGGGCGCAGCCCCCCTTTCCCTCTCCCTCTCCCTCTCTTTCCTTCCCCTTCCCTCTTCCTAGTAGGACTAGGAAAGGGGAGTCCTACTCCTACTAGGAGGAGGACTCCCCCCTCCCTTGGTGCGCCCCAAGGCTGGCCGGCCCTCCCCCTTGCTCCTTTATATACGGGGGCAGGGGGGCACCCTAGAACACACAAGTTGATCTACGGATCGTTCCTTAGCCGTGTGCGGTGCCCCCCTCCACCATATTCCACCTCGGTCATATTGTAGCGGTGCTTAGGCGAAGCCTGCGACGGTAGAACATCAAGATCGCCACCACGCCGTCAGGTCGACGGAACTCCTTCCCGACGCTTTGCTGGATCGGAGCTCGGGATCGTCATCGAGCTGAACGTGTGCCAAGAACTCGGAGGTGCCGAGTAACGGTGCTTGGATCGGTCGGATCGTGAAGACGACGACTACATCAACAGCGTTAATATAACGCTTCGCTTTCGGTCTCACGAGGGTACGTGGACGGACACTCTCCCCTCTCGTTGCTATGCCATCACCATGGTCTTGCGTGATCGTAGGAAAATTTTTGAAATTACTACGTTCCCCAACAGTTACAAAATTCAGGAGAGGAGGAAGAAAGTGGAGCATGACCAACCGCAGGCGCTACACGCAAGGGTGCAAGCGATAGAGGAGCGAGAAGCAAATCGCAGCAAATGTACTGCCGAAGCTTCCCCTGAAGCTACCCCGCCATCTCAGCGGAGAAGCAACGTGGCTTCCACCGAGCTGCTTCAGCAGGAGCCTGTCTTCACGGCTCCTGCTAGCTACCCCGTGGATGCTATCACGGAGACTCAACATTGCCACCTTATGACGCAATGGATGAAACTCAAAGTCAAGGCGGTTGTTGGCTCTGTTTTACCTACTGGACCTGGCGCAACCTACCACTGCCGGCCGATTCCAGAAGGATATGCTAGGGTTATGGTGAACGAAATAACGGACGGATTTGAGGACCTGGAGCTTGACCACCCTACGGGTGAAGGGGAGATTCGGCTGGGTTCTTGTCTGAAGACCCAATGCCTATGGAGGAAGGAACTCATCAACCTTCCGAACTGGATGCCTCCGCCTCCTCCTCCTGCTCCGGCGAGTCTTGGCACTCCGCCTCCTCCTCCGCCTCCTCCTCCTCCGGCGAGTGATCAGGGCACTCAGCCTCCTTCTCCGGCGCGTGGCAGCACTCCGCCTCCTTCTCCGCCTGCGTCGGCGCGCCCGAGCAGCCAGCCTCCTCCTTCTCCGCCTCGCCAGCAAGGGCGGAAGAGACCCGCCGCCGCCCCGGCTGCTCCAGCGCGTCGTCCTCCTTCTCCTCCGCCTAAGCAAGCACGAAAGAAGACAGTCGCAGCCGCTCCGTCTGCTCCGGCTTCTAGCAATACAGCCAGAGGCGGGAGGCAATACCGATTCGGTCCTTCTCTGAGGACTCCAGAGAAGTTACCATACGAGAGCACCAAGGAGGAAACCAAGAAGATCGTGTGAGCCGAAGTGACGAGCTTCTTTGAAAAGTCTCCTCCGGAGGAGAAGATAGATCCGGTGAAAGTGAAGCGCACTCTGGCTGCCCTGAAGAAAGCACCAAAGTCTCTGTAGAAAGGCAACTATGAGCGCATTATTGAAAAGTCATTTGCAGAAGCGGATCGGTCAGGAAGGACTGTCAGTGATCGAAGGTTAGCAAAACGACGAGCTAGGAAAACAATTGCCCAGCTCGGCGAACAAGCGAACCAGACGTGCCCCCCGCTCAAGGTGCATAGCGACGATAGCGTCGCTAATGATCCGAGGATGGTGCCCGGTTATAGCAATCCTGGAGATTACCTGCCCGACGATGTACATTATGATTTCTTGGAGGTGGACGAACAAAGATACCAGTACGGGAAGCCTCTCGCCAAAGATGAAAGATCTCTAACAACGATGATGCAAAGATTGCATGATTGGTACATGAAAACCTGCAGAGAGTCTAATGGGACGAATACTTTGGCGTTGAGAGTTAAAGAGGAGCATGACCTCGTTGGAATTGAACTGTTGAATGTTCCATTTGAATGTTCCATTTGAACTGTTAAACTGTTGAATTGAACTGTTGAATGTTCCATTTGAGGAGTTCTTCGCCCTGCTCCGCGGTAGTACCGCTTGGGTCCCCGCGCGGCAGTACCGTGTGTGGAAGCGGTAGTACCGCTGGTAGCAGCGGTAGTACCGCTCTCACCAGCGGTAGTACCGCCCTCTGCGGGGCTGTTGGGGGGGGGGGGGTAACGGTTGGTTTGTTGCCCCCCTTATAAAAGGGGGTCTTCTTCTCCAAAGTTGACCTACCTCTTCCCCCAAAAGCTCCATTGTTGCTCCAAGCTCCATTTTCGCCCGATCTCTCTCCCTAGCCAATCAAACTTGTTGATTTGCTCGGGATTGGTTGAGAAGGCCCAGATCTACACTTCCACCAAGAGAAATTTGATTCCCCCCACTAATCCCTAGCGGATCTTGTTACTCTTGGGTGTTTGAGCACCCTAGACGGTTGAGGTCACCGCGGAGCCATAGTCCATTGTGGTGAAGCTTCGTGGGTGTCGTTGGGAGCCTCCAATTAAGTTGTGGAGATTGCCCCAACCTTGTTTGTAAAGGTTCGGTCGCCGCCTTCAAGGGAACCAATAGTGGAATCACGGCATCTCGCATTGTGTGAGGGCGTGAGGAGAATACGGTGGCCCTAGTGGCTTCTTGGGGAGCATTGTGCCTCCACACCGCTCTAAAGGAGACGTACTTCCCTTCAAAAGGAAGGAACTTCGGTAACACATCCTCGTCTTCACCGGCTCCACCTTTGGTTATCTCGTGCCTTTACTTGTGCAAGCTTATTTGTGTTACTCTCATTGCTTGCTTGTGTGCTTGTTGTTAGTGCATCATATAGGTTGTTCACCTAGTTGCATATCTAGACAACCTAATTTGTTGCAAAGTTTAATTTGATAAAAGAAAGCTAAAAATTGTTAGTTGCCTATTCACCACCACCCCTCTCTAGTCAACCATATCGATCCTTTCAATTGGTATCAGAGCCTCGTCTCTTTTTTAAGGACTTTACCGTCCGAAGAGTATGGTTGACGTTGTAGACGGTGGTGAGGAGCACTCCGGTGTGAATCCCCTCTCGTCTACGGCCGATGGGGGTACCGCGGTCTCCCGTGAGGAATTCAATGTGGCGTTGGACACATTGAAAACCTCCATGACGACCGAGGTCGAAAGCATGTTTAATAAGTTTATTGAAGGGCTCAAACTATCCACCGCACCTTTGAATGTGGGTGATCCCACTAACAAGGTGACGGATGCTAACTCCGACAAGGGGGAAGCTACTAGTGAAAAGGGTCCTTCGACGAGTGGTAAAAATGGCACCGGCATCTATTCCAATGTTGAACCTCTCCTTGTTTATGGTGGACCAATTCCATCCACTCATTTGAATCATGTCGGTCCTCCTCCTAAGATTGTGAAAAATGAGGACTTTGATTCTTGGGTTTACCGCTTTAAGCGTCATTTAAATCATGTGAATACTAATCTTTGGAGAATCATTGAAGAAGGTTTTCATCCGCATGACCGAAGCAACTTCACTCCTAGAGAAGCCGCGGACAACCAATTCAATGAGAATGCTCTCTTCATCATTCAAGATGCAATCCCACCCGAAGATCTTCCTCATCTTCGGCCCTACACCATGGCCAAAGATGCATGGCACCAAGTTGTTTCCCTCTACCGAGGAAGCGCAAGCATTCAACGCTCCAACTATGAAGTGGTGCAAGATGAGGCCGATGAGTTTGCTATGAAAGAAGATGAAGAACCTCGTGAGCTTTATCGGCGAGTAACCAAACTCGCGGTCTCACTCCGGGATCATGGGAGCAAGGACACGGATGACAATTGGATCAAGCGCAAATTCCTCAAGGCAATGATGCCTTACCATAAGACCATGCCATCCGTCATTCGTCAAAGACCTGATTTCCACACCTTGTCCTCAAGTGAAGTGTTGGATGAGTTTGTTGCTATGAGCATCTTGGACAAGACCGCCGACAATGCGGTGCTTCATTCACAAAGAGCAAAGAAGCCCAACCTTGCACTGAAAGCCAAGGTTAGCGTGGAAGAAGAGGACGAAGAGGAAGAAGAGGAGAGAAACCCCGAAGATACAAAGTATGCCTATCATGAACACATGGCTCTTGCTTCAAGGCAATTTTGGAACAAGAAAAACTCAAGGTCAAACTTCAACAAAAACAACTCAAGTGGCATGAAGAGCAAGAATCGAGTGAGAACTTGCTATAATTGTGGCAATGTGAGCCACTTTGTTGCGGAATGTCCGTATGAGAAGAGGGAAGACAATGGTGGCAAGCTCATCCAAAAAGACAAGGCCAAGTCCTTCCCCAACAATAGCAACTTCTCCAAAAGAACTCCCTCCAAGGGGTTGGTGGCACAAGAAGAGTACAATGAGGATGAGGATGATGATGAAGACGGTGAGACGGTTGGCATGGCCTCCGTTGCCATTGCGACAACTCCTCGGGTGTCCCTCTTCGATTCACCCAATGAGAACATCACCGCCAAGTGCCTCATGGCAAAAACCACCAACAAGGTAACCCCCAACATCAAAACTACCATCATTACTAATCCTTCATTGACGGATTGCATTGATGAAAATGAGGGGCATATTGAGGAGGGTAATGAATTTGATTCCTTTATGGGCAAGCTCAAAGGGAAATCCAAGAAGCACTTCGTGGCTCTCTTGGAACAACTTGGTGAAGCCAATGATGTTATCAAGGCTCCCGAAGAAACCATCTCTAAGATGGAGGGACATAGTCGTGATTATGCCGATGAGATTTCGGATCTCTCTAATGCTCTTGAGGAAGAGCGCGGTCATCTTTTGGCTCTTGAGGAGTCACACAATGATGACCAAGCTCATTTAAAGAAAGATCTTGATCATGCTTTAGTAGTTTCTCGTGTGCTAAACTCCGAGAAAGCTAAACTTGGGGTTGATCTTGCTAGACTCAAGGAGGAGTTTGAGTCACTTGACAAGGCTCACAAGGCCTTGAAAGGTTCTCATGCTAGCCTTAAGGAGTCTCATGATCAACTCCAAATGAAGCTAACCAAGGAGAAAGCCACTTTTCCTCATATGGTTTTGATTGATAACGCAAATGCTACTAACCCATGTTGTGAGCATGTGCATCTTATTGAGGAAAATGCTAAGTTGAAGGAGCAAATTGAGAAAGGCCTTGTGTCGTGCATACAAGGAGAGAAGAACCTCAACGACCTTTTGAGTAATCAAAAGGAGGTTGTGGCCAAGGAAGGGATTGGGTTCGCACCCAAGCCCAAGAGCAAGAAGAAGAATGACAAGACCAAACGACCTCCCCCTCTCAAGCAAACCTTTGTTAAGGAGGGAGAGGGTGCTACTAAGGAGAAGAAGAAGAACATCGTGAAGGGTGGTGATGCCAAGATGGGCAACACTTCCCTTCGTAACAAAGCCGGCGACTTTAACCCATCTTATGTGTTGTGCCGTGCTAGTGATGGACATGTTTATGCTAAATTTGTTGGTTCTCCTTATGAGTACATCGAATGGTCTATTTGGGTTCCTAAGACCCTTGTCACTAACATCAAAGGACCCATTACTAAATGGGTACCTAAAACCAAGCATTAATCTCTTGTAGGTGTTTGCTTCCGGTGGGGGATCATGGTTGCTCGATAGTGGAGCTACAAGTCATATGACCGGAAGCAAAGACTTGGTGGTGGACGTGCAAAAGATTCCATCTATGCCCACCAATGTCGAGTGGGGTGATGCCTCATCTTCTAAGGTATTGGGACTTGGCAAGGTTGTCATTTCTCATGATCTCACGATCGAGAAGGTCATGCTTGTTGAGTCCCTTGCATACAACTTACTTTCCATTCATCAACTTGCACTCATGGGCTTTGCTACCTTCTTTAATATTGATTCCGTGGCCCTCTTGTGGAGCAAGAATCTTAAAGTAGCTTTTGTTGGGCATGTCGAGAACGGTCTATATGTGATTAACTTTTCGGAGCAACCCACTAAGACCGCGACATGCCTAATGGCTAAAGTTGACGTGGGATGGCTTTGGCATCACCGTTTAGCCCATGTCAATATGAGATTGCAAAGTCTTCTCAAGGGGGACCATGTTCGTGGACTAACAAATGTTAGCTTTGCTAAAGATCGTGCTTGCAGTGCCTGTATCGAAGGAAAGCTACATGAGAAGGCTCACCCTCCCACGACTATCATTTACTCGAAGAGGCCCTTGGAGCTCCTTCATATGGATCTCTTTGGGCCCCCATCCTTTGATAGTCTTGGGGGTAGGAAGTTTTGCTTGGTGATTGTAGATGATTATTCAAGATACACTTGGGTATATTTCTTCAAGAGGAAGAGCGAGACCCAACAAACCGTCATCAACTTTGCGAATGAAGCCCAACGTCAACACAATGCAAAGATCTTGGCTATAAGAAGTGACAACGGCACCGAGTTCAAGAACTACACCTTGGATGAGTTTCTCAGTGATGAGGGGATCAAGCATCAATATTCCGCACCATACACCCCTCAACAAAATGGTGTAGCGGAGAGGAAGAACCGAACGTTGATGGATGCGGCAAGGACCATGATGGCGGAGTTCAAGTCTCCATACAACTTTTGGGCCGAAGCCATCAACACCGCATGTCACGCATCCAACCGACTCTACCTCCGCAAGGGCTTGAACAAAACTCCATATGAGATACTCACCGGTAACAAGCCCAACCTCAAGTACTTTCGGGTGTTCGGGTGTAAGTGTTTCATTCTTAAGAAAGGTGTGCGTTTGTCTAAATTTGAGGCTAGAGCTTATGAGGGCATATTTGTTGGTTATGTTACAAACTCTCATGCATACCGTGTCCTCAATAAATCCACGGGACTTATTGAGGAGACGTGTAACGTGGAGTTTGATGAGAATAACGGCTCCCAAGTGGAGCAAAGTGGCACTTGTGATGTAGGTGATGAAATTCCTCCTCAAGCCATAAGAAGAATGGGTGTTGGTTTCATCCTACCCATTGAGGAACCCCTTGTGGCCGAAGGAGAAGGACAATGCTCCACTCAAGTGGAGCCATCACCAACCCAAGGCCCACACGCTTCCGAAGAACAAAATGAAGGCCCTCAACCTCATGAACATGACCAAGGGCAAGATCAACCTCAAGATGGTGTTGTGTCACCAAGTGATGCCCAAGGTCATGTTCGCTCCTCCGAGCAAGTTCAAGATCAAGAGCTACTTCATGATCAAGAACAAGCTCAAGACGACGCTCAAGATGATCAAGTTTCCACTCCTCATTTCTCTCATGAGGAGGAATTGGAGCGTCGTGCCGCCAAGGTTGCTTCCAAGCTCTCCACCAAAGGTCATCTCATGGAGAATGTGCTTGGAAGCTTGAAAAAGGGGGTAAGCACTCGTAGACAATTAGCAAACTATTGTGAACATCACGCGTTTGTCTCTTGTGTTGAACCCCAAAAGGTCTATGAGGCACTCGAAGATCCGGATTGGGTGAATGCCATGCATGAAGAACTTAACAACTTCGAGCACAACAAGGTGTGGAGATTGGTGCCAAGACCATCGGGGAACCATAATGTCATTGGAACCAAGTGGATATTCAAGAACAAGCAAGATGCTCATGGAATCATCATTCGGAACAAGGCTCGATTGGTAGCACAAGGCTACTCCCAAGTTGAGGGTATCGACTACGGTGAAACCTTTGCCCCCGTTGCCCGTCTTGAGTCCATTCGCATGTTGATTGCTTATGCTTCACATCATAATTTTAAGTTGCAACAAATGGATGTGAAAAGTGCTTTTCTTAATGGTCCCATTAATGAGTTGGTTTATGTCAAGCAACCCCCCGGGTTCGAGGATCCCTATTTCCCCGATCATGTGTACCAACTCGATAAGGCACTCTATGGCCTTAAACAAGCCCCACGTGCGTGGTATGACCACCTTACCGAGTTGTTGCAAGATCGTGGTTTTGAAATTGGGAAAATTGACCCCACTCTTTTTACTAAGAAGGTCAAAGGGGAGTTGTTTGTATGCCAATTATATGTTGATGATATTATATTTGGTTCTCCTAACAAAGCTTTCAATGAGGAATTTGCCGGTCTCATGACCTCCAAGTTCAAGATGTCTATGATGGGAGAGTTGAAGTTCTTTCTCGGATTTGAAGTCAAGCAAAGAAGAGAAGGAACCTTCATCAACCAAGCCAAATACACTCAAGACATGCTTAAAAGATTCAAGCTAAGTGATGTCAAGCCGGCTTCAACCCCAATGCCAACCAAATGCCAACTTGACATTGATCCCAATGGTAAAGCAGTGGATCAAAAGGTATATCGCTCAATGATTGGCTCCTTGCTTTACCTTTGTGCATCTAGACCGGATATCATGTTGAGTGTGGGTATTTGTGCACGGTTTCAAGCCGCACCTAAGGAAAGCCACTTTGTGGCGGTCAAGCGAATCTTTCGATATTTGGCTCATACCCCAAACTTTGGCTTATGGTACCCAAGAGGAGCAAACTTCAAGCTTGTAGGTTACTCGGACTCCGACTGGGCGGGAGACAAAGTGGATAGGAAGTCCACTTCCGGAGGGTGCCAATTTCTTGGTTGCTCTTTGGTGAGTTGGTCTTCCAAGAAACAAAGTTGTGTGTCTCTCTCGTCCACCGAAGCAGAGTATGTGGCGGCCGGCAGTTGTTGTGCAAAACTCTTATGGATGAGGCAAACTTTAAAGGATTACGGTGTCATTTGTGACAAAGTGCCTCTTTGGTGTGACAATGAAAGCGCAATCAAGATTTTTCTCAACCCGGTGCAACACTTCAAGACGAAGCATATTGAGATTCGGTACCATTTCATCCGGGATCATATTAGGTGAGGGGAGATCGAGCTCAACTATGTCAACACTCACGATAACCTTGCAGATATTTTCACGAAGCCCTTGGATGAAGCAAGATTTCGCGAGTTAAGGCATGAGCTAAATATCATTGATTTGACCAATGTGGTTTGAACACGTGCACACCCCACCATACTCTTCGTGTTGTCAAGTCTAGGTGTAGGCATGGACATAGGGGGAGTGTTGTTCTCTCAATGAATTCTCCCTCCCCCCATTATGCATAAATTGATCAAGTCTTTCACATTAGCCATTTTTTATGGTACTTGTGCGTCAAAGACGAGTTTTGGTCATGGACCCAAGGTTAAAATCTTCGCGGTGCCATACCTCTTGACTCAAACATAGGTGGCCTCGGCCACCGCCCTCTTTTAAAGAGGTGTGCGTGTTTTCTGTCCGTTTGTGCTGTTAAGCGGTAGCGCTCTTTGCCCCTTTTGGTGTCTTGATGCCAAGGGGGGAGAGAGAGGTTAGGGATTTGCTTTTGCGTGACATATGGTGTGAGACATATGCTACCTTATCTTTTATCTTTATGTCTATCATGCTTATCAGTACCTTATAAATTGCTAGTTTATCATGCACTTATGTATCTTGTCTATCTAACTTGCTGGTACCTTACTTAGTGCTTGTTGGACTATAAAATATAGGGGGAGTGTTGATCCTAATGTGTGTGTCTTGCATTCCATTCGCACTATTACTAGGCGCACACATTCAGGGGGAGCCCGTCTATATTTTGTAGTTCTGAGTTTCTTTACTTTCATTTCATATCCTTATGCAAATCCCTGGTTGTCATCAATCCACCAAAAAGGGGGAGATTGTTAAGTCATATCTCTCTAGATGTAGTTTTGGTGATTGATGACAACATGTTTGCGGATTAATCTTGTGCTTTGAGTATTTCAGAGGTTTAGGTTTACCCTTTGGCACGGGACGATTTATTTCCCCTCGGAGTGTGATTCAAGACGGTGTAGCTCTTTTGTTCCTAGTTTGGTGATCTAGATTCGTAGGAGTCACCGTACTATCAACAGGGGGTCCGCTGTGGCATAGCTTGGGTGGAATCAACGCGTACACATCTTTGTCACTCCTCCTTTGCCCTTCTGCTTCGATGGAGAGTCTTTTCCCCTTCTCTTTGTGCATCTTGGGGTCCCAGCGGTAGTACCGCGGTAGCCAGCGGTAGTACCGCTTAGTGTCAAAGGCGGTAGTGCCGCTTAGTAGGCGGCAGTACCGCTCATAAGCGGTAGTACCGCTTGTGGGCGCGGTACTACCGCCTGTTGACCCTAAGCCATAGTACCGCTGGGTATCAGGCTCCTACCGCGTCGATTCGAGGAGGCCACTTCTCGTGTCGGATTGTGAGGCACTAGGCAGCATCTGTAGTGCGGTAGTGCCGCTTACGAGCGGTAGTGCCGCCCTGCTCCGCGATAGTACCGCTTGGGTCCCCGCGCGGCAGTATCGTGTGTGGAAGCGGTAGTACCGCTGGTAGCAGCGGTAGTACCGCTCTCACCAGCGGTAGTACCGCCCTCTGCGGGGCTGTTGGGGGGGGTAACGGTTGGTTTGTTGCCCCCCCTATAAAAGGGGGTCTTCTTCTCCAAAGTTGACCTACCTCTTCCCCCAAAAGCTCCATTGTTGCTCCAAGCTCCATTTTCGCCCGATCTCTCTCCCTAGCCAATTAAACTTGTTGATTTGCTCGGGATTGGTTGAGAAGGCCCAGATCTACACTTCCACCAAGAGAAATTTGATTCCCCCCACTAATCCCTAGCGGATCTTGTTACTCTTGGGTGTTTGAGCACCCTAGACGGTTGAGGTCACCGCGGAGCCATAGTCCATTGTGGTGAAGCTTCGTGGGTGTCGTTGGGAGCCTCCAATTGTTGTGGAGATTGCCCCAACCTTGTTTGTAAAGGTTGATCGCCGCCTTCAAGGGCACCAATAGTGGAATCACGGCATCTCGCATTGTGTGAGGGCGTGAGGAGAATACGGTGGCCCTAGTGGCTTCTTGGGGAGCATTGTGCCTCCACACCGCTCTAACGGAGACGTACTTCCCTTCAAAAGGAAGGAACTTCGGTAACACATCCTCGTCTTCACCGGCTCCACCTTTGGTTATCTCGTGCCTTTACTTGTGCAAGCTTATTTGTGTTACTCTCATTGCTTGCTTGTGTGCTTGTTGTTAGTGCATCATATAGGTTGTTCACCTAGTTGCATATCTAGACAACCTAATTTGTTGCAAAGTTTAATTTGATAAAAGAAAGCTAAAAATTGTTAGTTGCCTATTCACCCCCCCCCCCCTCTAGTCAACCATATCGATCCTTTCATCAGCTTTTTCATTGCATGATTATATAATTATCCTCACTATATTATGCAGGTTGAAGATCGCCGAATTGAAGAAACAACAAATCGGTGATATTGGGTTCATTAACACCAATTTCATAGATATTTATCAGGTTGTTGAAGAACGTGCTATCAAAGAAGCCGAGAAAAACTTGCTACGATCGTTGGTAGTAAATCAAAACAAAGCTATAATACTCTTTCCTTACAACTTCAAGTGAGTGTTACTGTCTTTTGCATATTCGGTTTCCCTTAATTACTCGAGGTTATAGTAATGTAATTGATGAGTTATGCTTGCGTGCACAGTTTCCACTATATTCTCCTAGAGATTAAGCTTGAGCAGGGACTAGTAACCGTCTTTGACTCGAGACGAAAAGATCCCAAGGACTATGCGGACATGACTGAAATGCTCGAGAAGTAAGTTAAATCGATCATTATCGCACCATGTCGGCAATTTTCTTCGTTTCCTGATATATCAAGTAATTGTTTTCTTTGTCTGGCAGGGTTTGGAGAAAATTCACCTCAAAAGCTCTGGGACTGCCGAAGAAGCTGCAATTTAAACACCCGAAAGTAAGTACTACTAGCTAGTTCCGCGCATCTCCTAGTGATTCAACCGCTAGTTTCATCAATATCATTTAGTATGCTTGCTTATCAGTTTGATTGACCTCTATTTCTTGTAAAGTGGTTGTGGCAGGAATCCGGGAATAATTACTGTGGATACTACGTTTGCGAGTGCATCCGCAACGCGACCTGTGAGCGGAGCTACTCTGACAAACAATATGAAGTGCGTAAGCTATAATATTCACAATTTTATTTTATTACCATCATTTGTGTTGAGTTTCATTAATTCATATATATGTATTGACCCTCTTCTTCAAATTAGATATTTCGGATGCGGGATGAACTCCTACCACCAGATCGTATGCGAGCAATTCAAGAGGAATTCGCGGCATTCTTTCTTGACCACGTGATCGATAAAGACGGAGAATACCATGTGGAACCTGAGTTCATATATAATTAGGAGATTATATTGTAAGAGATAATTATATTGTATATATATATGTAGCCAGTAGCGTCGGATAGATACACGAGAACTTGTTGTTCGACCAATCTCTCAGAGAAGGAGAGGTGGTCGATATCACTTCTCTCTGTATGCATATGTTCATGACGATCTTCTGTTTCCTTCATTTGCTTATTACTAGCTAGCGTGTCTAGTCCTCTCTATACGTATATAGTATATAGCGTACGACACTTCTCTCTATTAATTAGCTAGCTAACACAATATATGAAACACCTAAATTTACCGCCCAAAACTCCCTACCCCCCTTTCAAAAAACAAAAACAAAAACCCCAGCCCCTGAAATGCTGACGCGTGGATGCCTATTGGTCCCGGTTGGTGCCACCAACTGGGACCAAAGGGCCTCCTGCCTGGGCTCGCCGCAGCGGCCACGTGGAGGCCCATCTGTCCCGGTTCATGTAAGAACCGGGACTAAAGGTCCAGGGCTTTAGTAACGACCTTTTAGTCCTGGTTCAAAAACCGGGAAAAATGGGTCTTACGAACCGGGACAATAGGCCCTTTTTATACTAGTGATACCCGTGCCCTACCCATGACTTAATAGGTAGATGGGTATTACCCATGGTTATAAAATTGCGCTCATACCCTACCCATGGGGTACGGGATCCGCGGGTACCCATACCCATGGGTAAAATTACCACCCTCCCCCTGCCAGCACCCCCTGCCTCCGCCACTGAGAGCGAGCATGCAGAGTAAGGATTTGGGGACTAGAGCAATTGCTCAGGGGACTAGTGGCAGTTGAGAGGAGAAAGAAGACATGAAAAAAATGGGCCATGTACTCCCTCCGTCCGGAAATACTTGTCATCAAAATGAATAAAAGGGGATATATCTAGATGTATTTTAGTTCTAGATACATCCTTTTTTATCCATTTCGATGACAAGTATTTTCGGACGGAGGGAGTATCCTATAAAAAAAATTGCGTTGACGAGAAGGGTGGCCACAACCCAGAATTGTCCCCACAATGCTCCGCCGGTGCCTAAGTCTTGTACAACCTAGTATTAGGATATACTCCTTAATTAATTTATGAGTCATATATTCTTTCTTGGTTATTTCATTTTGGTACTTCTTCTGGCGTGCAGAAAAAGACACCATTTCCAGAACAAAAAAGTGATGAACGAGGTACTACTATTTCCTTGAGCAATAGTCAGGCTTTCCACCGGGGAGAAATTATCTTTTCATCAGTGTAGAATATTATGCAACTCACGATATATTGATCGGGTGCAATATACATGTATATATAAGTACATAGGAGAGCCCACGTCCTCAACTATACAAGGAAGGAGGAGGGCTTGTTGTACAAGAAATACACATGCAATATCTACATCTCAACACCCCCCCCAGCAATCGAAGCGGCACCATAGTCGACGCAAAGACTGGAGCGAAACTCCTCGAAGGACGCAGTAGGCAAACCCTTGGTCATAATGTCAGCAAATTGTTGGGAAGTGGGGACATGCAACACGCGTACATGACCAAGAGCCACCTGCTCCCGAACAAAATGGATATCAAGCTCAATGTGCTTGGTGCGTCGATGATGAACCGGGTTGGCGGAGAGGTAAACTGCAGAGACGTTGTCACAGTAGACAATCGTGGCCTTGTCAACCGGAGACAAGAGCTCATGGAGAAGCTGTCGGAGCCAAGAACACTCTGCAACGACGTTGGTGACGGCGCGATACTCCGCTTCAGCACTGGAGCGGGAGACAATGGGATGTCTCTTGGATGACCAGGAGATGAGAGATGGTCCAAGGAAAACACAATAGCCAGACGTCGATCGGCGCGTGTCAGGGCAGCCGGCCCAGTCAGCATCGGAATAAGTCGTCAAGTCTAGAGATGTCGAAGCCTGCAGGGACAACCCGAGGTCCAGAGTGCCCCGGATATAACGAAGAATGCTTTTGATTGCGGTCCAGTGAGCATCACGAGGAGCATGCATATGAAGGCACACCTGCTGCACGGCATACTGAAGCTTCGGACGAGTAAGAGTGAGGTACTGGAGAGCACCAACAATCGACCGGTAGAACAGAGCATTTGAAGCTGGAGAACCATCGGTGGCAGAGAGCTTAGCCTTCGTATCGACAGGCGTGGCAGCCAGTTTGCAGTTGAGCATCCCGGCACGATCCAAAAGCTCGTGAGCCTACTTCCGCTGATGAAGAAAGAAGCCATCTGCTCGGCGAATCACCTTGATGCCGAGGAAATAGTGCAGAGGACCCAAGTCCTTAATGGCAAACTCAGCACGAAGACGGTCAGTGAGCTGTCGAAGAAGAGCAGTCGAGCATGTTGTCAAGATGATGTCGTCGACATCGAGCAGCAGGAAAGCAGTAGCATCACCCTGGTGGTAAACAAACAACGAAGTGTCGGAGCGAGTGGAGCGGAAGCCAAGCTGATAAAAAAACATTGCGATGCGCTGGTACCAAGCGCGAGGAGCTTGCTTGAGCCCACACAAAGACCGAGAGAGCAAGCACACATGATCCGGAGAAGACTCATCAACTAATCCCGTCAGCTACTGACAGAAGACCTGTTCCTCAAGATGACCATGGAGGAAAGCGTTCGAGACATCCATCTGGTGCACAGGCCAGGAGCGGGATATCGCGAGCTGAAGGACAGTTCGAATCGTCCCGGATTTGACAACGGGAGCGAAAGTGTCGGTGAAGTCAACACCTGCTCGTTGACAAAAACCTCGAACGACCCAACGCGCCTTGTGTCGGTCAAGAGTACCATCAGAATGAAACTTGTGCTTGAATACCCACTTCCCGGTGATGATGTTAGCCTGAGGGGGACAAGGGACAAGCTGCCAAGTATGATTGCGCTGCAAGGCGTCAAATTCCTCTTTCATCGCGGCGAACCACATGGGGTCGCGAAGTGCGGCATGGGCAGAGGTCGGCAAGGGCGACGGCGACAGAGAGGCCGTCGAGGCCACGAGGGTGTACTCATCCGGAGAGTATCGGGTACTCGGCCGGTGGATACCCATGCGCGACCGAGTGACAGGGCCTGCGGGTGGGGGCACCACAGCAGCAACCAGCGGAGAAGCAGCCGGCGATGGAGGAGCCGGCGAAGGGCCCGGTTGTGGAGTAGCCGGCAACACGCCCGGTGAAGCGGCCGGGGCAGGGGCCGGCGACGGAGCCGGTGCGGAGACCGGTGTGGCCGGCGAGGGAGCCGGCACAGAGGCCGGCGAGGCGGGCGATGGCGCCGGCGCAGAACCCGGCGAGGCCGGCGCAAAGCCCGGCGGTGAAGAGGCCGAGGAGGCCGGCTCGGAGGCCGACAAGCCCGGCAAAGCAGCGGGCAGTAGCCGGAGCGCCGTGCGGCCGGGGGGCACCACGCGCCATGGCAAGGAGCCAGGGCGGACTAGGTCGGCCAGAGAGGGGCCGGACGCCGAAGAAGAAGCCACCTGTTGTACCTGTTTAAATGGGAAACAAAACTCATCGAAATAAACATGCCGAGAGGTGATGACACGGTGGGAAACCGGATCATAGCATCGATAGCCCTTTGTGTTAGCCGGGTAACCAAGAAAAACACACGGAAGGGAACGAGGAGCAAGTTTATGAGGAGAAGTGGCGGCAATACTAGGATAACAAAGACAACCAAAAATACGAAGACCGTCGTATGAGGGAGGGGACCCAAAGAGAAGATGGTGTGGTGTAAAATTCCAGCGAGTGCGACATGGACGAAGGTTAACAAGGAGGGTGGCGGTAGCGAGAGCGTCGGCCCAGAAGCGAGGTGGCATGTATGCATGAAAGAGGAGGGTACGGACGCAATCGTTAAGAGTGCGAAGAATGCGTTCAACCCGGCCGTTCTGCTGTGAAGTGTAAGGACAAGTAAGCCGGAAAATTGTGCCATGCGTGGAGAGAAGGTTGCGGATGGTGGTGGTGTCGAATTCTTTCCCGTTATCAGTTTGCAAGGCAAGAATGGGACGACCGAATTGCGTAGACACATAGGAGTAGAAGGCAGTAAGGGTGGCAGCAACTTCAGACTTCTTACGCAATGGAAAGGTCCACACAAAGTGAGAGTAGTCATCTAAGATAACAAGATAATATGAAAACCAGTATTACTAGCAACGGGAGAGGTCCAGACATCACTATGAATTAACTCAAAAGGTAACGATGCAACTATGGATGAAGCACTAAAGGGAAGGCAAACATGTTTGCCCAGACGGCATGCGTGACAAGAGTACGCATCCGTTTTATTACATGTAAAAGAAAAATCCCGAACTATTTGACGAAGAGCGGTGGAGCTAGGATGACCAAGACGGACGTGCCAAAGATCGACGCCGGCAGAAAGAGCAACTGGACCAGCATGTGTGGATGATGGAGGCTGGACGGAGTACGTATCGCCGGGGCTGTCACAGCGGTGAAGAACCATCCGGGTGAGGGCGTCCTTAACAGAAAAACCAACTTCGTCAAATTCCACAGTTACAGAGTTACCATGAGAAAGTTTACGGACACAGACTAAGTTTTGAATAAGTTCAGGAGACACAAGAACATTATTGAGATAAAGTGGTCTAGAGTTCGAAGGAAAACTAGTGGAACCAATGTGAGTGATAGGAAGACCAGCACCATTACCGACAATGATACGAGAGGAAGTGTGGATAGGATACGCGAAAGAGAGGTTACCCGGATAAGCGGCCATATGCGAAGATGCACCGGTGTCCATAAACCAGTCACCACCACCGGAATAAGCCCCGGTCGGAGGCTGTTGATGTAGTGCAGCAAGTAGAGCCGGATCATAGGAGACCGGCGCTTGGTAACCCGAGTAGCCGGTCACTCCGGCGCTAGGGTTTGGCCCACCATAGCCAATCGGAGCGGGGGAGTAGTAGGGTTGTGGGGCGACCGGGCCGGGTTGCTGACCGACGAAGAAAGCCTGATGGCCAGAGGGTCCGGGCCCGAGGAGACTCGGAGCGGGGGGCACGGGCATGGTGTAGGCGTGCACAAACCCGGTCCAGGGGTTGTGGCCGCCCCCCAAGGCGGCGACGACTGCTGCTGCGGTGGATGTTGAGGAAGAGCCGCGGGAGCCGGAGGCCGCGGCTGGTACGGTGCGCCATAGGCGCCATGCGGCGCAGGAGGAGTCGCGGGTCGGGGTGTCTGGAACGACACCGGAAAGCCGGGGGGTGCGCCCGCGGGTGCAAGGCCGCCGCGTGAATAGCCGGCGGCAAAGGCGGTGTGAACGGCACGGGAGCGAAGATGCTTCAACCGGCGTTCCTCGAGACGGAGATACACCACCGCCCGCTCGTAGGTAGGGTTCGCCATGAGGGTGAGGTTGGAGGCGGCGTTGCCGAGGTCCTCATTGAGGCCGGCGGTGAGGGTGGAGAGGAGCAGCTCGTCGCCCACCTTGAGCCGATATCGTTGAGCTCGCCGGAGAGGGTCTTGAGGTGCATGCAGTAGTCGTCGACGGAGGAGTCATTTTGGTGACACCCAAAGAACTCCTGCTGCAGAAAGACGATCCGTTGGAGCTTGTTGTCGGTTAAGAGGCCGACAATCCTGTTCCACACCGTGCATGCATCATCCTTGTCGCGAACGACGGTGTGGAAGATGTCCTTGGACACGGTGAGGAAGAGCCACCTGATGATGGTGGCGTCGATCGCCAGCCAGTCGGCGTCGCGGTTCAGGACGAAGAGGTTGGCGGTGCCGTCGATGTGATCCTGCAGGTTATACTCACGAAAGAGGAGATTGAAGTATGTCTTCCAGGCATAAAAGTTCGCCTCTTTGTGGGAGAGGATGACCGGAACGCGGCGTTCGATGGGAACATCGCGGATGTAGGCAGGATCGGGCAAGGTGGCAGCGGAGGAGCCGGCGGAGGAGTCGAAGGGGTTCGGCGGGCGCACGGCCGGAGGAGTTGAGGCGGTGGATCGGTGGAAGAGATCGGAACCAGACATGGCAGCGGGTTCGGATGCGGCTAGGGTTTAGGTGCGGTCGGGGTAGGGTTAGGGGGCTAACAGGAGCAGCAGGCGGCAGAGGGCGGCTAGCGACGGGGTTAGCGGCCTTGGGAAGCAGGCGTGCGAGGCGAGGCGGGTGGATAGCGGCGAGCGGAAGCAGGCGTGCGAGGCGACGGGGTTAGCGGTGGGTGGAAGCAGGCGTGCGAGGCGAGGCAGGTGGGAAGCGGCGAGCGGAAGCAGGCGTGCGAGGCGACGAGCGGAAGCAGTGGGCAGGGCGATCGCGAGGCGGGGTGGGAGTGCAGGCTACGGCGGTGGCAAGAGCTAGCGACGCGGGCGTAGCGGGGCGGGCTAGGAAGGCAGCTACGGCGGCGGCCAGTTATCAGCGACGCCGGCGTAGCGAGGAAGCGGCAGCGACGCGGCTAGGCAGAGGATCGTAGAAGGCTGATACCATGTAAAATATTATGCAACTCATGATATATTGATGCACGTATATATAAGTACATAGGAGAGCCACGTCCTCAACTATATAAGGAAGGAGGAAGGCTTGTTGTACAAGAAATACACATGCAATATCTACATCTCAACAATCAGCAAGCTACACAACAGGGGATCTTCGTTGACGTTGGGAGATGATGCTAATGGCATTAATCATGGAAATCACTGCAGCATGGCCTTGAATCTAGCCCTGAAATAAGTAAATGACATATTTTTACCAAATTAATTAAGTTTCACCGTCCGATTCATTTAATTCTGAAAGCACTGACGTGGAATTTTAAGCCACCTGGCATCTTCGTTCTAAAAAAATAAAAATTTAAGCCAGACCTATGTTTGTCTTAGCAAGCGCTATGTGAAATTTTGGCTCTCCTTGGCTTGCCCAATCACATTTATGTAGTGAAATGTTATGGATTCCCCTCTCTAGATCATTCAAGTTGCTGTTACAAAATATATATGGCGTCTTTACAAGTCTCCTTGGCTATTCTGTCTCAACTCTGTTGTGGAGAGAATACTTCATCTCACGATGGTGTGAGTTATTTTCAGCATTCTGACAAGTTTTGCTGGTCATGCTTCGATTTGCAAGGGCAGCGACGGACACTTGCATTATTATTTCCGCCAGCAGAACAAGTCCTTTTGCCAACCTTCCCGGGTGCTTCATCTACACAAGACGACTTTCAAGTGGCAAGAAGGCTCTTATCAGGTAACGATGGATGTTGAGCTGCATAATTATATCAACTTCCACTCATCATGCTGCAACTTGCAGGGGTGGACGTTATTTCTTTGGAAATGCACGAGCTGTTTCCGTCAGAAGAACAAGTCTGATCGACCAAGCCTTTAGTTGACGCTTCGCAATCATACGTGTATTTTTCAGTTTGTTTTGTTGAGTGTTAGTTACAACCAACATGGCTGGCCAGACACGCATAGTGACAATCAACATGGCTGTCCAAATCAACGTGGTAGGGCATCTTAAGCTTAGTTAAAAGTTTCAGGACAGCAAGGCAACCAAATCAGTACGATCTTATATTCTTTACAAAGGAAGTACTTAATAAATTAAAAGAGTGAAGTCACATGTTTGTCGGCAAGAAAATACTGCTATATGGCCGTGGTGGAAGAGCATAAGCATCTGTTCAACTATATGTGCATCCATTCCATATAAAGAAAACCTACAGAAGTTATGCTTGCAAGTGAAGAGAATCAAGCATGGTGTAGGCATTGGAGATTGGATAGGATCGCTCGTCAACATACAGAAGTTATGCTTGCAAGTGAAGAGAATCAAGCATGAAGATTTGTGCATCCTTGGAGCCTTACCTGCTCTGCTCTCTCTAGGTCTCGAAGGAAAGGAATACCAGTCTTCTTGTGAAGATAAAAGGCTGGCAGTAACTGGTGAAGTTGGATTCCGATGCCTGAGAGTCTTTACTTATTGGGCGCAGGGAGATGGGATGGATCTCATGTTTGTAGCAAGATGTATGCCCAAGCTAGAAAAGCTGGTGATTGTTTTTCTCGGCTGTGACAATGAGTCTTTGAGCAGATCTGGTGCTTTTAGTTTCGGGATTACAAACCTCTCCAGCCTCATTACTTTCAAATGTGTGTTAAATTGCTCGGGTATCATGAGAAGCACTATTGACGTCGCAAAGGCTTTGCTGGAGAGATTAGTCGGCATACATCCCAACAAACAACTCAATCTAATCTTTGAAGATACCGCAATTCGGTTGTGAATAAAGGATCCTTGAATGCGTCAGGGAGGTCGGTGTGAACAGTCTGCAGTTTTGTCTTCCTGCTAGATCTCCTCGCCATCACAAAAGAAGCTCAATCTGAGATCGATTAGTACTTGAAATGTCAGATGATCCCTACAGTAACATAAAAATGAAAGTTTTCACTTGGTGGTCAGGTTCAAAGCTTGTCACCTTGTGATAAAATAATTACAATGCATATAACAAGCAACTACTCCCTCCGTCCCAAAATAGTACAAAGTTGTACTAAGTTTAAGACACTTATTTTGGGACGGAGGGAGTACATATGAACATAATGCAAAATAGGTGCTTCAAAAGAACAGCACAATCTTGAGAAGGTAAGGGCTAAGCCAGGTCCATTGAGTTGGTTCTTATTTCAAACACAGATCAGAAATAGATTTATTATTAACAATCTTCATGTGCAAGTACTTAATCAGAGTAGTAGCTGCGCATCTGTGACGTATGTTCAGTTCCAAAGATTTAAAGAACTAGTAACCAGAAACTCAAAATGAGGTTATGCATACAGGTACGGCCACAACAAGTCTTGGAGATGCTTAGAGAAAAACTCTGAATTGCCTTGCTGCTTGCATCACTATCAACAACAACAACGGTGCCTGTGCTTCCTTCTGGAATGACAACTGGCACGCTCAAAGACCTTGAGCCAGAGCTATACAAGCTAGCTGCCCACAGAAACCTCTCAGTCCCAATGGGATGACGAATAACAGATGGATGAGAGGGCATCAGAGAATAAATTCTGAGGCGCAATTTAACAACTCTTTCATGAGGATAAGAGCGTTTGTTCTCACCACTCACCTGGGTCTCACAGCTAATACTTGCTACTCTGCTGGTTCTGCCTGCAACACCCAATTCCTGGGAAAGATCAAGGAACCTAGACCGCACACGATTAGGTCTGTGAAAAACTGAAGGAAAAGTGTGCTTTTCATTTGGCTGCTTCTCCAAAAGAGGCTTTGGATGGCAGACAGATTAAGGGACAGGGGGTGGCCACATGCTGCGGTGTGTCCTATGTGCGATCAGGTTGGTGAAAGTGCAGTTCACTTGACGCTGCTCTGCGCTTTTGCCAAGCAGGTTTAGTGTGCTTTGGCTACCTAGCACGCTGCTGCTGCGGATGCTGCTACGACTGCTACCTCTATCTCGAACTGGTATTGCAAAACCTCAAGATACACCAAGAACCGCACTACGAGATCTCAGGTCATGGCTGTCATGTACGTTGCCTGAAACCTCTGGAAAGAGAGAAACAGACGCATCTTAAAAAATGAGACTATCTCGGTTGAGGGGGTCATAGCGACTAGTCTGCTACAGCCCTACTTTTTAATCAGTGAGTAGTAAATTGCCAGCCAAAAAAATCCAAGGTATATCCTTATTCATAAAAAAGTAGGCATTTTTTAGAACACGCATTATCCGAATTTATAGGTCTCAATTTACGAGGGACAAAATTGATACACACGAGCCAACCATAAAAACCTTATGGTCAACCAATTACACTGGTATACCATAGCTGAGCACATGGAATTGCTACAAGAAAATCATGAAGATAACCTATACCAGAAGCCAGGTGCAAGGAGCAATGGTAAACATGCAGTGGCAAGTACTCTGTTAACACCTATCTTGTTGAAGAAATGATTAAGGGGAAGATATGGTTCAGGTTCAGGACAACCAAACCAAAAATCAGATGGCAACTGATAATAAACATATAATGCAGCTTGAACATGAGGATCCATACAAACAAACTAGGCGGCATTTGCAACCAAACAAACAAATGCAGGTTGAGCGTGAGCAGCCAGACAGGCAACTAAAAAAGCATACGAATCACTAGGACAAACGTACGGTGCACCATCGAAACGAATTTTTGCTTTCTGACGAAGAGGCATTACCGCGAACACTTTGCGTGCACGGTGTCGACGCAACCTGCAGGAACTGCGGCTTGGGCGCGCCCGGTGGCAGAGATCCAGGCCAATGTGGTCGTGCTTCCAGAGGCAGGACTCCGCGGCGTGACCGGTGGCGTGGGTCGAGGGAGGAGGAAGCTGGCGGGCGGCCGGCGGCGGGGGTCGAGGGAGGACGAAGCTGGCGCGCGACCGGTCGGTGCAGGGCTTGGCTTGTCGACCACGCGCGACGCCAGCGGAGGTGGCAGGCGAGCACGGACGGGGCAGCACAACCGGCCGTGGATCCCGGCCACCGCGGCGGAGCTCGAGCGGTGATGAGCCGGCGGTGGGGAGTCGAGCAGAGTTGAGCGGTGATGTGTCGCTTGTGGCGAGCTCCCTTCCCTTGATGCGCCGGCCCACCACACCACGGTTTTCTGCCCTGTAGCATTGATTTGGTTCTGTGGGTTTTTTTTCCTGGTTTTCATTGCTGTTTTTTTTTTACATTTGTTTCCGCTAGTTTGTTGAGCTTTCATGACATTTTGTAAATAATATTCATACATTTAGAAAAAGGCTACTATCTTTAAAAATTGTTCCCATGATAGAAAATTCAAAAAAAAGTTCATCATATTTAAACGTTGTACATTATGCATTTGGAAAAATGTCATAGTGTATGAGAGAATGTTCACCGTGGACCAGAAGAAATGTTCAGTGTGTATTCAAAAAAATGTCCAACATGTATTTGAAAACGATTCAGCGTGTGTTTAAAAAAAGGTCACCATATATTTAACACATTTTCTAGATGTGTTAAAATAATATTCAATGTGTATTTGATATTTTTGATGTGTACCTACAAATATTTAACATGCATTCAGAAATCTTCAACATGAATCTAAAAGAAATTAACATGTCCAAGAAAATCTTTGACATATATTTGTAAAAATGTCTACATGTATTTATATAGAAAGAAAAAAAGAAGAAAAGTGAAAGAAACATAGATAAAACATTAAAAACTGGGAAAACTCTAAAAGAAAACTAAAACCCACTACAGAAAACAAAGAAAAGGAGAAACTGAATATAACCATTTTTAGGGGTGAAAATGAAAATAACCGAACGGAACCTTCCCGCCGCAAGGAAGGTTACCAAAACTATAGCACTGAGTTATATGGGGCCACCACCCATAATTGACTACCCTGAGGCGACTCTTTCTTCGGTCTCGCACTAAGCGAGAGACATACTCCCTCCGTCTGATAATATAAAACGTTTTTGCAAACTAACATAGCTTGCAAAAAATGACTTATATTATGGGACAGAGGAGTAGCTTTTACGTTAGTGTGCGGGAAACTTCCTATTTGACACTTTTAGTGCCAAACAGGTGCCTCCTACTGGACCGGTTTTATACCGTGTGAGGGTGGGTTCTGTAGCCATTTTTTTGGTTTATTCGTTTTGCTTTGTGTATTTTTTTTCGTTTTAGGAAATACTTAGAATTTTTAAATACACAAAAATTAACATGTATTTTGTTAAAAAAATCAGTGTTTATTAAAAAACTTTTCCAGATTAAAAAATTGATCGTGTATTGTAAAATGCTCATCATGTTCAATAAAAATGTTCACCATACCATAAAGAAAATGTTCACCTATTTAGTAAATTGTTCATTGTGTATTTTAGAAAGGAAAACTAAAAATAAAAAGATAAAAAAAACTATATAATAATAAAAGAAAAAATAAAGAATTAAACCCCGGTAAAAAAAACTATAGCAGAAACGAAAAAGAACACATATAGCAGCGTATCGAATCAAACAGCAAAAATCATTTCATATACGACTTATTTTATATTTGATTTCCCTTTTGGTAATGAGATTCTCCTAACTTGCGAGAGCAAAGGGTAGTGAGCTACAGTCTCTCTAACTTTGGGCAAATCTCAGCCGTTTGATCTAAAATGAACAATCTAGGTCGGTAACCACAATAGGAATACATAGAGTTATTAAAATATTAGTATGATCGATACATTACAAAACACTACATTTATGATCGATCTTGGTCCTAAGGACGCCGTACAAGATGGACATGCATGCGAACAAAATACATAGTACTGAATACATAGCAAACTTGAATGAAGAGCTAAATTATTGAGTGGCTTAGGAGGATCCCACCGAAGAGAAGCATAGCTGATATGCCGAAGCAAATCACTGCCGAGAACTCGAGGATCCGAATGGGCACCATCGCACTATCGGTGATCCTTGGCAACTGATGGAGCACACTAATAGTGCTTTCCGGCCACCACTGAAGGATCATCCACACGCAGAAGCAGGATGGAAACCCTGACAAGATGCAAGAGCATAAGATTCTTGTGTACAAGTAATTAGCTATCTCGCTCTTGTTAGGAAATAAGCAACTTGTATTCCCATGGGGCCATAGGCCAGTATATATACATGTACAGATGCGGGTAATATGCAGAAAACCCCTTATACAATGGGGTAAAGACAAAAGGCTACATGGCTATATATGTACTACTCTAACACCTCCCCCCTTCAAACTCATGGTGGATAAACAACACTGAGTTTGGAGAGATAGAAACCATGTTGTTCTCTAGTTTGGGCCTTCAGTAAAGAAATCCGCCAAGCAGTAACTTTCGGAAGGCACATCTTCAAGAGCAATAACCGATCTTGCACACCAGTAGCACATAAAAAGCATCAACACAATATGCTTGGTGAGCTCATGCTTCACAGGGGAGCACGCAATGCTAATAGCACATGTACTGTCAGACAGTAGAAGAGTAGGTGTAGTGACAGAAACACCAAAATCCTGAAGCAACACCGTAACCAAGTCACCTATGCCGTCAAAAGAGCCATAGCTCGCAACTCAGCCTCTGCACTCGAATGGGAAACTGCAGTTTGTTTCTTCGTCTTCCAGGCAATGAGAGAACCACCAAGAAAAACACAGTAAGCAGAAAGTGAACGGCGATCTGAGGGATCACTAGCCCACGTAGCATCTGAATAGGCCTGAAGCTGTAATGAACCGGAGCGAGGAAAGAACATACGGTGAGAGATCGTGCCTCGAAGATATCAGAGAATACGAAGGAGGTGACTGTAGTGAACCGAAGTGGGAGCAGAGACAAACTGACTTAGAATATTGACCGGATAAGATATATCCGGTTGAGTGACAGCTAGATAGACAAGACTCCCAACAAGATGACGATAACGTGTCAGATCAGATAAGGGGTCACCATCAGTATCACGGAGGTGAATATTGAGCTCCATGGGAGTCTCAACAGTGCACTCATCTGTGAGAGCAGCACGAGCAAGAAGATCCTAAATATACTTTTCCTGGGAAATAAAAAAGCCATCAGAGGTAGAAGAGACTTCGATCCCAAGAAAGTAGCGAAGAGGGCCGATCGGACATCAGAAACTGCTCACTAAGCCGGGCCTTCACAAAGGCAATATACTCAGGGTCGTCACTAGTGATGATCATGTCATCAACATAGAGAAGAAGAAGAGTCCGACCATGAGAGGAAATGTGGACAAACAACGCTGGATCATGATCACTCGCTGAAAAACCAGCGGCAGTCACCATAGAGACAAAACGCTCAAACCAGGCGCGAGGGGCTTGCTTAAGGCCATAGAGAGAGCGACGAAGACGATAGACCATGCCATCAGGAACAGAATACCCAGGTGGGGGCTGCATATATACCTCCTCACGCAGCTCACCATTAAGAAAGGCATTCTTAACATCAAGATGAGAAACATACCAATGGCGAATAGAGGCCACAATGAGAAGTGTGCGGATAGTGGTCATATGGGCCACATGAGCAAATGTCTCATCGTAATCACGACCATGCTCCTGCTGAAAACCACGAGCCACGACGCCCCCGATTTGACCGTACACTAATCATACACGCAAACGTGTACGATCAAGATCAGGGACCCACGGGAAGATATCACAACACAACTCTACAAATAAAAATAAGTCATACAAGCATCATAATACAAGCCAGGGGCCTCGAGGGCTCGAATACAAGTGCTCGATCATAGACGAGTCAGCGGAAGCAACAATATCTGAGTACAGACATAAGTTAAACACGTTGCCATAAGATGGCTAGCACAAACTGGGATACAGATCGAAGAGGCGCAGGCCTCTGCCAGGATCCTCCTAAACTACTCTGGTCGTAAATCGGTGGCTGCTGCAAGTAGTAGGCACCTCCGATCTGAGAGGAGTCGCCGTCGATGGTGGCGTCTCGGCTCTGGCTCCAAGATCTGGTTGCGACAACCAGAAAGAAGGAAAGGGGGAAAAGAGGGGAAAGCAACCGTGAGTACTCATCCAAAGTACTCGCAAGCAAGGATCTACACTACATATGCATGGATATATGTGTAAAGGGCCATATCAGTGGACTGAACTGCAGAATGCCGGAACAAGAGGGGGGATAGCTAACCCTGTCGAAGACTACGCTTCCGCAGCCTCCGTCTTTGCAAAGATGAAGAAGAGAGTAGATCAAGACCTCCAAGTAGCAGCAGATAGCATAATCCTACCCGGTGATCTCTCCTCGCCGCCTGTTAGAGAGCGACCACCGGGTTGTATCCGCACTTGGAAGGGTGTGTTTTATTTAGTATCCGGTTCTAGTTGTCATAAGGTCAAGGTACAACTCCAAGTCGCCCTTATCAAGATCACGGCTATTCAATAGATTAAACTTCCTGCAGGGTGCACCACATAACCCAACACGCTTGATCCCATTCGGCCGGACACACTTTCCTGGGTCATGCCCGACCTCGGAAGATCAACACGTCGCAGCCCCACCTAAGCACAACAGAGCGGTCAGCCCGCCGGTCTAATCCTAAGCGCACAGGGGTCTGGGCCCATCGCCCATAGCACACCTGCACGTTGCGAACGCGGCCGGAAGCAGACCTAGCCCATCGGGCGTTCCAGTCCAATCCAGCGCGCGCCACTCCGTCGCTGACGTCAAGAAGGCTTCGGCTGATACCACGACGCGGGGATACCCATAACTACTCCCACGTAGATGGTTAGTGCGTATAGACCAAATGGCCAGACTCAGATCAAATACCAAGAACTCGTAAGCGTGTTATTTTGCAATAACCGCGGACGCGGACCAGGGCCAGGCCCACCTCTCTACTAGGTAGTCTCAACCTGCCCTATCGCTCCGCCACAAAGATCCACATAGAGGGCCGTTGGGAGAAAGGTCCTTTCAGCCCCCAATCCGTGAATCACTCGCGGGTACTCTTCGAGCAGACCCGACTTTAGTCACCACATGTATCATGTATAAGTGTATAGTATATACCCGTGATCACCTCCCGAGTGATCACGGCCCGATAGTATAGCATGGCAGCAGGACAAGAATGTAGGGCCATCGATGAAATACTAGCATCCTATACTAAAGGGTAGGATTGCGTAAAGGTAACAACAGAGTAACAAGGTCGCTATGCATCGAATAGGATTAACGAAGCAAGAATATTGATACACTACTCTAATGCAAGCAGTATAGAGAAGAGTAGGCGATATCTGGTGATCAAGGGGGGGGGGGCTTGCCTGGTTGCTCTGGCAAGGAGGGGTCGTCAACACCGTAGTCGTACTGGGGGTCACCGGTAGCGGCGTCGGTCTCGGTGTCTAGCGAGAGAAGAGGGGGAAGAAACAATAAATATAATGCAAACATATGCATAACGATGCATGACAAAGCAACGCGGTGTTAGGTGTGCCCCAACGCGGTAAGGGGTGATACCGACGAAGGGGGGAAACATCCGGGAAAGTATCCCCGGTGTTTCGCGTTTTCGGGTAGAGTTGCCGGAGGGGGAAAGTTGCGAGTGCGATAGGTCAGGGAGGTGCGGTGGACGAACGGGAGGCGTAACCGGAATCGCCTCGTCGTTCTGAGCAACTTCCATGTAGAAAGTATTTTAATCCGAGTTACGGTTCATTTTATATTGATTTTAAAAGAATCTACTAATTTAATTAATTAATTAATTAATTAATTAATTTAATTATCTTAAACGTTCAAGGGCGGTTCAGCGGTAGTACTGCCTACTAAGCGGTAGTACCGCCTGTTAGGCGGTAGTACTGCAGCGACGGTAGTATCACCGCGCGCGGGCGCCGTGGCGGATCTGGCCGATTGTGCGTCTTGTGGGGGGCCATGGCGTATTTGGCGCTGGCTACTGGCGCTGGCAAGGCGCGCGCTTGGTGTGGCGAGGTGTGGCGGCGGCGGCAGCAGAGAGAGGCGCACGGCGGGCGTGGGACAGAGGGAGGGGAGGAGCGAGGCGAGGCTCACGGGGCCGTAGGGATTGGGCGATGGAGCTCGACGGAGGTCGGGAGGTCCGCGAGAAGAGGACGAGGCGACGACGGCGATGGGTCCGAAAGGCGGCGCTGTCCAGCCATGGGAGGCGACAATGAAATGGGCCGAGCCGGAGGGCGGCGCGGGCGCGATGGCGGGCGGCGAGGCGGCGACACTGGGCGGCGGCGGGGGCGAAGGGGACGGCGGCGAGGCGGGCGACAGGCGGCGGCGGCGACGACCTGGCCCGATCCAGATGGGGGATCGGGGGGGGGGGGGGAAGTGGGGAACGGGTGGGGGTTAGGGTTTCTGCCGGGCTGGCCTAGTAGGCCAGTGGGGGTGGGCCGGCTGGGCCGGAGCGGTAGTACCATCAGAAGCGTAGTAGTCTGTGTAAGTGTAGTACCGCGCGAGGAGGGGGGGTCTTTTCTCTTTTTTCTTTTCTTTTTCTTTTCTGTTTTATTTAATTTAAATCACTAAGGTAATTTATAAAATTGTGTTTTCTACACCATAATTACCAGTGTATTATTTGGCACCCACCGAACATTTTTGTTTTGATGTTTGAAAACTTTTAACGTTTGATTTAATTTTAGATTTGAATTTGACTCCATTTCGAAATGTTGCGAGGTTAGCAACAGTAATGGAGGTGACGTGGCATGATTAGCGTGGGATTACTGTAGCTTAATTATCCAGGCGTTACAAATCTCCTCCACTACAAGAAATCTCGTCCCGAGATTTTAGGAGGTAGAAAGAAACAGTGCGGGGTATTCATCACGCAGACGATCCTCGCGTTCCCAAGTGGCTTCGTCTTCAGAGTGATTCGACCACTGGACTTTGAGGAACTTGATAGCCTTCTGACGTGTGCGTCGTTCAGCTTGGTCGAGAATGCGGACCGGATACTCTTTATAGGAGAGGTCCTGCTGCAATTCGAGCACTTCATGATCCACTGCTCGGATCGGGTCCTTGAAGCAACGGCGGAGTTGTGACACGTGGAACACATCGTGAACCTAAGAAAGGTCCGGTGGAAGCTCCAGTTGATATGCCACTTTTCCACGCCTTTCGAGAATAGTGAATGGGCCAATATAGCGAGGAGCTAGCTTGCCCTTGATCCCGAAGCGGTGAGCACCCTTCATTGGTGTAACTCGAAGATAGGCCTTTTCGCCAGGTTGATAGACCATGTCTTTATGATGACGGTCATATTGACTCTTCTGACGTGACTGAGCAGTCTTGAGATTCTCGCGAATAATGCGGACTTGTTCTTCGGCATGTTGTATAATATCCGGACCAAAGAGTGGACATTCCCCAGTTTCTGACCAGTTCAGAGGGGTTCGCACTTTCGTCCATATAACACTTCGAAGGGGGCCATCTTCAGACTAGCTTGATAGCTATTATTATAGGAGAACTCAGCATACGGGAGAGATTCCTCCCATTTCTTGCCAAAAGAAATAACACAAGCTCGAAGCATGTCTTCGAGAACTTGGTTGACACGTTCAACTTGTCCCTGCGACTGAGGATGAAATGCAGTACTGAATGACAGACGAGTTCCCATAGCTTCTTGGAAACTTGCCCAGAATCTTGAAGTGAATAAGCTGCCACGGTCGGAACTGATAACCAGTGGAATACCATGAAGTGAAACAATTCTGGACATATAGAGGGTTGCAAGTTGATTAGCAGTGATTGTTTCTTTGACCGCCAGAAAATGTGCAACCTTAGAAAGTCGGTCAATGACAACAAGAATAGCATCATTACCTTTCTGCGATTTGGGAAATCCAGTGACGAAGTCCATTTCAACATGGTCCCATTTCCATTCAGGAATAGAGATAGGTTGTAGAGTTCCAGCAGGCCTTTGATGTTCTGCTTTGATACGACGGCAAATGTCACACTCAGCAACATAACGAGCAATGTCTTGCTTCATGTTAGACCACCAGAATCTCTGACGAATGTCTTGGTACATTTTGGTGCTACCGGGATGAATAGACAGAGGCGTATCATGAGCTTCTTTCATAACCTCCTGGGTCATATCCAGGTTTTTCTCCTTACCCGGCACCACTAGGCGGCCTTTGAAGTACAAAGTGCCATCATCAGCAACAGTGAAGAATGAGGACTGTCCTTCAGCGAGATAACGCTTAATCTTATGGGCTTGAGAGTCATACCCCTGCATAGTTTTGATGCTGTCCACGAGATCTGGTTTAGCAACCAGGGTATTGAGAGAACCCTGGGTAACAACGTGGAGGTTCATCTTATGAAACTCCTTAGGAGGGGGTGCGAGTGCACCCGGAGGAACAATATGGAGATTTAGCTTTCTGAATTCTTCAACAAGCGAAGGTTGAACCTTGTGAATCTGGAGGTGGTTGCAGTAAGACTTGCGGCTCAAGGCATCAGCCATTACATTAGCCTTTCCTGGTGTATAGGAAATACCCATGTAAAATTCTGCAACAATTTCCATCCATCTCTGCTGACGGAGGTTCAGGTCTGGCTGAGTAAACAGATACTTCAGACTTTGGTGATCGCTGAAGATCTCGCAACGGTTACCGAGAAGGTAATGTCGCCACTGCTTTAATGCATAAATGACAGCAGCAAGCTCGAGATCGTGAACTGGGTAGTTCTCTTCGTGAGGGCGCAATTACCGAGAGGCATAAGCAATCACTTTGCGGTCTTGCATTAGGACACAGCCTAATCCTTGACGGGAAGCGTCGCAGTAAATGACGAAGTCCTTCTTAGTATCAGGTGGAGCTAGCACTGGGGCAGAAGTCAACCTGTCCTTGAGTGCCTGGAAACTTTCCTGACATTTGTCTGTCCATTGGAACTTGACACCCTTATGCAACAGGTTAGTCAGAGGCCTGGCAATCTTAGAGAAGTTCTCGACAAATCGACGACAATAGCTGGCGAGACCGAGAAAACTTCTGACTTGCTTGACATTCTTCGGAGGAGTCCAATCGAGAATAGCCTGAACTCGCTCGGGGTTGACGGCAATACCATCCTTAGAGATGACATGTCCCAGATAGGTTACTTCGGGAAGCCAGAATTCACACTTGGAGAACTTGGCATACAGTTGATGCTCTCGTAGTTTTTCCAGCACAAGACGAAGGTGTTCAGCATGTTCTTCTTTGTTCTTGGAAAATACCAGGATATCATCCAGATAAACCACCACGAACTTGTCGAGGTAATCCATGAATATATAGTTCATCAAACGAGAGAAGGTGGCTGGAGCATTGGTTAAGGCGAAAGACATGACGGTGTACTCGTATGATCCATATCGAGTCACGAAGGCGGTCTTTGGGATATCCTCTTCACGAACACGGATCTGGTGGTAACCCAACCTCAAATCGAGTTTAGAGAACACTGACGAACCAGCCAATTGATCATACAGATCATTGATCCGAGGAAGAGGATATTTATTCTGAATGGTAGCTTGGTTTATAGGACGGTAGTCTTGGACTAATCGGTTTGTCCCATCCTTCTTCTTAACAAAGAGAGAAGGTGCTCCCCAAGGAGAGCAACTTGGGCGAATGAAACCACTGCGAAGAGATTTGTCGATTTCCTCCTTAAGTTCAAGGAGCTCATGAGGTGGCATCTTGTAGGGTCGCTTGGCAATAGGAACGGTGCCTGGTTTCAAGTCGATGACGAATTCGACAGCTCTAGTAGGGGGAATCCCTGGTAGTTCTTCAGGAAAGACGTCTTGGAATTCGCGAACGACATGGATGTTTTCAATGCCCTCGAGTGGTGCAGTATTCAATGCATTCAAGGCATAAAGCCGTGCCTCGGCATTTTGCACCAGATGAGCATTGTAGCTTATTATTTCATCAGTAGGGTGTAGCAGGTGGACGGTCTTAGTGGCGCAAACTATAGAAGCAGTATGCGCTTTCAACCAATCCATTCCCAGTATGAGATCAATGCTACAGGACTTCAGTACGATGGGAGAGACAAGGAATTCCAGTCCTTCGATTTCAACTGGAACGTTGTGACTAACCATAGAGGTTTGACATTGGCCCGCAGGGGTGTGTACCACTACTGGAGTGTTCATCTCATCATATTTAATGCCATGCAAGAATGCAAATTCTGCTGATATGAACGAATGCGATGCACCTGTATCAAATAAAACAGATGCTGGTACTGAATTTACGAGAAGAGTACCCATCATAGTAGCAGGTTGGTCTTGAGCTTCATTGAGATCAACATGGTTGGCATGAACACGGCCATAAGACTTGGCATTGTTGTTGCGGGGCTGGTTGTTTCCACGGCCAACTGCGGGAAGGGCCAGTTGATTCTGATACTGGTTGCATTCCTTAGCACGGTGTCCTGGTTGACCACACCGGAAGCATAGACCATTATTGGGAGTGGGAACAGGAGCTCCCGGTGGTGGAGCTGGAAGCTTTGGCTGCCTAGATGGTGGAGGAGGCAGACGCGGTGCAGCATAAGATTTCCTTGGAGCGGTTGCATCTGGACGGTACATGCTGTTCGGGATCCAGATCTTACGCTTCTGCGAGGACGGGCCCGAAGGTGAGCCCGTGTCACGGCTGCGCCTCTGAGAGCTCTGGTATTCCTGCAGACCAGTCTCGACATTGATGGCCTTATTCACCAAGGTGGCGAAATCGGCGAAGTCATGCACTAGAAGTGCGAGCTTGATGTCAGCTTGTAGTCCATCACGGAACTTCTCCTGTCTGCGAGCATCAGTTGCAACGTCGTCTTCAGCATAGCGGGACAAGTCCAGAAACTCCCACTGATAAGCTTCGACAGTTTTGTTGCCTTGGGTGAGGTTGCGGAACTCACGCTTCTTCCGGTCCATGACTCCCTGAGGAATGAAGCGGGCACGAAAAGCAGCTTGGAAATCTGGCCAGGTGATGATTGTTCCAGCTGGCAGAGTACGCCTGTGGCTGTCCCACCATTGTGCTGCGGGTCCCTTCAAGAAGAAGGAAGCAAAGGTGACATAGCTGGCAGGGGCTACATCAGCAGACTCCATCTCATAGGTGATGTCACGGAGCGACCATCGACATCCGTGAGGCTGAGTTGAGCTGCGGTAGATGGTTGGGTTGAGGCGATGAAATCTTGCGGTGTCCCCGGGCTGGCTCTTTGGTTCATATTAGGCGAGGAACCGAGCCATCATATTTTCCATGAATTGGCGGTTCAGTTCGAACTGTTGGATCATTCCAGCCATGTACTCAGGCGGTGGTGGGGCGTTGGCACCACGACCACGACCACCTGGTCTAACCATCCTGCTAATATATAACAGGGGTAGTTCAGCCTTGAGGAATTGAAAAGACAAGAATCATTCATGATGAAATATGCATAATGAAGGGAAATGATAGCTACTACATAGTAGTCGGCATAACTTACAAAAAGGGTCATGCATAGAGTTCAGTACATAGTCTAAAGACATCATAGGCAGCACACAGGCTCGCGACGAAGGCACCTAACACTAATAGGCGAGACTACATCAGTCCCAGGTGGAACTGTGGAGGTAAGTGTAGCCTGAAAGCTGGTAGTGTCGCATCGGGAACTCCACGTCAGCATCCTGGGGTCCGCGGATGCTCTGGTGCAGAACCCGATGCTCAAGTGGCAGAAGTGGACCAAGTGGGGGAGAGTAGCCTCCCACATCTGGCCAACCGACACCCTGGGGCATCACAGTCCTGGCTGGGTAGACCGCAGAACGCGGCAGATCTCCAGATCGGACACAGGGGTGTAACAGCGTCAGAGCTCGGTAAAGGTGCTGTCAGGTGGTGTACAACTCGTGGCGAAGAGCTCGGTTAGCTCGATCCAGCCCATCAGCATGCAGCACCAGGTGCTGATGGTGGAAGGGCTCTCGGGTGACAGTGGAGTAGGCAGCAGTGTAGTAACCCTTCGCACCAACATCGGATGCGATAGCAATGTGCCTGAAAGGGGAGGTGTCCAACTCCCGATACTCTCCACGAAGACGTGTCAGAGCAGCATAAGCAGCATCGTGAACTGCCATATCGATGGTTACTCCAACACCATGAGCGGTGTGCAACACAAAGTGGAGTCATACTCCGAGAGTAGAGGTGGACGATGGCACTGCATCGCTCTGGTTAAAGTCCCGGTACTCCTCAGAGCGGTGTACTCAGGGTGCCAGCGATAACCCAAATAGGTCATCATCTCAGCTAGCACAACAGGTGATCCCGAGGCACCAATGGCCGTCGTGTGGCGCACGACCTGCCTCGTGGGTTCCATCTGAAAACAAAGATGTTTCAAAGGAGTCAAACGACAGTGTGGAAATTATTCCAACAGCTATTCTAAGGAATAACTATGGCTTATCCAACTTTGGGGTGAATGTGGTCACGGGATCCTAGTGTTAGATTTAGTAAAATCGTTTAACCCGAGTAGGAGAGAGTTCAGAGTCCCAGAGTAAAAGTCGAGGAGTAAAAGATCCTAGTACCACCCAATTGGCGACGTGGGCCCGTAAGGCACACAGCCATGTTAGTAAAGAGTTTTGCAATGTCTAGACTCGACTTCGGCCAAGGAGTGTGGAAGGGGGATTCCTACAGGCAGTCGGCTCTGATACCAACTTGTGACGCCCCCGATTTGACCGTACACTAATCATACACGCAAACGTGTACGATCAAGATCAGGGACTCACGGGAAGATATCACAACATAACTCTACAAATAAAAATAAGTCATACAAGCATCATAATACAAGCCAGGGGCCTCGAGGGCTCAAATACAAGTGCTCGATCATAGACGAGTCAGTGAAAGCAACAATATCTGAGTACAGACATAAGTTAAACAAGTTGCCATAAGATGGCTAGCACAAACTGGGATATAGATCGAAAGAGGTGCAGGCCTCCTGCCTGGGATCCTCCTAAACTACTCCTGGTCGTCGTCAGCGGGCTGCACGAAGTAGTAGGCACCTCCGGTGCAGTAGGAGTCGTCGTCGACGGTGGCTTCTAGCTCCTGGGCTCCAGCATCTGGTTGCGACAACCAGAAAGAAGGAAAGGGGGAAAAGAGGGGGAAAAGCAACCGTGAGTACTCATCCAAAGTACTCGCAAGCAAGGATCTACACTACATATGCATGGATATATGTGTAAAGGGCCATATCAGTGGACTGAACTGCAGAATGCCGGAACAAGAGGGGGGATAGCTAACCCTGTCGAAGACTACGCTTCTGACAACCTCCGTCTTGCAGCATGAAGAAGAGAGTAGACTGAAGACCTCCAAGTAGCAGCGTATAGAATAATCCTACCCGGCGATCCTCTCCTCGTCGCCCTGTTAGAGAGCGACCACCGGGTTGTATCTGGCACTTGGAAGGGTGTGTTTTATTTAGTATCCGGTTCTAGTTGTCATAAGGTCAAGGTACAACTCCAAGTCGTCCTGTTACCAAAGATCACGGCTATTCGAATAGATTAAACTTCCCTGCAGGGGTGCACCACATAACCCAACACGCTTGATCCCATTCGGCCGGACACACTTTCCTGGGTCATGCCCGGCCTCGGAAGATCAACACGTCGCAGCCCCACCTAAGCACAACAGAGCGGTCAGCCCGCCGGTCTAATCCTAAGCGCACAGGAGTCTGGGCCCATCGCCCATAGCACACATGCATGTTGCGAACGTGGCCGGAAGCAGACCTAGCCCATCGGGCGTTCTAGTCCAATCCGGCGCGCGCCACTCCGTCGCTGACGTCAAGAAGGCTTCGGCTGATACCACGACGCCGGGATACCCATAACTACTCCCACGTAGATGGTTAGTGCGTATAGACCAAATGGCCAGACTTAGATCAAATACCAAGAACTCGTAAGCGTGTTATTTTGCAATAACCGCGGACGCCGCCCAGGGCCAGGCCCACCTCTCTACTAGGTAGTCTCAACCTGCCCTGTCGCTCCGCCACAAAGATCCACACAGAGGGCCGTTGGGACAAAGGTCCTTTCAGCCCCCAATCCGTGAATCACTCGAGGGTACTCTTCGAGCAGACCCGACTTTAGTCACCACATGTATCATGTATAAGTGTATAGTATATACCCGTGATCACCTCCCGAGTGATCACGGCCCGATAGTATAGCATGGCAGACGGACAAGAATGTAGGGCCACTGATGAAATACTAGCATCCTATACTAAGCAGGCAGGATTGCAGGTAAAGGTAACAACAGTAGTAACAAGGTCAGGCTATGCATCAGAATAGGATTAACGAAAGCAGTAACATTGATACACTACTCTAATGCAAGCAGTATAGAGAAGAGTAGGCGATATCTGGTGATCAGGGGGGGCTTGCCTGGTTGCTCTGGCAAGGAGGGGTCAACAACCGTAGTCGTCATGGGGGTCACCGGTAGCGGCGTCGGTCTCGGTGTCTAGCGAGAGAAGAGGGGGAAGAAACAATAAATATAATGCAAACATATGCATAACGATGCATGACAAAGCAACGCGGTGTTAGGTGTGCCCCAACGCGGTAAGGGGTGATACCGACGAAGGGGGGAAACATCCGGGAAAGTATCCCCGGTGTTTCGCGTTTGAAGCGAGAGTTGCGGAGGGGGAAAGTTGCGAGTGCGATAGGTCAGGGAGGTGCGGTGGACGAACGGGAGGCGTAACCGGAATCGTGTCGTCGTTCTGAGCAACTTTCATGTAGAAAGTATTTTAATCCGAGTTACGGTTCATTTTATATTGATTTTAAAAGAATCTATTAATTTAATTAATTAATTAATTAATTTAATTATCTTAAACGTTCAAGGGCGGTTCAGCGGTAGTACCGCCTACTAAACGGTAGTACCGCCTACTAAGCGGTAGTACCGCCTGTTAGGCTGTAGTACCGCGCGTACGACGGTAGTACCGCAGCGTGGGCATCGGCGGCGGATCTGGCGCGATTGTGCGTCTTGTGTGGTGGGGCAATGGCGTGGTGGCCTGGTGGGCGAGGCTTGGTGCTGGGTGTGGCGGAGCCTGGGCGGTGATAAGCGGCACACGGCGGGCGTGGGCAGAGGAGGGAGGAGCGAGGCGGAGGCTCACGGGGCCGAGGATTGGCGATGAGCTCGACGGAGGTCGGGAGGTCCGCGAGGAAGAGGACGAGGCGGACGACGGCGACGGGTCCGAGCGGCGGCGTGGTCCAACAAGGAGGCGGCAATGGGCTGGAGCCGCGAGGGCGGCGACGGGCGCGACGGCAAGGCGCAGGCGGCGGCGGCGGCGGCGGCGTTCGGGGAGGCGACGGCGGGCGAGGCGGGCGACGGCGGCGATGACTGGCTGATCCGGATGGGGATCGAAGTGGGGAACGGGTGGGGTTAGGGTTTACGCGGCTGGCCTAGGAGGCCGGTGGGGTGGGTGGGTGGGCGGAGCGGTACTACTACTACTTATGTTTATAGTACCACGCGAGGAGGGGGGTCTTTTCTCTTTTTTTCTTTTCTTTTACTTTTCTGTTTTATTTAATTTAAAGCACTAAGGTAATTTATAAAATTGTGTTTTCTACACCATAATTACCAGTGTATTATTTGGCACCCACCGAACATTTTTGTTTTGATGTTTGAAAACTTTTAACGTTTGATTTAATTTTAGATTTGAATTTGACTCCGTTTCGAAATGTTGCGAGGTTAGCAACAGTAACGGAGGTGACGTGGCATGATTAGCGTGGGATTACTGTAGCTTAATTATCCGGGCGTTATAACAAGACGGGCTTTGTAACGCTTAAGAGAACCATCAGAGTGAGTCTTAACCTTATAGACCCACTTACAAGTGATGGGACGAACACCGGGAGGAAGAGAAACAAGATCCCACGTGTCAGTGCCCTCAAGAGCAGCAAGCTCCTCTGCCATCGCAATCTGCCATTCAGGATGAACAACATCATCGCGATAAGACGTAGGCTCAAGTACAGCCGAAAGAGCATATCGACTAGGAGAATAGCGGTCAGGAGGAGGGTGAGGCCGAGCCCGAAGACCATAAGTCGGCTGGGATGAGGAGGACGATGCACCAGAAGTAGATGGCATGTTAGTGGATTTATCCACAACACGTGGACGATGAGTATAATGAAAAGGAAAGGAGGGAAGAGGTGGAATTACTGGAGGTGGAGACGGGGAATGTAGCGATGATGAAGGTGGAGAAGGGGAAGGTATCGGTGATGAAGGTGGAGATGGGAAATGTGTCGGTGATGAAGGTGGAGAGTCATGTGATGAGGGAGGAGAAGAATCCATAGGAGAGGATTGTCGGTGTCAAAACCGGCAGATCTCGGATAGGGGGTCCCAAGCTGTGTGTCATGAATCGATGGGTAACAGGAGACAGGGGACACTATGTTTACCCAGGTTCGGGCCCTCTTAATGGAGGTAATACCCTACTTCCTGCTTGATTGATCTTGATGAATATAGAGATTACAAGAGTTGATCTACCTCGAGATCATATGTTGTGGTCTAAAACCTAAGGGTATGATGAATAATATCATAGTCCTCTATCGACTA
Source organism: Aegilops longissima (assembly GCA_021605205.1). Taxonomy (NCBI): domain Eukaryota; kingdom Viridiplantae; phylum Streptophyta; class Magnoliopsida; order Poales; family Poaceae; genus Aegilops; species Aegilops longissima. Next base: position 657,073,502 of record CM038681.1, on the reverse strand, counting down.
GCCTGGCCCCGGCTTATATAATGTGTCAGAGGCCTAGAATAACAAGAGTCCTAGTCGAATACGTCGGTGGAGAGGAGTCCTTGTCTTGATCACCAAGTCTTGTGGAATCTTCCTCATGTATGTCATCGGCTGTCCGAACTAGCCCATGAGAGAACGGCCATGTGGGTTCTCGGCCCAATGCCACTGATCGGGAGATGACGTGGTGAGTACCCCCTAGTCCAGGACACCGTCAGTAGCCCCCTGAACCGGTCTTCAAGTTGGGGACGCTCCTCGGTTCTTCCGAACTGTTCTTTGTCTTCAGTCGTCGGTCTTGAAAACTGGTTCAACAGATAACAAGTGCATACATGAACTCCTCGAATTACAGTTTGTCTCTGCATGGTGAATACATGAACTCCTCGAAAACTGGTTCAACACATGGTGAATACATGAACTCCTCGAATTACAGTCATCCCCGGAGAGTATCCAAACTATTGTCACTTTAGGGTCTACGGATCAGAACAATAACAAGTGCATACAACTAGCAGATAGGATTAAGAACTCAAATATATTCATGAAAATATAGAGGGTTCAGATATGAAATCATGTGCTCTCGGCTTAGTTTTTTTGTCTGGTTTTTTTGTGTGAAAAAGTTCACCAAAAGCTATCAACATAGCGTCCAGTTTTGAAGATCTCGACGCGAGGAATTCAACCGTGAAAACGGTTCGAGATTTGGACCCACAGTTTAAGAGATAAAACATTTTGAATAAATGAATCTACGATAAAGAGAAAACTAGCAGGTTCTGACAAGTGGCGCACTGGGTTGCGATAAGTGGCGTATATGCAGTGTGCCACTTGCCGCAACCTGAGATGTTGTGCCTTTGCGCGTGTGGGCTTAATGGGCTGGGCTAAGATGACACATAGGTTTTTTTGTGTCAAATTCCTGGGCGGGCCGTGGCCCCACACTGGGCCGCCCAGTTACCGTGTATGTTAATACGCGAAAAAGAACAAGCGCGCTCGTTGCGAATAGAACCGGCGACCTCACTCGTCGAGCTTCGTTCGTACAACAACCACCGCGCCACAGAGCGGGATCTGCTAAGCTTCAACTCTTCCTGTCTTTTATTCCTTCCTTCTCTTTTTTCATTATTTTTTTCCTTATTTCCATTTTTGTTTTCTATTTTTTATTTTTTTTCTTCTTCCAGTTTTCCTCCCTCATCGATTTTTGTTTTTTTATTCTCTTAAATGCGTGAACTTTTTCCAAATCAATGATGTTTTTTTTTCAAATTTGATGAAATTTTGTTTTCCAAATCAATAATTTTTTTAGTGAACTATTTTTAACAATTGATGATTTTTTTTTCAAATTCGATGAATTTTTTTCAAATTAGATGAACTTATTTTAAAATTGGATGATCTTTTTTCCAAAATTGGTGAACTTTTTTCAGTTTTATGATTTTTTAATGGTGAATCCTTTTTCAAAATTTTGATGAACATTTTCAAATTTGTGCACTATTTTTTACATCGACGAACTTCTTTTCAAAATCATTGAACTTTGTTTAGTAGGGCAACGTTTTTCTGCATGTTCATGAACTTTTTCCAAAATCTGTGACATATGAGTGGCCATGATAGTGTTTACATGGTAATACGTGTTTTGTTCATATCATAAAGATTAAATTACAAGTCACGTAAGGATCGACATGTTGAAATTGAGAAGTAGCAGAACATCTCTGAGTTTGACACCAACGCCCATCATCTGCCTTCGGCATCACCACAACAACCACCGAAGAAAGGAATAACGAATCACCTCCTCACCCGAGCTAGGCGTGCCTCGATCGCTGATACGCAGCTTTGTGGACCTCCAAGGTGGCTCACCAAAAGTGAAGCCCTTGCCGTTGAACGAATCAGACCGGGGCAACACCCCAGAGATGCCATCGAACTCCAGATCTGTCACCCCACCACGACTAAGATGCCGAAGGAGGAAACCATACCTTCCCTTCACGGACCACGAACCCAACACACGTTCCGTTTTTCAGATGTCGTCGATGCAGACCACAATTTGCATCCGCTCTTGGACTTCCTCCCAAGCTCCACGTCGACGTTGGAGCCAATGTCGTCTCAACGGCGGAGCCCGAGGACACGGGTCAACAAGGATGCCACCGCCACGCCATCCTTACTTGAATAGACTGGTTTCCAAATTCATTCCCAATCATAGGACCGATGCCCTTGTCTGGGAAGGATCCGAAGAATCCTTCATCATCGTCACCGAAGCCAAGACGATTGAAAGCCTAAAAACCTAAACTACGAGGAAGTAAAACGATCCACACGCGTGGATCCGGCAACCCCCTCACCACCGATGACCGAGGTCGTGGATGGAGGGGAGCCGTCGGAGGACGGCGCTGGAAGATTGGCCTCCGAAGGGGGTTGCAGCCTAACAAAGCAAATAAGCGATTAAGTAGAGTCCCTAGCCTCTGTCACTTGAGACCACACGCCCTAGTGGTTAGCCGAAGAGCTGCAGGTAGTCTACGCGTGAGTAACTCGCGGGAGCGTAATTTTTTTTATTCTTTTTGCGCATTTTAGTACCATTTTGTGGCGGTTCCCCTTCGTGGGACAGCCCAGTTCGCGGTGCAGATTGTCGTTGATTCGCACAGAGCGAGCGATCAGTGAGCGACACGGGCCGACCCGATTATCAGTAAAGAATGTGCTATAGTACCTGTCGATTTTTGAAACGGTATTATCTCTTTTTCTGTTTCTTCGTTTTCTTTTCTATTCTTTTTTCCTTTTTATTTTCCTTCCTTTTTTATTTCATTTTTTCTTTTATTTTTCAACAAATCTTCAGAATTTTTTTAAAAAGTTCCCATTTTAAAAATTGTGTTCATTTTTTCTAAAATGTTCCTGTTTTGAAATTTTGTTCACAAATTCCAGAAAATAGAATTTTCATATTTTTTTTCTAATTTACAAGAAATGTTAGAAACTTCGAAAAAGTGTAGAACTTCAACTTAAAAAAATGTTTGCTTTTTAATTTTTGTTCACAAATTCAGATTTTTTTTGGGAATTTTGAAAGATGTTCCGTCTTTCAAAACAGTTCGCACATTCAAAAAATGTTCATGTTTTCAAAAAAATAATTCAAATAACAAAATGTTCCGGGGATCTCAACAAATGTTCGCCTCTGAATTTTCGTTCACAAATTGAATAAATGTTCGGGAATTTCATTTCCCAAATATGTTCATGAATAAAAAAACCTTGTTTTCAAAATGTTTTCATTAAATCAAAAGAATTTAAGGGAGTTTAAAAAATGTTGGCATTTGATAAATTTGTTCATGATTTCGAGAAAATTAGATTATTTATTTTTGTTCTTGTTTTAGCAGAAAATGTTGCATTTTCAAAAATGTGTTCGTAATTTAAAGAAATGTTCTCCCTTTGAAATTTGTTCATTTTTTAAAAAAATGTCTGAGCTTCACAAAATGTTCGTGTTTTTATAAATTTGATCAGAAATTAGAAAATTTCCGTGTTTAAAATGTATTTACTTTTTTCAAAACGAAATCACGTTTGCGGCTTATAGTTCATATACACTGGGCTGACATTTTAGACACCTAATCAAAGATGATGGTGGCTAGCGACGCTATTCACTAGAAACTTGTGTTTGGGAATTTTGTGCTGCCGGCAGGGCCGGCCCTGGGTAGGGGCCAGAAGTGCGACGCCCTAGGGCCCAGCCTGATGAGGGGCCCCAACTTGTGTGGTACGTATGTTATACAACCCATCGTTTTATTGCTCAGTCAATTGTTTCTTCAACTAGAAACGTGAATCGTGAGGGCATCTTTCTTCATTCTGCTCCTCTTCCGAAGCACCTAGCATTGATTATGACTGGTTCCTTTAATCACCCTTAAAATTTTCATCATTACTACTATCTCGGTTTCTGAAAGAGTGTAGTACTTCCAACTTTGTTGATAAGTCAAACTTTTTTTATATTTGACCACATATATACAATAATACATCAACATGTATGCCATCAAATTAGTAGCATTAGATTCATGATAAAATATATTTTCATCATATACCTATTTGGTTTCACAAATTGATATATTTTGCACAAACACGGTCAAATTTTGACATAGTTTGACCCTTCAAAAAAGTTGGAAGTACACTCTTTGAAGGATGGAGGTAGCAGTACCTTATGGATTTTTCTCATTTCTTTTCGGCAGCACGCTACATATAAGTGCTCCCATCCTATGAACAGTATTGGTTGTAGTTTGCCAAAAATCTTACCATATCCATGTCCATGGTGTATTATGCGATCGTATTTGCTAATGAATTCTTGCTACCATTGTTTAGTTAGATGTTTGAAGTCACATAAAATTTTGTGATAGTTCGAATGAAATTATTCACTATGTTTGTCTTCACAGGACCCACTTTTCATGTTCGCCCCGGGCCCCGGAAAAGTCAGGACCGGCCCTGGCTGCCGGGTGTTTAAAGTTGCTGCTGTCCTTTACTTCTTCAAGTGTGGCGCTACCAATCTTACCCCAGAAGTTGGCTGGCGTATTGCCTAGCCCTGTGGGAAACCACTTCGAGGTCTCGTGTTGGAAACCCGGTGCACGCACGCTCCTTTTTCTACATTTTTTCACGTATAAAAATACTGTATCCGGACTCCGGAGTCTCCTACCCAAGGGGTGACAAAAATACGCCAAACATCTATAAAAAAATCTAACGTAAGCTTTTTTCGATGGGACGGCTCAGTGCTCTGCAGTGCATAGATACTTAGATAGTGCATAGATACTGTAAGCAACTAAAAATACCATGTAATTATTTTTTCCACCACTCAAATAACATGCAGATAACAACAGTGTACTGAGTATATGCACGAACTTGTTCCATTACAATTATTATATGTTCTTCCAAGGAAGAAATGTCAAGTTCTGATCAACCCGGGATTTTCTTAGAGAACAAAGAACCATGAACTTATATCCAGAAGCGTGTCGTTCAAACTCGAGAGTTGATGCCGGCGAGTAGTATGGAAATAAGCTCGAATTGTTCAAGCCCTTCTTGCATCCTTCACTTATAATTTGATCCCATGGTGTATTCTGATACGAGTTTGGAAAATGAGGATGAACTGTCTTCTAGCAATTTTGCAGGTGAGTCGTGCTCTGCAATTTCACCTGGTTTACAATATAACACGGTTAGAGCGGGAGGAGAACAAGTATAGAATTGTCACTTTTGGCTTGTAACATTTAACGCGGGGGACTAACCGTTGTCCAGAAGAATGACCTTCTCGCTATCAAGAACTGATGTAATACGATGCGCTATCGTAATTACTGTGCATTCGGTGAATTGCTGCTTTAAGGTTTTTTGAATCAAACTGTCGGTTATTGGATCCACTGAAGAAGTTGCTTCATCCAAAACCAATATCCTTCTCTTTTTCAGTATTACCCGTCCCAAACAAACAAGCTGCCGCTGACCCACGCTCCAGTTTTCGCCATTCTCTATGACTGCATTCCAATATACAAGATCAAGTAATGACTAATGAAGTGACACAATAAAACGAAACAGTGCCTTGGGAGGACATTCGGGTAAAAGTCAAACCTGTAGGGTCGAGCTTATGTTCAGTCTTCCTAACTTCATCTCCAAGATGACAAGAATCCAATGCCTAGACAACGATAAGATACGTGCATAAACTAATTTGGCCATGCCATCAACTCTCAAATAAGGGATTTGTCCGCAAGGGAAGCAATACAAATAAGAAGTGAACTTGTATTTATTTTTTTCAGGGAAAGTGAACTTCGAATTCAAAAGTACCTCCCAGATTTGCTCATCACTATATTCATGGAGAGGGTCGATGTTGCTTCGCAGAGTCCCCTCAAACATAACAGGATCTTGCGGAATGATGCTAAGTCTTGTCCGTAGGTCATGCAGTCCAATGGTGCAGATGTCTATGCCATCTATCACTATTTGCCCAATACATGGATCGATAATGCGGAATAGTGCATGGATCAAGGTTGATTTTCCACTACCTGTCCTTCCAACTATACCCGTCTTCATTCCTCCTGGTAAGGTGCAAGTCAGGCCTTTCAAGACAAAAGGTAACTGTGGTGCATATTTAACCTGGATCACATGCATCAAAACTCTAATTAGTTACTAATAATTGAAAATTCCAATACTTGAGTAATATCTTGATAATCTTGATAATGAAGGTGAAAACTTGAAGCAACATATAGCACAGTTAGCCTTAACATTATCTCATAAAATTTGGAAGCTCCATCTATACTGATGTAACCGAATGATTGTAAGAACTGAATATATATATATATATATATATATATATATATATATATATATATATATATATATATATATATATATATATATATATATATATAAGGTTCACGAAACAAACATGGACATTACGAAGATCAATTTTTCCCTTTGTTGGCCACCGGCAATTCGGTCTACTTTCTGATATTGTCAGGGGTGGCTCGGAAGGAATAGTCGTGTACTGTAACATTCTTTCTACAGATATCATTGAATTTTCCAAACTACAGAGGACAGCAATTGCCCACCCTTGTAGCATACTAAGACTTAGTCCGTACGTGACTGCAAGACCAGCTGTCTCTGTATAAAGATAATAAGAATAATATTAATTAAGGATTTTAATACACACATGACAAACAAACTTTGTCTGACTAAGAAAATCATGTTTACTTACTTGGGTCGATTAGAGTAGTTGGGAAGCTGACCAGAACTATTAAGGCGAACGAGAAAATAAATAATGAAAGAACGTCCAAGCGAAAGCTCAACCATTCCAATGCAGCAGCATTATATAAACACGGCCGAGAGAAATTATCCATCAAATGGCCGGTAGAACCGATGAACTGACCTTCCTTGTTAAAGCATCTAATGATATTTGAGCCAGAAATTGATTCAGCGAAATGCTGCATCACAGGGCCCCTGCAAACTCCAATTAATCTTTGCAGCTCCCTAGCAGCATTTATGTAATATCGCTGAAAGTAGAGGAAAAATTGAATGGTGAATGAAAAATAAAAAGGTGGGACCAATTGATTCCCAGAAAACATGTGAATTCATAATTATAAACATGAAAATTATACAAATAATTGTATATAAAGGGTAGTGTCCCCGCAAAGTGCACGAATGGTATGATCCCTAATTTTGTTAAGTTGTGCCAGTTGAATCCCTAACATGATAACTGCTCCTATAGGTTAAATATAGAGAGAAGGCAGTCCGGTGCATGCTCCCGCTTGCGCAGGGTCCGGAGAAAGGTCCGACCACTTTTGGGTCTTTTGTACACAACTTTTCCCTGCATTTCTGCAAGAGGTTGTTTCCAGGACTTGAACCCATGACCTCATGGTCACAATGCAGCAGCTTTACCACTGCGCCAAGGCTGCCCTTCACCTATAGGTTAAAGATAAACCATGGTAATTAACCCTAACGTATTCATTATCCATATGACCATTACAACATATGATCTTCATGTGAAATCACTGAGATTAACAACTTACAATTGAAATGAGCATTCAAGAACCTTCGAACAAATTTATTTGGCGTTTGCTTCATCTGCATTGTCATTTCTTAAAACATCTACTTCAGTAGGGTTGAGCTGCGGCTGCCTCAGCATTTCTGATTTCTAAATTAAGTTAGATTTGACCTTCACCTGCCCTGACTTGACCTATGCAAAGTCTTGGGGATCAATTTAGTTATCTCGTGCAGTTTTATTTATTTGTAGCATCTAGAATTAGTAGTACCCAAAGAGTGATATCAGTAATAATTTTTTCTTCAAAGAACTAGTCAAGCCAATTAGTCTATCCGTATGAACATTTAGTATTTTGCAATTCTTCGGAGATAATCTTACAATTCATTGTCAAAGTATATCATTATGTGATGTAGTCTACAAACAAACTTCGCTATTTTGTCTTCAAGCTGTGGAGCATTCGTGCATAATAACTAGCTACCAATCAATCTGTGCATATTAATTAATGCCAGCCGAAAATTCGTATCAAACAAAACAAACTACTAATGGGAATAATTACCTGATACCACAGAGATGCAACAATAACGGGGACGAAAATTACAAATACTGGCCATGCAACCCTTGACATTAGAATAACTGTTCCGAGAAGTTCGATGGCAGGAAACAGAAGATAACCCATCAAATCAAAAATTCTGGTATCCACTGTGCTTTGGTCGGTGGAAGCCTGTAGTTTGTTTAACAGAATTAAAAAGCTGATGCAACTCTCAGGACATGTAGTTTCAATTTACTATCAAGCATAAGATTCTAAGATAATTGCTTACTCTATTCAAGATACGTCCACTAGGAGTGGAGTCAAAGAAAGACATCGGAGCTCGGAAGATGCATTGATGCATCTTATGAAATAGCATAGTGGCAGTCTTACATCCAGCCAAGACAAGAAGATTGGATCGTATGAAGATGCACAGTGAGGTAACAAGTGCTAATGCAACATATACATTTATCATCATCAAGCTACTGACTGGAGGATCCACATCTTTAGATATTGGAGCTGCCCAAGCCATCCATAAATTGCTTCCAATTTGAAGAAATTGAAAAATGATCTGAGTTAGCAAAATAATTGGCACAAGTGCTCCCTTGTATGCCATTGTAATATATTTCCAGTAGACAATAAACCCAACCCGGCCTTTCTCCCTCTCTTCTTCTTGTACAAGTTGACCATTTTCAACAATTCCTTCTCCTTCGTTTTTATGATCTTTTACATCATCTTCTGTGAATAAGGTGTTTCCATTTCCATCGGGATGATGACTACTTTCACAATTATTGCTTGGGATCCCCAACATGTCTAAAGTAGATAATGCATCCTTATGTGACACAACAAATTCCATTAACTCTTCTCCAGAATTAATAATTTCAGTGTAATCCCCTTCTTGTGTTATTTTTCCATCTTTCAATACCTGAAATATGAAAAGAAGAACTGAAAAGGCAAACCTTCATGCATGTAATAGAAACAATAGACTAGACATTGCTTCCAAATTACCAGGATAACATCAGCTGAAGGTAAAAATTCAATGTGATGGGTAACATACAAGACAGTTTTGGAAGCTAAAAATCCAAGCAAACACTCCTGCAAAACAGAAAATATAATCCATAAGTTCCACTCGATAGCAATAAATATTTTCCTCACCCTAAGCTCATGCTCAAGAACATATTAGCTCGAAACTTCTTACGCAATATATGGTAACCAAAATAATGCGAACAAAATAACTATGAAAAACATCACCATGGATTGGGCGTACAAGCAAATTGCGTCTCCCGTCCTATCCTAGATGTATTCGAGATAAGCTACTACTTCTAGTTCAAAACTGATTCACTTTAGTGAGATAGGTATTTGCAGATTTGTTTCTTAAGGAAGCAGATAAACACCAAATTGGACTATTCAATTTTTATCAGCAGTAGTACTGAGATAGAAACCATATAATAAAAAAGAAGCACTAACACTACTCGGTTCTATATGTGTTGGGCTAAAACATCGGTTAAAAAGGGCATCTAGAACATCCCAAAATTTAGACGATGGAATTTTGTATTAAAAAAAAGGAAATAACACGTGTAATTTTCTTCAAAACATGTTATAATTTTAAATTATAGAAAAGGCCTATGTGGATGGAGATCGAGCATGTTACAAGATGTAGATCTACATTTGCAAACTCAGTCTCGGATTTCTTTTCCATTTTCCTTTCCGTCTTTTGTAGATAGAAGTTAGCATTTTTTTCTTTTTCTTGTGCTTAATGAAAAATAATGCACAAGTCCTACTGAAAAATTGTAAAAAGAATATGAAAAAAGAAGTCACGACACAGAGTAATACACTATTGAAAGCAAAACATAATCGGAAAGGTGCAATAGCACCCGGGAGTCCCGACACCGCCTTCTCCCGTGCGTTCAATGCCCTCAAGATTCGTGTTGTGGCGTAGACAGCAGCAGGCCACTTGCGTTGTCAGTTTAGTTAAGCAGAAAATTTACAGAGTTGAACAGGCCGATCCTAGGCTGCAGCAGATAGAGTAGGTCTAGCAACTGTTCCCGACCAGCTTGTCAGGTCCCGCTGCGAGATGTTTTGTCACCAGGCCGTCATCTCATTCTTATACTTATGTATTTTCTTCTGTTCTTTTATGAGCCCGTGTGAGAGAGAGGAGGAGGAATGGAAGGAGAGATATGCTGTGAGAGTGAGGCTGCTATTTTTCATGGAAGAGAGAGAGGCTGTGAGAGAGAAGATAGAAAATAACTATTTTTCATGGAAGAGAGAGAGGCTGTGAGAGAGACAAGAGAGAGGATATAAAAAAACTATTTTCCATGAAAGAGAGACCGTGAGAGAGACAAACGAGAGAGGACAGAAAAGAACTATTTTGCATGAAAAGAGAGAGGCTGTGAACGGAGAGAGAAGAAAGATGAGGGGCTCTCTTTGGTAGCTCATGTGTGAGACAGAGAAATGTCAGAAGAGAGAGGCTGGCCGAAGAGAGAGGTTGTGTGAGAGAGAAAAATAATTGCTTGAATATAAGCGGTGTGGATGGAACTGCCTACAACATCATTGCTGCAACAGTGACAGGTGTATGGAGAATCTCTCCGTAGTCAATAGTTCCCTACGTTTGGTTAAGATGTATTGTCACATCCATTTACTATTCACCCAACCTGCTAATCCAAACAATGGTGCAGGACCCGGCACATATCACAATGAAATGGGTACTGTGGATAGCCGGGTGTCTACACACCGGGTGTTGAAAATCCAGTCTCAAACTTAATGGATAAATATTTTCCATTGGTGCATGTGTGCATCAAAACAAAAAGGATGAGAAGCTCAAACGGCAACCATTTGTACATTGAGCTTGCTTTTACACAATTCAAACAATATGTATACGTTTACGAACATTTTCAATTTGCGGTCATTATTTTTCGAGCCGAGAGCATTAGTGCCCGAGTGGCAAACAGTGTTTTCGGTTATCAGACTATGAATCGCTACTACTTATCTTGGTATTCTTTTAACAAAAATTAAGACAGCAGGCTGTTAGTAAAGCTGCAGCTTCTAATGATTCCAAAGTTTTGACACCAGGCAAACCAATAACAAGAGCAGAGAGCAAGCTTTCAGTGATTTTAATCTTTGTTCTATGCTACCGGTGACAAGGGGGGAGCATGTGCTAAACAAAAAGTGTAATTATTTTAGTTGAACAAAAAATGATGGAATGGATTACAAACTAAGGTAATTGTTCAAACATGAATTATCTTATATACGTAAAGAGCAATATAATGAAGTACAAAATCTTCAGCCATACCTTAAATATGTGCAATCCAGTATGAGCGTCAACCGCGCTAAACGGATCATCAAACAGAAAGATTTCGGCATCTTGGTACAAAGCACGAGCAATTTGTATCCTTTGTTTTTGTCCTCCACTGAGGTTAATGCCTCTCTCTCCTATAATCGTTTGGTCACCCAGCGGTAAAATGTCCAGGTCCTTCATAAGACAACATACTTCAAGGACCTTTTCATACCTTTCCCTTTTCATTTCTGTGCCAAAAAGTATATTATCTTCAATTTTCCCACTTTGTATCCAAGGTGACTGGCTAACATAAGCAATCCTTCCACAAGTTTGAACTTCTCCCGACAATTTTGGCATTTCTCCGAGTATGCAAGACAGTAAACTTGATTTACCAGATCCAACTGTTCCACAGATAGCAACCTTCATACCGTGTTGTATCCGGAAGTTCAGGTTTTGTAGAGTAGGCACATGAGAATGCCTATTCCAAGAGAACTGACCATTCCTCACCTCAACTGATACATCGGTGGTACCTCTCAGAAGCTTGGTTACGACATCACACGGCAGCTCTTCAAGGCCTAGAAATGAGCATATCCTATCTAGTGATACTTTGCTCTGAATGACCATAGAGATTGTGTCGGGGAGACCATGGATAGGTCCTTGAAGCTGCCGAAATGTTGCCAGAGCAGCTAATACTTTACCAGTTTCTAGTGGAATGCCCAAAAGAATACAAGTTCCAAAAGTGATCATAGCAACAAAAGCAGGCGCACCAAAGAAGACAGATATAAGCATAGCTGAGGTGTATACGTTTTTCTTTAGCCAATTCATCTCTACCTTCCTCAATTCCATGATCTTTGACAAGAAAACCATTTCCCATCCTTGAAGCTTGAGAATGTTCATGTTCTTTAAGATCTCAGACGTAGCCCTCATCCTGGAATCCTTGGCGCTCATTGTTTTCTCTTGATACTTTTGCTCCATCCTCCCTATTGGTATATTAGCCAACATTGTCAAAACAGTGGCAGCAAGGGCGGCAAATGCTGCCAAACCAAGTGTACAGTATAATATAAGCATGGCTAGAATAATTTGCACAGGAATCAGCCAAAGATCGTGCATGGACTGGCTGAAGCCTGCTACGCACTCAGCATCAAGGCTCATAACATTGATGATCTCTCCACTAGAGCTGCTTTGCCTGGACTGATTAGAGAGGGCAAGGCCTTTCTGATAAACAATGGCAACAAGTGCTGACTGGGCACGGACGCCTACTTGTTGTGATCTGAAATGTAAATGCCTTGTTGAGAGGCCTTCAATGAATTGCGCAACAACAAATATCAATACCAAGAGGTATCCTTCTTTATTGGATTTTGGGCTTCTGTTTAGGTAGTCGATAAAGTACTCAATCAGGTAAGGACCAACATATGAAGCAGTAGTGCTGAGTAGGCCATAAACTGCAGTGACAAGGATTAGTTTCCACGTTGTGAGGAAAATAACTTTGGCCAGCTTAACAGTTGTGAGATCAGTATACTTCCTTGTTGCAGAAATTGACTCAACCTTTGCCTTAAAGTTAGGGAAGATTTCATGGAAACTGTCGTGGTCATCCAAGAGTGGCACATCATCAAGATCTAGTGTTTTCCTTCTACCGAGATTTAGTAAAGGGCCCATCCAAGAAAAAGTGATAATGCTAAACCATCCAGCATTTTTTAAAATTGATCTGCTGCTCGTTGCCCCGGATGGAGAAGAACCAGCCTTGTCCAAAAGTGGTTGCTTCATGATAACCCAATAACTCCTGAACATCAGAAAAAGGCACTCCTTAATATAATGATTAATGTCAGGGACAAGAGCATAAGACATTTGATATTTAAAATCATGTCGTTAAAATCGTCCTTGAATATACAAAGAGTGACAGCTACATACAGTGAAAACAATCAAATGGAGGGGTAAAACTTGGAGCTCCAATGAAGAGGAACATCATTTTTAGACAGATAAGGTTACTCTTCGTCAAACTGTACATGTTGGTGCAGGAATGTTTTACCATGAATAAACGTATACAAGGAAATATCTAAGAAAGCAAAGTAAGGTTTCATCAATGAAAATGTAAGGATCGGAGCCAAATTAAATAAAATGCCACTTTTTTTTCGTTGAGAGGGGCCACATGGCCCCCAATTCCATTAATAAAATGCCACTTAAAAGGTTGAAAAGGTAATGCCTAAGCGAAATCATTTACATGGTGGCTTAAAGAACTGGCAGTACCGAATTCTTGTCCCAAGTGACAACCGAATATTTTTCTGATGCTTCCAAGAGACTAGTTGCCATATCACTAGATGGTTTTGTTTCCCAAAGGAAAAATGTCGTTGTGGAGCAACAGTGTGGAGAACAAACTGAAAACTAGAATGAGCGAAATGCATTAGGCTGTGTTTGGCAGCAAGGTTTTTTCAAAGTTTTCTGATAATACTGCGGTTTCTAAAAAAACAATGGTTTTGAATACTTTGATGTGTTTGGCTTCAGGAAAAACTGAAGTTATGTAAACCACAGTATCCCAGAAACCATGGTATTTTTGCTGTATCGGAAAAAGAGGTCCGGACCTCTTTTTTCTAAACCGAACAAAGCACAGTTGACGTCGCCCTCTACGTCGAGATAATTATACCTGATGAGATCGCCTCCTACTTTTCCTCTGTTATCTCGTAAACCAATTCTACCTGCTTATTAGCCGATTATGTTTGATCGCGTACGTATAGTCGGTCTCTTGGGTGCTTCTTCTTCCAGCCAGGAGTACAAACAACGCACATACACGCACGTAGAATTTTGGCCGGACTGAAAGTACATGCACGTATAGAAATAATATGATGGCAACACTCCTAAGATTGTACTATTACTTTAATCTAGTTGATTAATGAACTTAAGTTGCCACGTGCTCTTGGTCAATCATGTACGTCCTGGTTAAATACTTAGTCAAAACTTTGGTAAAACAACAACAGCCAACCACATGTAAAACTGAGAAAAACATTGGTTTGAAGAAACTACAGTATTCCTTGCCCATCCATCGGAATACTACGGTTTTCAATTACCACAGTTTTCTAAAAAATTTGCTGCCAAACTAGGCCTTAATGATAGTTTTCCATGATTTATGGCCTTTTTTGGACTGATTTCAAGCACAAATCAATTGGGTGTATTAGGGCACTGAATCCAATTGGAAAGTTTTTAATTTTTGAGAAATGACTTTGAAAAAATTATTGGCAAGATACGGAAGATAATTAGGAAATAAATGCCAAGATATGGGAGATAAAAACAGTCTAACTGACAGCAGGCCGCTGTTTGCCAGCAAACCCAATTAGCAAGCCCAGATATGACATACACATGAGGAACTCAACAAATAAATAAATAGAAACCCTGTGCGATCGACTACAAGCCTCACAGGAACCAAAGTACAGTTGCGGAAGAAGATAGATCACAAGCAATTCATGGAAAGGGGGTTAGCCCGGTTGGGAGTAGATAGATCTGACCGCTGAAGTCCGCCGGATTGACGAGGTCAGGCGCTAACCCCTCGCTTCGCAGTTTCGCTGGAGATAGCGGATGATATATAGCGGGAGTTCGCCGGCGATCGCGGACTTGGAGAGGGCCGCCGCTAAGTACCTTCGCCGGAGATATAGAACCTTCGCACCGGATCAGCGCCCATACGTAGGCAGAAACCGCTCGGTCACGGTTTATGCGCTGAAAACCGTAATATGATGTAACGACCCTCGCGGATCGAACAGGGAGGAGAGAGAAATCGGGAGAGGGGGTGCGTGATCTTGCCCACACTTATAGCACCACACTAAGCCTACCTAAGACTATTGCACGCTCTCTACTAAATCTGGACGCTCAGCTCGAGCTTTTGGGCTCGGCCCGAGTTTGCGTCGGCTCGGAGCGAGTCAGGCTCGGCCCGTAACACAAAAAGGCCGAGCCGAGCTGCACAATAGGGCTCGTTTTCACCTCGAGCCGAGCCAGGCTCGACTCGGGCTGACTCGCGAGCCCAAAGCTCGCACGGCAGAGCAGCCCAGCGCAGCCCTTAGCAAACAGCCCAACACGCTATCTCACGCAGCCCATAGCCAGCACGCTGCCTTGGCCCAGTTTGCACATCTCCACGCCCGCACGATACGAGAAAGAGAGCGAGACGCCATAGCAGCTTCCGTAGGGTTTCCTCGCCGCCGCCGCCAGCAGCATGCCGGACGCCGACGCCGGCTCACCGCTCGCCCACCCTTCCTCCTCCACCTCGTCGACGTTCTCTTCCTGCTCGCCACCGCGGCCGGTAGAGTCGACAACTTCCTTCTTCGCGGCGCTCGCGTACGCGCCGCCGCCGTCTTCCTCGCTTGCCGTCGGCGACCTTGCTTCTTGCCGCCTGTCTTCTTCTCGGCGCACGCACGTGTTCACGAGGAGCGTCGCGCTGTCTTCCTCACGAGCGGTCGGCAACCACCCAGCTTCATCAGAGCGCCGCCGCCGTCTTCCTCGCCTCCCGTCGGCGACCACCCATGTGGAGGCCCACATGGCAGTGACTTGGAGTACGCAGGCTTGGCGAGCCTGCCAAGCTGCACCGAGCTAGGGCAAAGCCCGGGCCGAGCTCCATTTTGTGGCTCGTCGGAGCATTGAGCTCGGCTTGGCTCACCCGAGGAACGGCGAGCTTCAGGCAGGCTCGGCCCGAGCTCGGCTCGAGTTGGCTCGCGTCCAGGAGGACTCTCTACCCGTGGTCCCTGACCTTCCTCCTCACGCGGTCGCAGTTGCTGTGCCTCGCTGTCCGCCTGCTCGACTGGGTGATCCACCGGTGAGTAGGGCATGACATTTTCCCCTCCTTGGACGAAGCCCCATTGCCAAGCTCGATGTCGGGGAAGCGTTGCTCGAGGACTGTGGTAGTTCTCCCACGTCGCACTCGCCGGTGACTGCGTGTGTCAATGTACCAGGACTTGTGGAATCGCGGGATTGCCCTTCTTGACCAGGCGACTCTCCAGAATTGCTTGCGGTAACAAGTCGCCGATGGTGAGGTCCGGCGGCACAGGTAATTGAGTGAAGACTGGAGAGTAGTCTGCCGTAAACGGCTTCAGCTGTGACACGTGAAAAACAGGGTGAATTTTGCTATCCGATGGCAAATCCAGCTTGTAGGCCATCAATCCCACACGGCTGACGATCTTGTACGGGCCGAAGAATTGTAGGCGAGTTTCGGGCATGGCCGGCTGACCACTCACGACTGGACGTATGGTTGCAGTTTCAGTA
Source organism: Aegilops longissima (assembly GCA_021605205.1). Lineage (NCBI taxonomy): Eukaryota > Viridiplantae > Streptophyta > Magnoliopsida > Poales > Poaceae > Aegilops > Aegilops longissima. Next base: position 657,057,017 of record CM038681.1, on the reverse strand, counting down.
AAACTTAATCCCCCACACTGAACACACGATCCATGCGCTTGCAGTCCGCTTGATGCTTCATCTGATGTTGGGCTCGTAACAGATGCGCCTTGAGCATGTCTATGAATTGCTGGTGCTCGGCGGACAGGCTCGTTGCCCGCACCACCCTCCGCCGCCTCCAACCCCCCTGCGGCCGGACTGACGACACACCCTCTTGGCCCCGCGGCCCCTCCTCCTGTGGCCCGGCTGGACCAGGCGATGCGGGCTCCGGATGCGCCACCACAGTTGGGCCCCGTCGAGGCGCCTCGCCCAGACCGAGCTCTCGCTCCGGTTCTACTCCGTCCGGCTTCCCCGCCTCTTCCTCCGCCGCCACTGCCGACCTCCGACCTTGGCACCGAGGGTCCTGCGACAGCGCCACCTCCGGTCTCCCCGCCAGCTGTGTCGGTGTCGGTGGACTCCGTGCTGACCACTCCGGTGGTGACTTACCCTCACCCGCCTCAGACTGCTGCCTACTCCAGGAGGGGCCGATTGACCTCGAATCCAGTGATGGCCTCGTGCCGTAGCGCCAGGGCTGACGCTGCTCGTCCTACGGGTAGCCCGGTGATCCCCATCCCCGAGCATGCTGAGCTCCGGGCTGCCGCCCGGAACATCGAGTCCGGTACACCGGTCATCCCTGCTAGTTCCTCGAATTGCTTGTTTTCTGCTCCCGAGTCTGCTCCGCTGGATCACCTGGCGAAAGTCACCGCTGACTCGGTGGTTGTCTTCAGGGGGATGTCGCTCCCCCTAGTTCAGATTGAGGTGATCCGTGCCCGGCAGATCCTGGATGGCAAGTTAGCCGAGACCCGTGCCGCCTGCTCTCTTTCCCCACCCTCGAGGCTCCCCACCTCCCCCTGTATGGGAAGGGCCGGACCTCGACTGCGGCGGTGGAAGTCTGTGGCCGCACCCACTCCTGCACTGCCACCCTTGATGCTCAAAGCGCCTCCCTCGTTTTGGGGTCAAGCAGCCCCCCGATGGCTCCTTGGTGCGGACCCTCTTCTAGAATATCCACGGTTTTGGCCAAGATGGTCGTCGCTGCCAACTCATTGAGTACATGCGACATGAGCGAATTGACATTGTAGCAATCCAAGTGACCATGCACACAGACTTTGCCCTCTCCGAGCTTGATCGCTTGAGCACCCACCTGTTTGCCTGGCATTGGCTCCCTTCTAGTTGGACCACCGGCCATTCGGGTGGCATCCTTTTAAGCGTGAAGGATGCCACCTTTGAGGTGAGTGGCATGGATCGTGGCGAGTTCTATGTCAGCATGGAGATTTTCTGGAGGGTGATACGTCTCCAACGTATATATAATTTTTGATTGTTCCATGTTGTTATATTATCAATCTTGGATGTTTTATATTTATTTACTAGCAACATTATATTATTTTTTGGACTAATCTATTGACATAGTGCCTAGTGCGAGTTGCTTTTTTTTGCTTGTTTTTTACTTCGCAGAAAATCAATATCAAATGAAGTCCAAATACCACGAAACTTTTTGGAGAATTTTTTCTGCCCAGAAGACACCCAAGAGGCCCAAGAAATGCACTAGAGGGGCCCTGTGGGGCCCACTAGGCACTAGGGCGCGCGAGGCCCCCCAAGCGCGCCTTGGTGGGTAGTGGAGCCCACATGCACCACCTCCACCGACCTCTGCCTCTATAAATACTCTAAAATCCCAATAACCCTAGGGGACTCGACGAAACACAATTCCAGCCGTCACAAGTTCCAAAACCACGAGATCCAATCTAGAGGCCTTTTCCGGCACTCCGCTGGAGGGGTCAACGATCACGGAGGTGTTCTGCATCATCACCCTTGTCCCTTCGATGATGCACGAGTAGTTTACCACAGACCTACGGGTCCGTAGGTAGTAGCTAGATGGTTTCTTCTCTCTTTTTGATCTTCAATACAATGTTCTCCTCGATGTTCTTGGAGATCTATTTGATGTAATGACTTTTTTCGGTGTGTTTGTTGGGATCCGATGAATTGTGAGTTTATGATCAGATCTATCCATGAATACTATTTGATCTTTGTTGAATTCTTTTATGCATGATTGTTATAGCCTCGTATTTCTTGTCCGAAACTTTGGTTTGGTTTGGCCACTAGATTGATTTTTCTTGCAATGGAAGAGGTGTTTTGTGATGGGTTTAATCTCGTGGTGCTCAACCTCAGTGACAGAAGGAGACATGACACGCATGTATCGTTGCCATTAAGGATAAAAAAGGTGGGCTCTACATGAATAGATCTTTTCTACATAATGTCATCGTTCTTATTGCATTACTTCGTTTTTCCATGAACTTCATACACTAGATGCATGCTGGATAGTGGTCGATGTGTGGATTAATAATAGTAGATGCAGGAAGGAGTCGGTCTACTAATCTTGGATGTGATGCCTATATACATGATCATTGCCTTGGATATCTTCATAACTATTCGCTTTTCTGTCAATTGCCCAACAGTAATTTTTTTACCCATCGTATGCTATTTTCTCGAGAGAAGCCTCCAGTGAAATCTACGGCCCCCGGGTCTATTTCCTATCATATTAAGACCAAAAATACCTTGCTGCACTTTTTCTTTATTTATTTTATTCTTTATTTTTGCAAGATCTATTTATCAAATCTCATACAATTTAATCTATCTCACTACCGAGGAGGGATTGAAAACCCCTCTTATCCGTTGGTTTCAAGTATTTGTTATTTGTGTGTAGGTGTTGTTAACATAGTGTTGCTTGGTTCTCCTACTGCATTGATAACCTTGGATTCATAACTGAGAGAAATACTTACCGTTGTTGTGCTGCATCATCCTCTCCTCTTCGAGGAATTACCAACGCAGATACAAGCAATCAGGAAGAATTTCTGACGCCGTTGCCGGGGAGACATCATCAAAATCTATCAAGTACCCAATCACAACTATCATCTCCTTGCAATTACTTTATTTGTCATTTGCCTCTCGTTTTCATCTCCCCCACTTCTAAAAAGTTTTTACAAAAAAAAGATAAAATATTTTCCGTTTGCTTGTGTGCCATTTGTCTTCTATCTGCTTGCATCTTGGCTTGCTAAAAATCTATTGATATGGATCCTCATCCACTTGCTAATCTTTTTAAATGATCCAATTATGATGAATCAATTGCTAGTGAATTGAGTTCACTATATTATCTTTATGAAGTTTTGTTTGAGATTCGTGAATCTGAAAATTGTGATGAAGTGTTAAAAGAAGAAATTTATAAAGTGATTCACGACATCTCATGGAATGAAAAGCATGATTGCAATGATGTTATTATAAATTCTATTAATGTCAATTGTGCTAATAATATGCAAAACCCCAAGCTTGGGCATGCTAATTTTCATATGTCCGCTACTAATTGCAATGATCATGATTCGGGTGATTCTTTTTATGGTCTTGAAAATTTATTTGAGCCTCATGATGAATATGTTATTGATAATAATGTTTGCAATAATATGAAACTGGGTTTGGAAGAGTGTCAACTTTAGGTAAAAGTAATCCCACATATTTGGAGAGTGTTTAGTCTTACGAAATTTTTGATAAAAGTGGGCTTGGAGAGGTCATGACTTTATTTGATGATAATCCCACTATTTTGGAAGAGTGTCAACTTTGCATGCATGTGGATCATGAAAAGAATATTTTATGTGATAGTTATGTTGTTGTATTTGATCATGATCCTACATGTAATTATTAGGACAAAGGAAAATATGGTTGTAGAAATTTACTGTTACTAAATCACCTCTCTTTGTGTTGAAATTATTAATGCTTCCTTCTTCCTATTTGCATATGCTAGGAATTGCTTGTCTTGATAAAAAATTTCCCTATAAAATGCCTATGCATAGGAAGTATGTTAGACTTAAACTTGTCTTTCACATGCTATATGATGCTCTCTTTGTGCTTCATTTTTTTTCTTTCATGTGAGCATCATAAAACTATGCATTATGCCTAGCTAGGGGCCGGTATAAAACAATAGCACTTGTTGGGAGGCAACCCAATGAATAAAATAAATTTTCCACTTTTTATTTTGGTTCTTGTGTGTTTGCACAATTATGCTACTGTTATGATTGTGTTTTTATGTTTTTATTAGTGTTTGTGCCAAGTAAAGCCTTTAGGATTGTGTTGGATGAAGTTGATTTGATCCTGTCGAAAAACAGAATCTATTGCGCCCAGTTCTGGAATTGTTTAAATTCACAAAAACATGTTTTTGATCTGTTTTTTACATAGGTTTGATATACAAATTGTCCACGTTTTCCTAAATTTTGAGAATTTTTGGAGTCACATAAGTATGAGAAAAATTTGAGTCTTTACAGACTGTTCTGTTTTTGACAGATTCTGTTTTTGTTGCATGGTGTGCTTATTTTGATGAATCTATGGATTGTATCGGGGGGTATAAGCCATGGTAAAGTTAGAATACAGTAGGTATAATGCAATAACGAAATATGAATGGGTTTGCAACAGTACTTAAAGTAAAGATTGGTTTGCTTATACTAACGGATCTCACGAAGGTTTTTGTTAAGTTTTGTGTGATTGAAGTTTTCAAGTTTTGGGTGAGATCACGGTGGATGAAGGAATAAGGAGTGTCAAACCTAAGCTTGTGGTTTCCTATGGCATCCTAAGGTAATATTCAATTTCAAGGCGAACCAAGCAACTAAGCTTGGGGATGCCCCAGAAGGCATCCCCTCTTTCTTCTAACTACCACCGGTAATTTTGCTTGGAGCTATATTTTTATTCGTCACATATCATGAGTTTTGCTTGGAGCGTCTTGTATTATATGAGTCTTTTCTTGTTTTGCTTTTTAGTTTGTCACAATCATCCTTGCTGGACACACCTATTTGAGAGATCCATAATGATGCTATGATTTGTTAGAATTTCTCTGTGTGCTTCACTTAAAAATTTTGAGCTATGGAATTGCTCTAGTACTTCACTTATATATTTTTGAGCACGATGGTGCTTTAATTTTGAAGAAATACTCTCATGCTTCACTTAGATCAATTTGAGAATTAGTAATTTTTTTGAAGGAAACCTCTCATGCTTCACTTATATTATTTTGAGAGATGGAAATTTTGAAGAAATATTTATGCTCTTGTTCTTCACTTAAATTTATTTGAGAGGTTGTTAGTAGCAATGGTAATATATGAAATTAGTCCCAAAGTGATAGATACTCAAGGGGATATAATAAAAACTTTCATGAATATCATTGGATATTATAAACTTGATTCCTTGTAATAGTTTTGAGATATAGCGATAGTAATATGTGAGTCATGTTGGTGAGTAATTATGCTCTAGTAAGAATATTGGTGTTAAGGTTTGTGATTCCCTATGCAAGCACGAAAGTCAATAGTTATGCAATGAAGTTACATCCTACTTGTGGTGCATTATTCGGTATTAGTTATGTTTAATGCTCGTTTATGATCGTTTTCGTTTTTTGGTTGGTTGCTTCTCAATCTATTTGCTAGCCTCCATTTGTACTAAGAGGGAATACTGCTTTTGCATCCAAACTCCTTAAACCAAGTTGTGCCAGTGAGTCCACCATATCTACATATATGCAGTATTTCCATGTCGTTCCAAGTAAATTTGTATGTGCCAACTCTAATATTCAAAATAAATTTCCTTTTTGTGTGCCCGTACCGCTCATGAAGCGGCAAGGGGTGGCCAATATTTTCCATGCTAGATATTTTATTCTCAAGATGAGTGTTTATTCACTTGTAATTGCACGAGAGTGTGGCAGGTAATAGGGATGCCCTGTCCCGAAATGAAAAAAATATATTATGTTGTCAAATAATAAATTCCTTGGAAAGTGTTGGTATGGAAGGCACCCGTGGATACGGGTAGCCATGGATTGTGAAAGAATGGTGGTAATAAACTTTATTTTATGTTTGGAACCGCCTATGATTTATCTAGCATGGAAAGTATTGGGAATTCTCGGTCGTTTTTGTTGAAGGGAAAAGCATGCCTCTCAAAACATTTTTATCTCTCAATTTAAGCTTTGAGCTCTGGCACCTCTACAAATCTCCGCTTCCCTCTACGAAGGGCCTATGTATTTACTTTATGCAATTTTTATTTTTATTTGAGTCTCCATCTTCTCTTACAAAGCACCAACTAGGGAACACTATGATCATACTTGTGCATTGGATATAGCTAATATTTGAGTGTGTTTCATGAATGGATCGATGATTGAGCATAATGGGCTAGGGATAGCTTTCTGTAGTGTTGATATTTTGAAAGACATGGTTGCTTGTTGATATGCTTGAGTATTGATGTCCTCATGTCAATTATAGACTATTGCTTTGAATCATCTAAAAGTCCAAATCTCCATGATACAAAAGAAAAGAATATGTGATGAACATGTTAGGCACCATTCCACATCAAAAATTCTGTTTTTATCATTTACCTACTCGAGGACGAGCAAGAATTAAGCTTGGGGATGCTGATACGTCTCCAACGTATCTATAATTTTTGATTGTTCCATGATGTTATATTTCAATCGTGGATGTTTTATATTCATTTACTAGCAACTTTATATCATTTTTTGGGACTAACGTATTGACATAGTGCCCAGTGCCAATTGTTGTTTTTTGCTTGTTTTTTACTACGCGAAAAATCAATACCAAACGAAGTCCAAATGCCACGAAACTTTTTGGAGAATTTTTCTGCCCAGAAGACACCCGGGAGGCCCAAGAAGTGCACAAGAGGGGCCCTGGGGGCCCACTAGGGACCAGGGCGCGCCAAGGCCCCCAGGCGCACGCTGGTGGGTAATGGAGCCCACGGGCACCCCCTCCATCGACATCTGCATCTATAAATACTCTAAAATCCCCAAAACCCTAGGGGAGTCGACGAAACACAATTCCAGCCGCTGCAAGTTCCAGAACCACGAGATCCAATCTAGAGGCCTTTTCCGGCACTCTGCTGGAGGGGTCAACGATCACGGAGGGGTTCTTCATCATCACCCTGGCCCCTCCAATGATGCGTGAGTAGTTTACCACAGACCTATGGATCCGTAGGTAGTAGCTAGATGGCTTCTTCTCTCTTTTTGATCTTCAATACAATGTTCTCCTTGATGTTCTTAGAGATCTATTTGATGTAATGACTTTTTTCGGTGTGCTTGTTGGGATCCGATGAATTGTGAGTTTATCATCAGATCTATCCATGAATATTATTTGCGTCATTGCTGAACTCTTTTATGCATGATTGTTATAGCCTCGTATTTCTTCTCTGAAACATTGGTTTGGTTTGGCCAACAAGATTGATTTTTCTTGCAATGGGAAGAGGTGCTGTGTGATAGGTTCAATCTTGCGGTGCTCAATCTCAGTGATAGAAGGAGACATGACACGCATGTATCGTTGCCATTAAGGATAAAAAGGTGGGGTCTATTCTTACATGAATAGATTTTGTCTACATCATGTCATCGTTCTTATTGCCATCAGCTTACGTAAAACTGACGGCAAAGAATGAGCTGACGGAAAAGATCAGGTTTGCCGTCAGCTTGCTCTTTGCCGTCTGCTAGCTGACGGCATAGAAGCTTTGCCATCTGCTAGCAGATGGCAAAGAGGGTGGGTGGCCCACTAACGAGAATGAACTAACGACCACTTTCTTTGTCGTCTGCTAGCAGATGGCAAAGAAAGTGGCCGTTTCCCCCGGGCCCACCCCGCTGTAACGGCCCATCAGCCCCACCTCTTTGCCATCTGCTGGCAGACGGCAAAGAATTTTGCTATCTAATGGCCCCCACCTCTCCATCCCACATCCATCCATCTAAAGAAAATGAGGAAAGAAAGAAAAAGAAGAACGAGACAGAAACGACCGCACGCCTCTCCCACACTCTCTCTCTCTCTCTCTCTCTCTCTCTCTCTCTCTCTCTCTCTCTCTCTCTCTCTCTCTCTCTCTCTCTCTCTCTCTCTCTCTCTCTCTCTCTCTCTCTCGTCTCTCCCTCCCCCCGAAACCGTCGCTGCCGCCACCTACGCCGCTCGATTCCGGCGTGTACCGGCAGGCCTTGCCGGCGCGCAGCATAGATCCGAGCTCCCCTGCCTCCGCTCTTCCCTTCCTTCCGGCTAGATCCGCCTCTCGCGGCGCCGGGAGCTCATCCTCGACCAGTGGTGACTCCTCTCTCTGTTCTCGTTGGAGTAAGCAACTGGAGAAGCGTCGCCGCAATCCTACCCTAGTAGCAGCGAGCAGCAGGCTCCTCCGGTCCTGGTGCAGGCGCTCCACGGCGGCGCGGCGAGTCGGCGACCTGGTGCAGGCGCTCCACAACGCGCGCGTGGATGATAGCCGACAGGACTTGCGCATCCACGAGGGGCGAGGGACCCTCACTGCAGCCGCCAATTCATCGTTCACCGGAGAAGTGGAGGCGCCGGCCGGCCGGAGCTACGTATCGGCCCGCACAGTTGCACGCCGCCACATCCCAGTCCGAAGTGACCCGTCGGCGCATCCAGCGCATCCAGTACTGAGCGCATCGGCTGTTAGAGCCTTTGAGGGCCAAGGTTTAATTCCCACAATTTGCTTCTATTGCTTTCTTTAATCAGTTTACTAGTATCAATCAATTACAGTTTGTTTGCTAGTTCATGAACTGTTAATTGATTTAGTGCCAATTACAGTTTATTTGCAGATTTAAAAATGAAGAGAAAAACTATGAATATGCATAGTTTTTATGCAAGTAGTTCAATTACCCCTTCCCAAAGGCCTGCTCCTCCCCCTACCGATGTTGAACCTGAACTTGTCCCAACAAATGTGATTGCAAATTCCCTCCCCTTAATTGCATCAGGTTCTAAACATTTTCAGTTACAAGATTGTGCTCTGCTCTGCTCTAAGCTGGGCATTCCTTTTGTGCTTGAACCAACTCATTCGTTACTGCCTAAAATTGATGGTATTGGGTACAGATTCTTTGGTCCTTGCCAGAGCTTTGCCTTGAGAGAATTTGCTCTCATCAATCCACATGATTCCTTGATGCTGTGTTATACAGTGATGTAGGTAGTGATTTACTTGAGTCCAATCTCTAATAGATAGAATTTCTGTCGTCAAGCTCTCCGGTCTCTAGTAGAATTTGTATGTCCAGGATGATTATGCTCATAATCCATTCACATGGAACTGCTACAGGCACACTGACTCCATGGACGAGGATGACCCCCCTCGACAATGACGAGTTCGACGACGACGACATCATCAACCTCGAGCTCCAAGGTTGATCCCTAGCTTACCGCCCCACTCAAGATGGTCTTTCCCCTATCCCTGTGCTGCTGTTTTGCTGTGGCTGAAAGTCATCCTCCTTTGCTTGCTTGCTGCAACAGATATACCTGACAAACGTTTCTAGCATTCATAAACGCTTTTCGATGTACTCTGTGTACATCAATAGGATAACTACTCTAAACCATGCATAAATAATTAGCTGGCCTTGTTGGTTGGTTGGTTGATTATTCAGAGCTATGATGAATGATGGGCGTTGTGCCGGGGATGATTAATTCTTCTTCTCTGAATGAATATGAATTTGCTTTTGTTGTTGCATGGCATTTTTTGCACAATCGAACATGCCCAGTAAATACTTATTACCTTTTATTGTTACATGGCATATTTTGCACAATCGAACATGCCCAGTCTATACTTATTCACGGTGTTCTTCTTCTTCTTTAATAATTCGTCAAGCCTTTTAGTGTTCTATGCAGTTTACAAATTGTAAAACATTGCAACTATCAGCATCATAACTTAGGAATATTTCTACCTTCTCTCTGCCAGGTATTTTTTTTATGGCTGCTGGACTATGTGTTGCCTACATAGGTATCCTATATGATAGTTCGCAGGTTGTCGACATCTGCCTTGGTTGAATAATACACAGGTTGTTGGCATATGCTTACACACACACATTTTAACCGGTACTGGTACATGCATGTAGTATAAATGTGACCCTCTTGTCTCTGTTAAGAGGGGAGATAATATTTTTCTGTACAAGTTATATAATTTGGATCACTATATTTACGTTGGAAGTCAAAACATGCATGCCAGATATGTAGGTCAAGTAAGTTGTAACTATTAAACATGTGATATACCGAGCTAGTTACTATTAGTATGTCTATTGTACTAGCCAATAGATACGTTGGTTGTTGACATCATTAACATGCATCCAAACCAATATTATTCACCTGCTGTTTTTTTTACTCCAAAATGACTTAGTATGCTTAGCTAGCTCAAAAATGACATAATAACCATACTTAGCTCCAAAATGACCTATTTTACAGATATAAGTTGCATCATAATAATCTTCACATTTTAGTTGCATCATAATAATCTTCTTCTTATAGTCTTCTTCTTCTAACTTTCTTCTTTCCCATTTTGCAGAATTGCTTCGGATCATGGAAGCTTGGGTTGATGGAGTGCTTGTCTTTAGTTTTTGTTTTGACTTTGTGAAGTTGCTACCTATGGATGAAAATGTGTAGTATTGATGAAACTATGTATATGTATGGATGAAACTTGCCACTATTGGTAACATGTGTTGGATATGTGTTCATGGATATGTGTTGGATATATATGTGTTCATGCCTATTGGTAATATGTGTTGGATATGCTATATTGGTCATATATATGTATCTGTGTTTGATTTTCTGTGAAAATGAATTGATATAAGAAAAAACAGAATTAAATGGGGCAATATAGGCACTTTGCCATCCGCTGGCAGATGGCAAAGAGCTTTGCCATCTGCTGGCAGACGGCAAAGCATGCCACGTGGCAGCTACCTGGGGGGCATCTGGGCTGTCATATTTGGGTACTTTGCCGTCTGCTGGCAGACGACAAAGATGCAAAGGTCTTTGCCGTCTGCCAGCAGACGGCAAAGCATGCCGTTAACCCCTTAATGAGCCTAAGCTACCATGTGTGACGTCCATGTCCTTTGCCGTCTGCTGGCGGACGGCAAAGACCATAGCTTGTTTAGTCGGACCTGTTGCCATCTACTGGCTGACGGCAAAGGCCTTTCCCGTCCGCCAAGTATGCCTTTGCCGTCAGCCATGGCAGACGGCAAAGATCCTGATTCCTGTAGTGAGTGGTCGATGTGTGGAGTAATAGTAGTAGATGCAGGCAGGAGTCGGTCTACTAATCTTGGATGTGATGCCTATATACATGATCATTGCCTTGGATATCGTCATTACTATTTGATTTTCTGTCAATTGCCCAATAGTACTTTGTTTACCCACCGTATGCTATTTTCTCGCGAGAAGCTTCTTATGAAATCTATGGGCCCCGGGTCTATTTCCTATCATATTAAAACCAAGAATACCTTGCTGCACTTTTCTTTATTTATTTTATTTTGTGTTTCTGCAAGATCTATTTATCAAATCTCATACAATTTAATCTATGTCAATACTGAGGTGGGATTGACAACCCCTCTTATGCGTTGGGTTACAAGTGTTTATTATTTGTGTGCAGGTGTTGTTTACATAGTGTTGCTTGGTTCTCCTACTAGATTGATAACTTTGATTTCATAACTGAGGGAAATACTTACCATTGTTGTGCTACATCATCCTATCCTCTTCGGGGAATTACCAACACAGATACAAGCAATCAGAGGGCGCTTAATTTCAAGTGGGAAATCATCATAGTTTACGGCCCCGCCGACCACCGTCGCTCTGCGGCCTTTCTCGATGAACTCCAACAAAAAGTTGCGGCCGCCCAGTTGCCTGTGGTGGCCGGCGGCAATTTCAACCTCATCAGCTCCGTCGAGGATAAGAGCAACAATCAAGTCAACTCCTCGTGGATGTAGATGTTCAATGACTGCATCGCCAATCTCGGTCTCCGAGAGTTAGATATGGTTGGAGCCATATTTACATGGACCAACCGCTAGGCTGATCTGACGCGGTCGGTCCTGGATGTGTCCTAGTCTCCCCTGAGTGGGAACTTTGGTGCCCCTGGCCTCACTCAGGGCCATCACTCGGATTGGCTCCGATCATGTCCCGCTTCTTCTGTCCTCCACGAACGAGCGTCCCCCTCCCCCGTCCCCCACCCCGCGATTCCGCCTCAAGACCTTTTGGCTTAACTAGAATGGGTTCGTCGACGCCGTCCGCCACAGTTGGGTGGAGGCCCGCGCTCATCCCCATAGGACCCCCTCGGGCGTGGACTCCTGGCACCTCTGCGCCAACTGTTCCCGCCAATTCATGAAGGGTTGGGATGCCAACCTAGGACGCGATCCGCGAAAGTGTAAAAGAGCCCTTCTCGTTTCCATCCAGGCCCTGGTCCTCCGGGCTGATTCCTCTAGCCTATCTCCGGATGAGTGGTTACTCCGCTATGACCTAGAGGACTAGTTCTCGTCATATACACTAACGAGGAGGAATATTGGCGCCTTCATGGGACCCAGAAATGGGTCCTCAAGGGCAACGCTAATACTACATATTTCTAGGCTATCACCAATGGTCGGCATCAACGCAACACCATCCCATCCCATGGGATGGGGAGACCCTCCTTCAGTGTCTCCCCTCCAGAAGGCTAGCTCTGGCCTCCGTCTGTTGGGTCGTGCACCAGCGCATCTCCACCAAGGAGAACGCAACCCTTACGGCCCCTTTTTCTGAGGATGAAGCTTGGGTGGCCATCAAAGGCATGAACCCGTCGTCGACCCCTGGCCCTGATGGACTTCCGGTCAAGTTCTTCCAGACCTTCTGGAGCGTGATCAAATAGGAGGTCATGGATCTCTTTGATGAGTTCTATGTGGGCTCCATCGACCTCTCTTGCCTTAGCTATGGGATCAACTTGCTCATCCCCAGGGTTCCTGGGGCCTCCGACATCCGCCAGTTTTGCCCCATTACGGTGATCAACATGATCTTTCATATTCTGGTGAAGGGGCATGCCAATAGGCTGACCCCGCTAGCTGACCGCATTACCCACCCCCAACCAATCGGCCTTCATTCAAGGTCGATACATTCTGGATGGGGTCTTAGTCTTTCATGAGGTCCTTCACGAGGTCTGCTCGAGACAACTCAAGGCGATCTTCCTGAAGATTGACTTTCATAAAGCCTATGACACGGTTTGCTTGTCCTTCCTTCAGGAAGTTTTGCTCCGGAAAGGGTGATGATCGTTGGGTTACTCGAGTCATGTAGTTGGTCTCTTGTGGGCGGTCTGCAGTTAACAATAATGAGGAGATTGGTCCCTATTTCCCCACCCTTTGTGGGGTTAGGCAAGGTGACCCTTCTCCCCTTTCTGTTTAACATGGTGATTGACACTCTCGCCTCTATCCTTGATAAGGCGAAGGCCGCAGGCCATATTCGTGGGATCGTTCCTCATCTGGCTGGTGGGTGTTGGTTGTCTCTCCTAGAGTATGCCAACGACACCATCATCATGGTGGAGAGCTTCGCGGCTGATATCACCAACCTGAAATTCCTCCTCCTCTACTTCCAACAAATGTCCGGTCTCAAGATCAATTTCGACAAGAGTGAAGTGATGGTCTTGGGCTACCGCCACTGAGCGCTAGGGCATCACCGACCGCCTTAACTGCCAGCTGGGTTCCTTAACTGTTTGCTTGATTCAACTATATCACACACGATTTGATGAAGAAAATTGTATGGCATTGGGCTATCCATCAAAAACGCTTTTACTGCTAGAACCGTTTGTAAAGTTCCATGACCCATTTAGCAGGTTTATTAGTTTACTATTAATAATTCTAGTATTATTAAAATTCACATTTCATATCGAACAGCTGTTTGCCAATTTCATATCAGGCACATAAATATATTTTAACATCATAGTACGATAGCTACATGAAAACAACAGATGCGTCTCCAACATATCTATAATTTATGAAGTATTCATGCCATGTTTTCAACAATTATATATGGTTTGGGTATGATTTGAATGGAACTAACCCAGATTGATGATGTTTTCAGCAGAACTACCGTGGTGTTGCTTTTTGTGCAAAAATAGAAGTTCTCAGAATTGGATGAAACTTTTTGGAGAATTATTTTGGAACAAAAGAAAAATACCGGAGCAAAGACCCACTGGAGGGGGTCCCCTGCTGCCCACTAGGCACCAGGGCGCGCCACACCCCTCTGGTGAGCCGTGGTGGGTAGTGGGCCCCTCGAAGCCCATCTCAACGAGAGACCGACGCCAAAAAATCCTATAAATACAGAAACCCCCTGAAATAACCCTAGATGAGAAGTTCCGCCACCGCAATCCTCTGTAGCCACGAAAAACCAATCTAGACCCTATTTCGGCACCCTGCCGGAGGGGGAAATCATCGCCGGAGGCCATCTTCATCATCCCGGCGGCCACCATGATGAGGAGGGAGTAGTCCACCCTCGGGGCTGAGGGTTTGCACTAGTAGCTATGTGTTTGATCTCTCTCTCTCTCTCTCTCTCTCTCTCTCTCTCTTGTGTTCTTGATTTGGCATGATCTTGATATATCGCGAGCTTTGTTAATATAGTTGGATCATATTTTTTTCCCCTCTCTATCTTTTTGTGATGAATTGAGTTCTACATTTGAGATTTCACTTTTATCGGATTGAATACTTTGTTCGAGTGCCATGGCATTTAAATTCTAAAAAAATCGAAAATGACCAGAAATACATGAAACTTTGCTTGGCGTAATGGCAAGGCACCAAGATGTCGTGGTAAAAAAAAATTCCTGTTTGGCAAAATTTTGGACACACAGCCCTCACAAACCAGAGCAAACTCACTAGAAGGCTCGTGGTTCCGAGAGGGAACAATGCATGCTTGATGACGAACCGGTGATGCACTAATACAACTGTCATGTTAATATTTGGAAGTTATAAGGGTTCATTTGGCCTTTTTAAGACTGTAATTCAAATTTGAACTACATGTATATGCAACAGCTAACCATAATAGTTTGAAAAATCATATTTGTGTACTTGTGTGCAAGTTAATTCCATGTGCAGTAAATTGGAAGGAAGTTTCAAACATATTGGTGTCACAACTTGAACACAAGAATCGAGTGCCATGGTAACACAAAATAAGCATTTGTGCCTTATATGAGTAAAGAAAATGTAAATATCTGGCAAGACAACCGGTCCCCACATGATTGGCACTCTATTTCACGCCTCGGGGTTTGGAATGTGAGTGGCGTGGGTTATTAATCAGACGCGGTTCTGTATTGCAAACCGTCAGCGATTAAATTCACACACGGGTTTTGCTGTGGGAATCGTGTGCAATTCAAACTACAATACTCATAAACTCCGGCGACCGGCGTGTGTACTATTCCCGTCGATCTAGATTCTGGCCGCCAATAAATACTACCTTGCTCACGTCATCGCGCCCGCATTCTCATCTATATCCTTTCCTCGCCCCCCTCGCTCTCTCTCTCTCCCAAATCTCTGCCATGGCGTCGTCGATCTGCCCACGCGCCGACAAGGAGGCGCCCCCCCGAGGATGTTTAGTTGAAGAGCAGAGACGAGGAAGACCCCTACGCACCGCCGGACGAGGTTGCGCCAGACCCCCCAACATTGGAGTGGTTTTGGGGCCAGTACAATCTTTGTCTGTGGAAGTCGCTGCCGCTGGCTGAGAAAGGTAGGCAAGTGGCGTTCAAGAAGGAGATGGCAGGGGAGGAAGCCAGGTACTAGGCGGCCTGTGAAGCCCCTGAGGCCACCTTGAAAAAGGAGGCGGTGGAGCTTTGGGAGCGGTCACGTCGACGTGCGGAGGAGGTGTACAAAGATGGGTACCTCTCCAGGAAGGCCAAAGGCATTAGGCGCCTCATCGCTGCGTGGAGGTGGGCCAATAAGCTCCAACGTGCCACTGATGAGGAGCTCCGATGGGCTCCCAACAAAATGGCAAGATCGTTCGCGCTCGTCCGCCAGCAAGAGGTAGATCGGTACATCCAGTGTTGCGAGGCGGAGGAGGTGGAGACGCCGCACTGGGAAGACGCCGCACACCAGGGAGCTGCTGGCGAGGGGCTGCCGGAATACTTCCCCCCAAAGGAGGGATTATTAGTTTTAGTGTTGTTCGTTTTCAATTTTATGCATTGTACATAGTAGTTAAGTATCATCACGTATATGATGATGATATATATATATATATATATATATATATATATATATATATATATATATATATATATATATATATATATATATATATATATATATATATATATATATATTATGAATTTCATTTTTCTATCTGTTTTCCTATACAAATTTGTATCTAGCTATTATCATCCACATATACATAATGGAAATCATATATACACACACATTGAAATAGAAAAATATATAAGAACAGAAAATAGAGTACACACATTGAAACAAAGAAATATTATGATTGTTATGAATACATATCGATCCACGTCGAAACGACTCAACAAAATAAAACACGTCCATGACCAGCAGCCCTTGTCTACGATAGCTCTTGGCCCTGCCTGAACTCGTGCAGGTGTTCATCCAAGCGGTCGACACGCTCATCGTACATCTGGAGCGCGATCTCGAGCTCGAAGTTGGCTATTTCATCGGAGATCACCAGCTCAAGGATGCGACAACCATGTTCCTCTATTGCGCCTAGGTGGACACCTGGGCCAAGGAGGCAGTCGAGCCTAGCGACCAGCGCGTTGGCATCGAGCGGGCCGTGGACAAGGCGAACATCACGAACCATGTGAACGGCGCGATGGGCGTCCAGTGCAAGTACGGCGGGGCCGGCCTCTAGTGCAAGTATGGCCCAGACGGCCTCTGTCCACTCCTGGCGAGGAATGGGGCTACTCACGGGCCATGTACCCAGCTGCGACGCCCTGTCGATAGCAGGCAAGCGCCGATGGATCCGCTCTTGCTGTGCGGCGTGCCACGCCTCTCACTCTGTGGCGCTCCAATGGTCTCGCTGTGCCACGAGCCGCAGCCTATCGGCGCGGACGCACCTAGCTTGCTCTACGGCGCACCATCGATCATGTTGTGCTGTGAGCTGCAGCCTCTCGGTGCTGACATGCCTATCTTGATCCGCGGCGCTGAAGGGTCGGGCGCCAAGGGTCTGCTCAACCCTGGCGATGATGCACAGCATGGCGTCTGATAACCCACAAGTATAGGGGATCGTTTGTAGCCTTTTTCGATAAATAAGTGTCAAACCCAACGAGGAGCTAAAGGTAGAACAAATATTCAATCAAGTTCTATCGATCACCGATACAACTCTACGCACACTTAATGTTTGCTTTACCTAGAATAAGTATAAAACTAGAAGTACTTTGCGAGAATAAAACTACGAATAAATTGCAAGATAATAAAAGTTAGTTGTTTAGTAGAAGGTTTTTGTCACACAAGAAAGTTATTTGTCCCTAGACAATCGATAACTAGACCGGTAATCATTATTGCAATTGTATATGAGGGAGAGGCATGAGCTAATGTACTTTCCATACTTGGATCATATGCACTTATGATTGGAACTCTAGCAACAACCCCCTTACTCGGGTATAAGTTTCTGTCACTCTCGCCACCCACGATAAGAGAATCATGAACGTATTGCAACACCCTACAGAGGGGATCCCTCATGTTTGCACGACACGGAAGGCAACATAGGATAAATAAAACATAGAACTCAAACCAATCACGATCATCAATTAACCCATAGGACAACACAGATCTACTCAAACATCATAGGATAGCCACATATCATTGGGAAATAATATATAACATTGAGCACCATGTTTAAGTGGAGATTAGAGCGGGGAAAAGAGGTGTTACACCGCTGCATAGAGGGGGGGAGTTCATGTTGATGGCGGCGAAGTTGTTGGTGTAGATCGTTGTCACGATGATTGACCCGGCGGTGCTCCGGTGCCACCGGGAGAGAGAGGGACAGAGCCCCCCTCCTTCTTCTTCTTCCTTGGCCCCCCCTAGATGGGAGGAGAGTTCCCCCTCTGGTCGATGGCTGCCATGGCGGTGGAGGGGCGAGAGCCCCTCCGAGATTGGATCTCTCTCACTGCTATCTTCTATTTCGCGTTCCTGTTTTCTGGCCCTGCACCGTTTCTTAAATTCCCGGACATCCCTAACTCCGATGTGGCTGAAATTTTTACACGATTAGTTTTCATAAATTATCTTTCTTGCGCCCGAAGAAGAGCCCCAACCGACTTACGGGTGCCCACTAGGCACCACCGCGCGCCGGGGGTGTTGATGTGCCCTGCGGGTTAGTGGAGATCATGGGCCTTCGTTTGCGTTGATTCCACCTCCCAAAAATCACATATATTCCAAAATAATTCTTCGCAAAAAACTTTGCATTTGGACTTCGTTTGATATGGATATTCCGCGAAACAAAAAACATGCAACAAACAGGAACTGGCACTGGGCACTGGATTAATTGTTATCCCAAAAAATAATAATGATGCCAAAAGTATATAAAAGTTTTATAATATTTGCATGGAACAATCAAAAATTATAGATATGACGTAGACGTATCAGCATCCCCAAGCTTAAGTCCTGCTTGTCCTCGAGTAGGTAAATGATAATAAAGATTATTTTTGATGTGGAATGCTGCCTAGCATAATCTTGATCATATATCTAATCATGGCATGAATATTACGACACGAATGATTCAAAGCAATAGTCTATAATTTGACATAAAGATATTAATACCCAGGTATCCCGATAAACAATCATGTCTTTCAAAATATCAATGCTAAAGAACGTTATCCCTACAAAATCATATAATCTTTTCATGCTCCATCTTCTTAACATAAAGTATTTATCATGCACAACCCTGATACAAGCTGAGCAATTGGTTCATACTTTTTAACGCGCTTCAACTTTTTCAACCCCCACGTAATACATGAGCGCAAGCCATGGACATATTACTATGGATGGAATAGCATATGATGATAGGGAAAACACAGAGAAGACAAAAAAGTAAGAAAGACGCACATCGAAGCGGCTAATCAACAGGCTATGGAGATGCCCATCAATTGATATGAATGTGAGGAGTAGGGATTGCTATGCAACGGATGCACTAAGAGCTATAAGTGTATGAAAGCTCAAACTGAAAACTAAGTGGGTGTGCATCTAACTCTATGATGAAAAATTCCCACTAGTATATGACAGTGACAACATAGAAGACGCTCTATATGAAAAACATGGTGCTACTTTGAAGCACAAGTGTGGAATTAGCATGCCCCTTCTCTCTTTTTCTCTCATTTTTTCTTTTTTTCCTTTTTTGGGCTCTTTTTGGCCTCACTTTTTTTATTGTCTTTCTTCCTTTTTCTTTTTTTACTTTCCGGAGTCTCATCCCGACTTGTGGGGGAATCATAGTCTCCGTCATCCTTTCCTCACTGGGACATGCTCTAATAATGAATAATGATGATCATCACACTTCTATTTACTTACAACTCAATATTACAACTCGGTACCTAGAACAAAGTATGACTCTATATGAATGCCTCTGGCGGTGTACCAGGATGTGCAATGATCTAGCATAGCAAAGATATCAAAAAAATGGACAAGGCATGAAAATATCATGCTAGCTATCTTACGATCATGCAAAGGAATATGAGAATGAATGCTCAAGACATAAAAACAGAATGGTGAAAGTTGCATGGCAATATATCTTGGGATGGCTATGGAAATGCCATAGTAGGTAGGTATGGTGTTTTAAAAAAAAACTTGGGACAGTGAGGGCAGCCCCCCACTGACTTTATATTAATTCAACACACAAACGGTTACATCATTCGGGATTACATGGAGAGAGTTATCAGAAGCCCTATCCACTAGGGAGAGGGAGGAGTAAAACTTTCTAGGGTAGAGGTTATGGGATAGTGCCAGACCGATGCAACAATATGCTCTACAAATGGCACTAGGGTCTCCTTGACTCTGTGTCTCATCATTCCAAAATCATATTTGAACCTTTGGAGCCAGCCATTCTCTGTGGGCACGATCCCCCTATAGTGTTTGTTGTTACGTTCTTTCCATATACTCCAGGCCGCGACAATGAAAATTTCCATGAACATGGGCCGGGCCTTGTTTTGAGGAAGATATAATAAGTCTTATGTGTAATAGAGCGTATCATATCATAGGGTTTGGATGCACCGGCGAAGTTCGCACCGACTCTCGAGGTGAGAAAGGGCAATGCACGGTACCGAAGAGGCTAGCAAATTGCGGAAAGGTGAGAGTGCGTATAATCCATGGACTCACATTAGTCATAAAGAACTCATATACTTATTATGAAAGTTTATTAGCCCTCAAAGCAAAGTACTACTACGCATGCCCCTAGGGGGATAGATTGGTAGGAAAATACCATTGCTCATCCCCGACCGCCACTCATAAGGAATACAATCAATAATAAATCATGCTCCAACTTCATAGCATAACAAGAGACTATACGTGCATGCTTCGGGAATCACAAACCTAAACACCAATATTCCTACTAACCACAACCATTTACTAGTACCTTCCACATATTATAATCTTTATATCAAAAAAGTATTACAAGGAATCAAACAGATCATATTCAGTGATCCAGAAGTTTATGTAGAATTTTATGACTAACAATGTGAATGACCAATTCCTGTTGACTCTCTAAATAGGTATAAGTGAAGCATGAGAGTTTAATTATTTCTACAAAAGACCATGCTCGCACTCTAATAAGTATAAGTGAAGCAAAAGAGCATTCTACAAATAACGGTCTTCTATGAAGAGAAACAGGCAATCCAAACTTCAAATTATATAAGTGAAGCACATGAACCATTCTATAAAGCCATACTCAGAAGATATAAGTGAAGTGCAAAGAGCATTCTATAAATCAACTATGGACTATCACATACCAGCAAGGTGCATTATTAAAATAAAAAATAAAAATCACATGACTCTCCAAGATTTACGCATATCACGTGAACAAAAAAAAACCGAAACATACCGATTCTTGTTGAAGAAAGATGGGATCCCTTCCGGGGCATCCCCAAGATTAGACGCTTGAGTCTCCTTAAATATTTACTTTGGGTGGTTTGGGAATCCCCGAGCTTGAACTCTTGCCTCCCCTCCTTCTCCTCATATCGAGACCTCCTCGATCCTCGAACATTTCATCCACACAAAACTTAACAAAACACTCATGAGATCTGATAGTATTATAAAGCAAATCACTACTTTAATTGCTGTTGCAAACCCATTCATATTTTATTTTTTCATTATACCTACTGTATTATAAATTCTCCATGGCATATACTACTGGCTAAGATCCATAGTTCCATCTAAAACAAGCAAAACAATGCATCAAAAATAGAATCTGGCAAAAACAGAACAGTCTGTAGCAATCTGAACTTTGACTATACTTCTGTAACTCTAAAAATCCTGAAAAATTAGGACACAATAAAAAAATTTGCGTAGAATTACAGTGTAAAAATTTCAGAAAATTTTGACACTCCAGTAAAAAATGTAAATTCACGCACTACAGCCAAAGTTTCTGCACCGCACATACCAACAAGCAATCTAATCATCCTAAAGGCAAATATTGGCACATTATTTTTATAATACAATTGATTTGTACAAGGGGATAATTGTGTTTGCTGAAAATTTTCTGTAATCGAGATTCACAAAGTTTCCATGGGTATAAACAAAGTTCAAGGACATCCCCCACTTCAAAGGTGTACGTCTTTCTCACTTTCACTTTTTTTTGAAAAGTTTTAGGTTCCCCTCTATATTTTTTTGTTTTTAAACTTTATAAAAGCACACAATAGAAAAAATGACTCTGTAAAACTTCTGGGTTGTGTCCCTGGTAGCACTTTCTTTAAAGCCATTAAGCTAGGCATATAGTGCTCAAGTTTTATCCACCCGGATCCCAAGGTATATCAAAGCCAATTTTAATTAACAATGATTTATAATTTAGTAGTGAGAAAAAATAGACATATATCATGCAATGACGAAGTCTAACTATCTTCCTATGCATCGGCATGTTATAAAAGAACAATTCATACATATCAAGTAAAAGCCAATACATAGTATAAATAGTATCTTGCAATTTTATCGTGTTGGAAACATAGAGAGGCGGAGATGTGGTTCCTTTGTCATAATGATTGCAAGTAGGAGCAACAAGCACATGCATATTATATTCATCAAAATCATCATGTGCAATAGTAAAATGCAACCCATAAATATAATCCTTAATAAGAGCAAACTTCTCCGATATAGTGTAGTTGGGACAATTCGAAAACATAATAGGACTATCATGTGTGGGTGCAATAGAAACAATTTCATTCTTAACATAAGGAACTATAGCAAGTCTGGCATCTTGGCCACAAGCATAGCAAGCATCAAGTTCATCAAAAAGGGATATTTCAAAAGAATCCAAGGGGTCATAGCAATCATCATAACATTCATCATTCGGTAAGCACAAAGGGAAATTAAACAATGTATGGCATAAAGAGTTACTCTCATTGGAAGGTGGGCACGGGTGATCAATCCGCTCTTCCTCCTTTTGTTCTTCGCTCTCCTCCTCATCTTTTTCATCCAATGAGTTCATAGTTTCATCAATTTCTTCTTCCATAGACTCCTGCAAAAAATTAGTCTCTTCTTGGACAGTGGAGGAATCCTCAATATATGATTTAAAATAAGAATTAGAAGCATAATTTTCATAGCAATATTTAAGTATGGCAAAATTTTCAGATTTGCAAAGAGTAATATCATACTGTTCAATCAAAGAAGTCAGTTCCTAAGCACCCTTAAAAGCAACAAATTCTTCAATTTGTTCAACATCATAGTAATTGTAAACACCCTTGGCATAAGAAGATAAAATTCCATTATCCTTAAACTCACATTGGAAGGGAAGGTGTTTTTAGGGTCTTCAGAACAACAAGTAAAATCATGTATTTTGCCTAAATTTCAAAATATAGCAATACAAAGTATTAATATGATGCCATAAAAGTTTCCCTTTTTGAGATAAGCGGTGTCGCACATAATAAGCATGCTCATTTAATGATTTCCCCTCAACTAAGGTAGTTGGGTTTTTAGCACGAGCACATAGGGATCGAAGATGATCCAAGCAGAAAGCTTCAGCAGTATGACATATTTTGGGTGGTTCTTCAACCATTAGTTTAGTAGGTACACCTATTTTTTTTTTGGTATTTTGCGTTTCCTACCCATAACTAAAGATAGAAAACAAGAGCACAAAATAAAAACTACTTAGTGATAAAGCAAACAAGCACACACGAGAATATTCACCCCACGCTATTGCTCCCTGCAATGGCGCCACAAAAAGGTCTTGATAACCCACAAGTATAGGGGACCATTTGTAGACTTTTTTGATAAATAAGAGTGTTGAACCCAACGAGAAGCTAAAGGTAGAACAAATATTCCCTCAAGTTCTATCAACCATCGATACAACTCTACGCACACTTAACGTTTGCTTTACCTAGAACAAGAATAAAACTAGAAGTACTTTGCGAAAATAAAACTACGAATAAATTGCAAGATAATAAAAGTTAGTTGTTTAGTACAAGGCGTTTGTCACACAAGAAAGTTATTTGTCGCTAGGCAATCGATAACTAGACTGGTAATCATTATTGCGATTTTATATGAGGGAGAGGCATGAGCTAACATACTTTCCGTACTTGGATCATATGCACTTATGATTGGAACTCTAGCAAGCATTCGCAACTACCAAAGATCATTAAGGTAAAACCCAACCATAGCATTCAGTATTAAGTCCTCTCTACTCACATAGGAAACAATCCCCTTACTCGGGTATAAGTTTTTTTCACTCTCGCCACCCACTATAAGAGAATCATGAACGTATTGCAACACACTACAGCGGGGATCCCTCACGCTTGCGTGACACGGAGGGCACCATACGACAACACCAAAATAACACATACAACTCAAACCAATCACGATCATCAATTAACCCATAGGACAAAATAGATCTACTCGAACATCATAGGATAGCCACATATCATTGGGAAATAATATATAGCGTTGAGAACCATGTTTAAGTAGAGATTACAGTGGGGAAAAGAGGTGTTACACTGCCGCATAGAGGAGGAGAGAGTTGGTGTTGACGGCGACAAAGTTGTTGGTGTAGATCGTCGTCACAATGATTGCCCCGACGGTGCTCCGGCACCACCGGGAGAGGGGGAGAGAGCTCTCCTCCTTCTTATTCTTCTTCCTTGGCCTCCCCACTAGATGGGAGGAGAGTTCCCCCTCTGTTCCATGGTTGCCATGGCGGCGGAGGGGCGAGAGCCCCTCCGAGAATGGATCAATTTCTCTGTTATCTTCTGTTTCACGTTCCTGTTTTCTGGCCCTTCCACTACAAAAAAATACACTTCCGTGATGATACGTGTTTGTCACAGGAGGTCACGTTTTCTGTCATGCATGTACATCCATGACGATTTTATGACAGAATCAAGATAGTCATACCTGTGCTGTCGTAGAAGTGTTCCATGACATTACCAAAATTATCATCACGGAAGTGTCCACTTCCATGATGATAAATCGCGTGTCATAGAAGTGCTTTCGTCAAGGGTGACCGACACGTGGCATCGACCATAACGGGTCATCGTTAAGCTATCGGGTCCAGTTTTGGATCCGATAACCCGTTAACAGCCCGGACGAATGGGGATTTTCCACATGTAAAATTCTCATTGGCCGGAGGAAACACGTGTTGGCTCACCGTTGGGACATATGTCATCCACTCATTGGATAGGAGGTGACTATGATACGTCGACATGTGCCACGGCCCAACAAAGGCCCATTCCGGTGAAAAGGCCGGCCCAGCTAAAGGCCCACCATGTTTTTTCAGACACTAGTGGGCTGGCCCGTTAACAGCCTGCCATGTTTTGGCTCAAATTGAGGCCCATACCAGATCAGGCCCGTTCACAGCCTCCCGTGTTTTGGGCCAAATTACGGCCCATATCGGATTACGCCCGTTAACAGGCCACTGTTCTTTTGGGCCCATTCTAAGACAGGTTTGTATTTCAGCCTGTTAAATGCCCGTTTACCAGTTCGGCCCGATAATAGTTTTGGCCTGTTAGCGGCCCGTGGTGTATCTGGGACGTTGTCGGCTCGGTTTAACTTTAGGCCAATTAACGACCCATGCAGAAACATGGCTATTTCTTTTCCGAAGTAACTTTAGGCCTCTTAACGGCCCGTAGTCTTCATGGATAAATTTCAGCCCAACTGGCCTATCGGCCTGTTAATGGCCCATGTAACAATTGGGCCTAATTACAGCCCGCGTTGAATCCGGGCTGCTTACAGCCCATCTGATAATGGCTCGTGACACTTTTGGGCCTATGGCCCGCGTGGATACCGGCCTGCTTAAAGCCCATAATTTTATTGGGCCAAACAGGCCCGAGATATATTTTGGCCTGTTAACTGCTCATCCTATTTGGGCCCAACATGGGCCTTAGGCAGTTTCAGCCTGTATTGGCCCATGAATTTTTTGGCTCAACGCTAGCCCAATCTAGGTTTTAGCCTGTTAAAAGCCCATGGTATTCTCGTTGGCTGGCCGAACTTTACTCGCTTTGTTAAAGGCGGGAAACCACTATAGGTTTAGACCTGCTAATGGCCCAAGATGATTATAGGCCCACGTTTTGGCCCATATGAGTAACGGGCCGGCCTGAAGACCGACAACACTGAGATCCACTGAACCATCCGGCCTAAATTACAGCATACCGACCAAAGAATAAACCTAGACTATACAATAAAGAAATTACGGCATATTACATCCACTGGGAATCAAAGTTCGCTACCGGTGATAATAAAGTGCAACGTGACTGCGGATTACATACACGCATCAAAGGTCGCCACCAGTGCATATAAACGCGCCGACAAAAGAATATACTCCTACACAACTGAGAGCACTTCAGAAGGCACTAGGCCTGGCCAGGACGGGTCCCGCAAGCAGCCGAACAAGCCGATGAGACCTCAGTTGTGTCAACGACAGATGCTCCATCCCTAGCTTTATGGCACCATAGTGCGCAAGGCAGTCCTCTGACATCTTCATTGCATCTTTGACTTCAGGTCGGAGCTGAGCTGAAGCAAGCCTTTCCGCTTTAAGTTGAGACTGAAGAAGTCAAACTGATTGAGGCAGCGACTGCATAGAGGTTGTCTCACACCTGCTGGTGAGTAGCTTCAACTCACTGTCTTCATCAAGACAGGACCTTGGGGTCATCTTGCTGTCCTCAAGATGGTTTGGCTCGCTATCTTTCCTAAAGTTCTGCCTGGCATAAGAGATACGACTCTGAAAGAGAAACAAGGAGACACGTAACAGGTTTCACAATTATATAAGCAAATAAATGGATCTGTTCTGCATAAGGAACATGTTTTTACAACTACAATTTAAAACTGGTAGTTGTTGCAAACATCCAATCAGATGTAAACAACAAAGTAAACAGCAGTGGAGGAAATGATGCCTATCCAAATCTATACTAGAACAAAGTTTGAAGGCTTGAGAAGGATGAACTTACATTACATGTTAACACGGGCTAGACAAAGCCCTTCTCCATGTTGATGGAAGGATAATTCAATAAATTCCCCAAAGAAAATTCTTTATAAGCGTTGCCATTATTCTACATTTTGCAAAGAGTAAATATAGATCAAATAATATTAGAAGAAATAGAGGATAATGAAGCTTAGGTGCAGACTGATGATACATAATCAAATAGCAATTAATTAAGTACAACGTTATAAGGGAAAAGGTACTGACAAGAGGAATGCAGACATCAACTTGTGCAGTGGCATTGGCTTTATTCAACATTTTGGTAAGAGTAAATGTAGATATGATAATTTGGAGAAAGTGGAGGGCAGGGCAGATAAGATGCAGAGTAATGCTAGACAATCAACTATCTCGCGGTGCAAGTACAGTAATACCACCACCGTCTATTATTACTTGTCGCTCAAATGGATGTATCTAGCACTATTAAGTTCTAAATACATCCAATTGATCAACAATTAATTAAATTCTGAGAGGAGTACATGACAACAGGTACTTACATGAGCAATCCAAAACTTCATAACCATTGTGTTAATTCTACATTTATCTAAGAGTAAATATATATCTTATAATTTCAAGCAAAGGGAGGACAAAGAAGCGAACATTTATAGTGATGCTACATAATCAAACAACAATGAGTGTAAGTATGCTGACAAAGGGCAAGAGGTACTGACAAGAGCAATGTAGAGCCCAGCATTATTGTGAGATCCTATGATCCTTTGAGCAAGGAGATTCATCTGAAATTAGTTTTCATACAAGAGAGAAGGTAAGGCACATGGAGAAATTTAGGAGTTCAAATTTTGAATTGATATCATAGACAGTACCTGACGGTGGGCTCTCAGCAGTTCTAATAGGGGTTTGGCCAATGGAGTAGGGGTAAAGTGTGGTACAGTTGGGCCCGTGTTTTTTGTGGCTGCTGATCTATCTGATTTAACAGGCATCACTACCTTTTACAAATAGCTAGTTTGTACTCCTTGAGGATCTGCACTCACCCTCTTCCTTTTGGACATCTATTACGGAAGAACAACATTTGACTGGAAAAACATAGTATGACGACACATGGAATAGGTACAGAAAATGGATAGGTATGGCATATACTCATATATGATGCTTAAACTAAGCAGATGATGTAACAAAGTAGAAGTAATGCAAGAGGTCAGATGCAAAATATGTGTGACCAATACAACCTTGCCAAGTTAGAGCAAGCACCTTGATGGGTGAATAAGACAGGCCATCCTCCACCATGCCAAGTTTGTTAGCCAGTGGATTGTTCCGCAATATTCCTCTCATGCGCCCATTCTCATATTCATTTTGATAATGTTCAATACCTGACATGCATGAAAACATAAAAACAAGTGAGATTATCTTTGTAATGCAGAAGTGATTCTAATCCAATACTGCCTCCCTGTAAACCTCTTTGTGCTATCTCTGCAATTCTTCTGAGAGATGCCATGCATGTTGTAATTTGGTGTGTGCATTAATATAATGTGGCCTACTACTAAAAATTTGAGAGCTCCAGAAGTGATGATACTTCGCAGATGACAGCTTCAACATATAGTAAAGAAGAACAATTCGACCTGACCTGACAGATTCAAAATATACTAAGAGAGAACAACTCGACCTGACCAGTCGACCGCAAATGTCTCTGCTACTCTTCCCAACAAGGAACATACTTATTAAAGAAGAGAAGAGGATCATCTTAAAGAAGAGCAGAAGAGCAAGCAGATTCAAGATATTACAAGTCTTTCTATACAATGTTGGTTGGCCACCTATGATGAACCAGAGCGCACAGAGAAATACTATTCCTTCTGATCTCTCCATATGTGGCTCACATGCATTTCGAAACTAAAGTAGGAACATTTAGCAGATCAATTAAACATCTCTCAGTTTTACTAATATCAGCATAATATCATATTTGAATTTGTACAACTAAGCTTTTTTAGCTCGATGGGTGGAGCAGTGCTATTACGACACGAACCACGTAGGTTGATCGTGGTCATCATAAAATGAGGAACAGTAAGTATGATGAGTATAGTGTTGACCGTGGCAGTGGGATGGCAGATCTGAAGCTGCAAACCGCGCAAAGGGTAGTTAGCAACCGATGTTTGCTTTGAAATAACAACTACGATTTGGTATGGACAAGAAAGTACAGTCAACAAGTGACAAAGAAATGCAATTCTGCTGTCTCTCTGTATGTCGCGACATGCATTTGGAAACTCAAGTGGGACCTTTAGCTAACCAATTAAATGTATCTATTAACTAATATCAGTATCATATCACAATCATATTTGAACAACTAAGCTTTGGAATTTTTAGTGTTGTGTTGTTTAGCTTGAAGGGTGGAGTAATGCTAGTATGACAGAAAGCACCTACACAGATCATAGTAGAGTAGATAAAAGGGGAAAACCCTAAGCATCAAGAGTAAAATCAGGAAAGTGGAACTAGCTGGACCAGTGGGTGTCGCACATGCTTTCCGAAACGAATATAGGAACATTAGGTGACCAATTAAATGTTCTCTGTTTTAGTGATATGAACATCATATCAGATTCGTATTTCTACACCTATGCTTTGGAATTATGAGTGGCATGTTGTTTCGCTTGATGGGTTGAGGTCTTGAGGAGCAGTGTTAGCACAACACGAAGCACCTATGATGATGGTAGTGAATATAAAGGGGGGAAACCATAAGCTTTACAAGTATAGTGACTGTGCCATGGCGGATCTGAAGTTGCAAACCGGACAAAGCTACTTCGCAACCAATGTTTGCTTTCAACTAGCCACTACGATTTGGTACGGACAAGAAAAGTACAGTAAACAATTTACGATCTATTTTCCGGGTGAGATCAATAACTTAAGCACATATGAAAGAGTACCACCTCTCTTGCGACGCCGTGTAGGCCCTCACGACACGTTGAGGGTGCTGGGTGCGATGGTCATCGGCGGCGGGGAAGAAGACTTTAGACGGCAGACGGCCGGGTCAGGGGATAAATCCTGTTGCCGTGGACAAGGCGGTCATAGGAGCGGCAACGGCAAGGTGGACGACGGCGCCGATGAAGCGAGAGGACGCGATGAAAGGATCCTGGTCCGGCGCCATGGATGAGAGACCACTACAAGAAATATGTCAACTTATGACCTTCTGTGAGTGACCCTGGAAGAAATGGTCGTAAATCTACGACCATTTGAGACCAATTGGTCGTAAGCTGTTCGGAGGGCTCCAAACCCTAAACTATAATGACTATTTTGGCCAGAAAGGTCGTAATTTCCTTACACGAAATGGTCATAAAGCAGACAACACTGATCCGCTGCCTTATTTCTAGCTGATCACGACCAATATAGATGGTCATAACCTTGTAAGTTGTGGTGGATTGCTATGACTAGGCGCCACCTCATCAGTTTTGCCTATGTGTCATGTCCATGTGTCAATTTTTGCCCTAGGTTGTGAAGCAACCTATATTTATGTTAGTCCCAAAATTCCGAAAAAAATTCTCATAAATTCTTTGGATCATATATTCATCAAATATGTCAAAAACCTTCCTCGCCTAGTTAAAATATAATTCAACAATATTCATTTTCCTATTCTGTTCAGAACAACACTTTGTGAAGGAAGTGCTATTTTTATATTCTTGATTGCCCTCAAAATTTTTGGGCACTATTTCCTATCCAAATCATTGCCTCATGAAAAAATTCAGCTCCATTTGCCTAGTAAATGTTCGTCGACAAATTTCCAAAGTTTTTGTTCAGCTAGAAGCTTTGTGAAGGAACTACTAGCTATGCACATCCAAATGGGATGAAATTTATACATTGCCTTCATATGCCCAAATTGTCAACCTCCTCCAAATTGTAGCTCAATCAAATCATCTATGTGAGCCCAACTTCAATTTTTATTTTCTGTCCAGATTGGCACATTGCAAAGCAAGTGCTATCTATACCACTCCTATTGCCCTAAAATTTTTTGGTCAATCTTCCAAACCCAAATAATTTCCACATGCCAATATTCAGCTCTATTTTCCTAGTAAATCTTCCTCGGCAAATTTCCAAAGTTTCTATTCAGCTAGAAGCTTTGTGAAGGAATTACAAGATAGGAATATCAGAAGGAGTTGAATTTTTGCCACATATTCTATATGCCAAAGTCGTAGCTCTACACAAAAGTTTAGCTCTATCTAACAATACATGTGAGCTCACCATCGAATCTTTGTTTCTGGTAATATTTTTAGTTTGTCAAGCAACTACATTTTATATTGCTTTATAATTGCTGAAAATTTACCAGGACATTACCCTGACTATAGAAACCCCCTACACCAAATTTCAGCATAATCCAATCATCTATGTAAGCCCAGCTTCAATTTCTATTTTCTGTCCAAATTGGCACATTGCAAAGCAAGTGCTATCTAGACACCTCCTATTGTCGTCAAACTTTTTGTGCCCTCTTACATATACAAATCATTGCCACATGGTAATATTCAGCTCCATTTGCCTATTAAATCTTCCTCAGCAAATTTCTAAAGTTTCTATCCAGAGAGAAGCTTTGTGAAGGAAGTACAAGCTAGGATTATCCAAATGGTATAAACTTTTTACAGTGCTTTACTATGCCCAAATTACCATACTCCACAAAATTTCAGCTCAATCCACTTATCCATTTGAGCCCAGCTTCAACATCCATATTTCTGCCCGATGTGGTACTTTGCAAAGAAAGTGCCATCCAAACTCGTCCATTTGAGTTGAAAATTTGCCAAAACAGTCTCCCTAGTAGATGATCATCCTCAGCCACAACTCAGGCCCATTGGCCTTGTGAATTTCCCGTACTACTAATCAAACACTTGGCTGTTAATTCATGTTTGAGCATAGTTCGATCTCCTCGTGAGATTCTTCTGTTGTTATTTTCTTCCTAGCATCTACCTGGGGAGTGACCAACCTACTAGACATGCCTAGGCTGCCCAGAACGCATGGAAACGCCACGGTCACGCGGTGATCACGCGGCGAGCATGTGAGTCTACGCGCTTTGGAGTTGGGGCCCTGGGCCACCGTCCAAACCTCAACATATCACCACCAAACCATGTATTTCTGATTAAATAGATACTTATGTAACTAGAAATGATTTTTGGAAAAACTAAAGAGCAAACTATAAGGCAACTGTAGTTCAAATTTGACCCGCTTCCATCTGAATCGACGAAAATTTGTCTTTTTCACCAGAGGTGGATCAAAAGCTTTGGACACCCAACCATATTTTCAATTATGCATTAAATATGGCCTAGTATTTTAGAAAATTGGTTTGGTCCAAATTTGCAACAAATATATGGTAGGTCCTTCACAAAAAAAACTCATTTTGGGCACTCAGAAAATGGAAAATGATTTTTTCGTCCAAAGAAAATGAAAACTTCCTTAGCCAACATTGTTTTCCATTCCAATATGCACCCTTGTGCACAATATGAGATTATTTGAACAAGATATGCCATGAATGTGGCCATAAGATTGATCATTTGGCTTGAAAGCCATTGATCTCCACACATAATAGCTTGTTTCTGAGAACATTTTTTTTAAATAATTATCGTATTACAAGTTTATTATTTTTCCTGGTAACTTGGCCACATATAATGACACAATGCGAAGGTTTTCCAATTTTTAGTTTTTTTTTGAATTTTTTATGCCCGTTTCAAAATGCGGTCAAAACGGCGGGCTTGACCGTTCCTAGCTAGTGGTTGAATCTTGGAAAATTTTTGGTGTTTCTTTGATTAAATAGATACTTATGTACCTAAAAATGATTTTTGGGAAAAATAAAGAGCAAACTATGAGGCAGTTGCAGTTCAAATTTGACCCGCTTCCAACTGAATCGGCAGAAATTTGTCTTTTTCACGAGAGGTGGATAAAAGCTTTTGTCACCCAACCATTTGGTCAATTGTGCATTAAATATGGCCTAGTATTTGATAAAATTTATTTTGTCCAAATTTGCAACAAATATATGGTAGGTCCTTCACAAAAAAACTCATTTTGGGCACTCAAAAAATGGAAAATGAAATTTCCGAGCAAAGAAAATGAAAACATCCTTAGGCAACATTGTTTGCCATTCCAATATACACCCTTGTGCACAATATGAGATCATTTGAACTAACTATGCCATGATTGTGGCCATAAGATTGATCATTTGGCTTGAAAGCCATGAATCTTCACACATGATAGCTCATTTATGAGAACACTTTTTTTTAAATAGTTATTGTATTAGAAGTTTATTATTTTTCCTCGTAACTTGGCCACATATAATGACACAATGCGAAGGTTTTCCATTTTTTGATTTTTTTTGATTTTTTATGCCCGTTTCAAATGCTGTCAAAACGGCGGGCATGACCGTTCCTAGCTAGTGGTTGAATCTTGGAAAAATTTTGGTGTTTCTCTGATTAAATAGATACTTATGTACCTAAAAATGATTTTTGGAAAAATAAAGAGAAAACTATAAGGCAGCTGCAGTTCAAACTTGACCCGCTTCAAGCTGAATCGGCGGAAATTTGTCTTTTTCACAAGAGGTGGGTCGAAACTGTTGACACCCAACCATTTGGTCAATTGTTCATTAAATATGGCATAATATTTTATAAAATTGATTTGCTCCAAATTTGCAACAAATATATGGTAAGTCCTTCACAAAAAAAAACTCATTTTGGGCATTCAAAAAATGGAAAATGAATTTTTCGTCCAAGGAAAATAAAAACTCCCTTAGGCAACATTGTTTGCCGTTCCAAGATGCACCCTTGTGCACAATATGAGATCATTTGAACAAACTATGCCATGAATGTGGCCATAAGATTGATCATTTGGCTTGAAAGCCATGAATCTTCACACATGATAGCTCATTTCTGAGAACACTTTTTAAAATAATTGTCGTATTACAAGTTTATTATTTTTTCTGGTAACTTGGTCACATATAATGACACAGTGCGAAGGTTTTCCAATTTTTTTGTTTTTTTTTTGAATTTTTTATGCCCGTTTCAAAATGTGGTCAAAACGACGGGCATGACCGTTCCTAGCTAGTTGTTGAATCTTGGAAAACTTTTTGTGTTTCTCTTATTAAATAGATACTCATGTACCTAGAAATGATTTTTGAAAAAAATAAAGAGCAAACTATGAGGCATTTGCACTTCAAATTTGACCCGCTTCCAGCTGAATCAGCGGAAATTTGTCTTTTTCACCAGATGTGGAACAAAGCTTTTGACACCCAACCATTTGCTCAATTGTGCATTAAATATGTCCTAGTATTTTAGAAAAATGATTAGGTACAATTTGGCAACAAATATATGGTAGGTCCTTCACAAGCAAACTTATTTTGGGCACTCGAAAAATGGAAATGATTTTTTTTGCGCAATGAAAATGAAAACCTCCAAATCAACATTGTTTGTCATCTCAAGATACACACATGTGCACACTATTGATTAATTTTAACAAACTATAAGAAGGTAATATGTTGAATGTTACTAAGAGGGTAAAAAATATAAGAGAAACAAAAGGAAATAAACCAAATTACATAGGCTTAATCCTGATTGGTGGAGTCAGTTGTGGCATGGATCGCTGACATGGCGAACATCCGTCCATCCATCCATCTGTCCATCCTTCCGTCCATCCATCCCACTACCGCGGCATACCCCTCTCCCCTCAAGCTTGAACCCCACCCAACCCCTCTCTCTTGCGCGAACCCTAGCATCCTCCCTTGTCGCCGCCACCTCCAGCCCCCGATCCCGATGACCAGCACACCAACATGACCCGACATCTGGCAAGATCCCGGCGACGCAGCAGCCGCCCTCCCCGCCGCAGCTCGGGGGCAGGTAGTAGCAGCCCCTCCCACCGCCCAGGCTGGCAGCAGCCCCTCCCATCGCCCTCCGCAATCCAGATCCCTCGCCGCCACCCATCCCTCTAAAGGGAATATGCCCTAGAGGCAATAATAAAAGTTATTATTTATTTCCTTAATTCATGATAAATGTTAATTATTCATGCTAGAATTGTATTAACCAGAAACTTAGTACATGTGTGAATACATAGACAAACAGAGTGTCCCTAGTATGCCTCTACTTGACTAGCTTGTTTATCAAAGATGGTTATGTTTCCTAGCCATAGACATGTGTTGTCATTTGATGAACGGGATCACATCATTAGGAGAATGATGTGATGGAGAAGACCCAATTATTAGCTTAGCATTATGATCGTTACTGTTTTATTGCTACTGCTTTCTTCATGACTTATACATGTTCCTCAGACTATGAGATTATGCAACTCCCGAATATCCGGAGGAACACTTTGTGTGCTATCAAACGTCACAACGTAACTGGGTTATTATAAAGATGCTCTACAGGTGTTTCCGAAGGTGTTTGTTAGGTTGGCATATATCGAGATTAGGATTTGTCACTCCGTGTTTTCGGAGAGGTATCTCTGGGCCCTCTCGGCAATACTCATCACTCCAAGCCTTGCAAGCAATGTGATTAATGAGTTAGTTGCGGGATGAAGTATTACGGAACGAGTAAAGAGACTTGCCGGTAACGAGATTGAACTAGGTATGAGGATACTGACGATCGAATCTCGGGCAAGTAACATACCGATGACAAAGGGAACAACGTATGTTGTTATGCGGTTTGACCGATAAAGATCTTCGTAGAATATGTAGGAGCCAATATGAGCATCCAGGTTCCGCTATTGGTTATTGACCAGAGATTGTCTCAGGTCATGTCTACATAGTTCTCGAACCCGTAGGGTCCGCACGCTTAACGTTCAATGACGATTGGTATTATGAGTTTATGTGTTTTGATGTACCGAAGGTAGTTCGGATTCCCGGATGTGATCACGGACATGACGAGGAGTCCCGAAATGGTCGAGACATAAAGATTGATATATTGGAAGGTTATATTCGGACACCGGAATGGTTTCGGGGGTCACCGGATAAATAACGGAGTACCGGGGAATTACCGGAACACCCCGGGGACTATATGGGCCTTAATGGGCTTTAGTGGAAGAGAGAGGAGGCAGCCAAGAGGTGGGGGCACGCCCCCCTAGGCCCAATCCGAATTGGGTGGGGGGCCGGCCCCCCTTTCCTTCTTCTCCCTCTCTTTCTTCCTTCTTCTCCTACTCCTACTAGGAAAGGAGGAGTCCTACTCCTAGTGGGAGTAGGACTCCCCCCTTGGCCGCACCCTTTGCCTTGGCCGGCCTCCTCGTCCTCCATCCTTTATATACAAGGGGAGGGGGCACCCCATAGACACACAAGTTGATTGTTTTAGCCGTGTGCTGTGCCCCTCTCCACAGATACACACCTCGGTCATATCGTTGCAGTGCTTAGGCGAAGCCCTGCATCGGTAACTTCATCATCACGGTCATCACGTCGACGTGCTGATGAAACTGTCCCTCAGCCTCAACTGGATCAAGAGTATGAGGGACGTCATCGAGCTGAACGTGTGCTGGACACGGAGGTGCCGTACGTTCGGTACTGAGATCAGTCGGATCGTGAAGACGTACGACTACATCAACCGCGTTGTCATAACACTTCCGCTAACGGTCTACGAGGGTATGTGGACAACACTCTGGCCGCTCGTTGCTATGCATCACCATGATAGATCTTGCGTGTTCGTAGGAATTTTTTTTGAAACTGCTACATTCCCCAACACCCTCCCCTCACCGCCACTCACCTCCACCACACCTCCCCTCCCCACCTTGATGCAGAACCCCCTCCTCCCCCTCGTCACCACCACCCACCCCTCAGATCCTCGCCGCCACCCACCCCACCGCCGCCCTCACTCTCCCCTTGCCCCCTCGTCCTCGACCAACCTCACCGCCCGCCCGTCCTACACCTTGGAGGCGGCCTACACCCCGCGACCCGGAGGGGTACGAGACGAGCGATGTCCTCGTCCTCCTCAGCCGGCGGCGAGGTGAGACGGCTAAGGAGCTCGGCGACCTCGCGCTGACAAGATGCTCACCAAGGTGCCCAAGTACAAGCAGACCACGCTCTAGGTGATATGTTCTTCTTGCTTGCTTTTTACCCGTGAGAATTGAGATCTCGGGATGGTGGGTTATGTGGATGGATGGCCCCTGGTGAAGTCTTTTGCTGTGATGCTCTGTTTTGGGGTCAGTCAGTAGTACTCTGTGACGCTCTAGTTCTCCTAGCATGGGGCATATATGATTGTGCTATGAATTGTTTGCATGCCCTTTTGGATGCCGGTTTCGGCTGCTGCATCCGTGCTGATAGTTTTTGTGCAGTGGGATGTTCAGTTTGGTGCATAATCTTGGCATCCTCAAATTTTCATTGGTGTTCTCTCATGTTCTGTTTTAGTCTGTTGAATGTAATTTAACATTACAAATTGTTGAAAGCTTTGTTCAAATTTGACACTCCTTGATATCTCTAGCTTGAGATATCATCGAAAAGTTTCCTTTTGCTTGATAGAAACATTGGTGTATGTGCTTCTAATACTCCAATTGTTGATCAACATCTTACTCCTGTAGTTTTCCTACCTATAGTACTCCTGTAGGAGTAGCTGTGGACTCCTGTGGTTTGTCCTGCCTGTAGTGCAGAGATGGAGTAGTTTGTCCTGCTTGTGTACTCCTGTAGTTTTTTGCAATTAAATTTTCACAAATGGCCAAACCTTTCCACTGTTCATATTTCCTGAAAAAGAAACCATAAGCTCATAAATTACCTATATTGTTCCATTGTTCATATTTCAGTAAACCATATTGTTCCACTGTTCGTATCATGGATCACACATACTCCTGTTCATGCTTTTCGAAAATTGTTTTTAGTATCATGGAGTACTATCTGATCATGAGCTAACTTTTCATGTCAACCATTTTTTCACTGCAGCAAGTATACTGAAACTAAAATTGAGCTGAAAGTTTGAGTACCTCCAAAATTGAGCTGTTGTTGGAATCACCAAATTATGCATGCAACCATTTGTTCACTTCTGCTAGAGTACAGCTGCTGTTGTTGCTTTCAGGTATTGCTATTGCTATTGTTGCTTTCAGTACCATTGCTGCTGTTGCTTCTCAGTATGGCTGCTGCTGTTGCTTCTCAATAATGCTGCTGCTATTCCTTCTCACTACTGCAGTTGTTTCCCTACTACTGCTATTGCTCCTGTCAAAACTGCTGTTGCATTTGCTTCTTAGTACTGCTGTTGTTTCCCTACTACTACTGCCGCTCCTGTCAAAACTGCTGCTGCTTCCCTCCTGCTGTTTCAAATTGCTGCTACTGCTCTTTAAGCCAAAACTTAGAGCCCCTGTAGCTTTACTCAACCCCTAAATTGTTGCTGCTGTTTCAAATTGCTCAATTATTTGAATCGATGTTGCTGCTATCTCATTTTTAACTAGCTGGAGGACAAAAAGCATGGTACTGGCTGAATTTGTGTCGTCATTCTAATCTAAATAACTGTCATTTTTTGAATGGTCTCTTCTTGGTATATTGGTTTCAATTTTTCTAATTCTTCTCTGCTGATTTTTTTAACGCTAATTCTTCTCTGTTGATATATGTAACAGGGCAACTGTGGAAGGCATATCACCGTTCTGACAGGAGCAGGTGCCTAGTTTACGATCGCTATCGAAAGAGCTCCATGCTGAAGAACATAGCTCATAACCGTATCTTGTTATTACACATGTGGAGCTTGTAACCGTGATTGCCATACTTTTAGAGCTTGTAGCTAGTTATTACACTTGTAGAGCTTCTGTTAGAGCATGTATATGTTGGAGCTTATTACGTGTAGAGCTTGTAGATCTTGTAAAGTACTGTATATGTTAGAGCTTATTACCTGTAATTTGTACAACAGGAGATCTATACTGAATCTGGAGTATTACGTGTTTTTTTTGTTTGTGCCAACTTAAATACTGGTTATTTATTTAATGTTAAATTGAAATATGATGAATATGACCTTGCTAGCTGGGACCCACTTACCAGAACCTGACAACTGGGACCCATTTGACTAGTGGAAAAAAACTGAAGCTGTTGAGGCAAAAAGGCCATGGCCCAGAAATTAAAAATGCCGAATAGTTGGGCATGACCCATATTGCTGACCAAAATTAATAAGAAAAAAATATATAAAAAGGTTGAATTGTTGGGCTCGGCCCATGTAAAACACAAAATTGGACCGGGCCGATTCTAATTTACGACCTTTTCATTTGGTCGTAATTCTGCCACGTCAGCTTGCCACGGTGGATCTGACGTGGTGTGGGCAGATTGCTAGTGACCAAAATAATTGTTCGTTGAATCTACAACCTTTTTTTGGTCGTAAACGTCTACGAGCATTATAGAAGAAAGGTCGTTAATTTCAGTTTACGACAGCCAGCTTTTGACCATCTGTTTTTTGTCACAAAAAGGTCACAAATGGAAAACAATGACCATTCAGTGACCAATAGTGATGGTCCAGGTTGACATATTTTTTGTAGTGGACGTCCATCTCTTGAAGTGGACGATGGGGTAGGGGTAGCTGCTCTGGCAAGGTGGAGGATGGGGTGGCAGACGGAGGAGGCTGGCCGCAGTGGGGAGGTTGTCGTGGCGCCGATGGTGTATGAATGGGGAAATGGAGGGGGAGGGGGGATCTCAAACTTTGCGACGCGCTTGTCTGAAATGTGGGAAAGTTACGAACTTATCCCCCGTTTAAAATTTCGGACATCATGTCGGTTGGGGATAGGACGGTAATCTCGCATCTCCCAAATATTTGCCGGTAACGATTTCGGGCAAGGAGAGGGTGTTTTGCCGCCCATGGTTGGCGCCCACGGTGTATGAACGGGGCTGACAGGTAGGGCGGTTGTGTCACGTCTGAGGGAAGTTACACATCTGCCCCTATTTAAAATATTAGCCTACATCGATTTCAGACGAGGAGAGTTTGTTTTGCTGCCCACCGTGTATGAATGGGGAAATGGAGGGAGAGACACATGTCTTTCGGATGAGCTTTAATCAAATGTGTTTTGCCGCCCACGTTTGGCGCCCACCGTGTCTGAATGGGCTCAGAGGCGGTCGTGTCATGTCTGATTGAAGTTACTAGTCTACCCCTATTGACAGTAGTGTAACTCCGGTCGGTAAGGATGTCAAGTGTAAGGGGTAGACAGTAATTTCCATCTCGCAAACACTTGCTTCGGGCAGCCCACAAATGATAGTGGGTGCTTAGCCGCTTCGTTCAAAACTTGGGAGAATTAGCATTCACGTTTGCCCTGGGCCCTGGCAACTAAATTCAAATCCAATTTGTATTTGATTACGAATATCCACAGATAATTCTACGTTTTGATATTTATTTCTTCAAAACCACAACAATGATTTATTCCACCTTTATATATGATTATGATTTAGAAATGTCGTGATCTTTGAATTCAGTAGGTTGGATACACTTTGAGTCAAACAGTTATTTCATCCAATACAATATGCTCACACGAAAAACAATTCACCTTATGTCAATCATACAAGTCCTGAGGATTACCTTGCCTAAAAAATTCGGATCATTACAACACATGGACAACATAGGGGGTCTTACAACATAATCCATTCAGAGACATGACACAACATGCAGGTACAATAATCTAATGACAATTTCAACTG
Source organism: Aegilops longissima (assembly GCA_021605205.1). Lineage (NCBI taxonomy): Eukaryota > Viridiplantae > Streptophyta > Magnoliopsida > Poales > Poaceae > Aegilops > Aegilops longissima. Next base: position 657,017,126 of record CM038681.1, on the reverse strand, counting down.
GTATCTAAAGAAGAACTGGGATTACCCTGGGCTTCAGATAGCAGAAACAGCAGGACCTCCTCCATCTTCAAATGCAACATTCTTACTTCCTCCAATTCTTGGGTTGCTTGCATAATGCGTGCCGCTAATTGCATAATTTCCATCCTCAAGATCAAGATTACCTCATTCATGCCAGCCACACCATCTCTTTCTGCCTCTAGTAGAGCCTGAAGAACTATAATATATGTGCTCAGACTGCTCTCCGGTGGTGTTGCCTCTGAACTGCTACCATCTGGTAACATGGATGGCGCACTGCTTCCACAAATAGATTTTGGGGTTGTACATTGTGTCCTAGTGTGACGGCATCCTGAAAGGTTTCCGATGGACATAAGTAAGAGATAGTTATCGCATGATCCAGGCAGTAAGCTTACATGGTAAACGACATACGAATTATTGCCGAGCATGGCAAGCTATATTTAAATGGTTCGAAGCAGCATCAGCCGAAAAGAAATTAAAATGGTAAGATGAAACTAGGGGTGTAAGTGGCAAATAAACGACATCCGCCAGTCCCATCTAGTTAGTTTTTGCTAGCTCCCTAGTTCATTTTCCTCAAAAAACAAAAACTCTTTTGAACTATCATACCACTAGTGGACTTTAATCGGGATTAAACGGGACCCAGTTGACATCCCTAGTTGAAAGGGAGTGTACCACCGCTATATTTAAGTTGCCAAGGCATCTAAGCAGTTGAAATAATCTGAGAAAACACTTAACAGTGTGGCCTCATATAAACTACGAAGACAGTCTTGTGATGAAGTTCAGAGGAAAAGTTAAGGACTCAAATGAACTAGGCATGCATTTCTTTATGATAGTACAACAGGCACTACTGACATATTGTCCAACTCAGGTATAGCCTAACAAGTAACAAACAAGCATTCGACTCAAGCAATACAGCAAAGCAGACAACTGAACTATTTGTAATTCTGTAGGATTACAGGTTGAGGGCACAAGCCAAGAAAGCAGCCCACACGCATTACATTTCACATGTACTAAAACACACTGGCTTACCATCTGTTGCTGTGAAGTCTCGCTGCTGTTGCAATGTTCTTTGAAGATATCGTCAGCATCCCGTGGTTGAAAATCTAGTTTTTTGTAGTTTAATCTGCACCCTCTATTTAGGTAAAATTAATTTTAATCGCATGCACTAGTTCGAATTGATCATCAATGGTTCATCTAAACTAATGAAAGAAGGGTGTGTGCTTACACGACAATATATCTGCTTCACTCTATTTTTATGCTTGTTTGAGGTGCCAGCCCCAAAAGAACAAATATTTTACTTGATGGGGTTGGCAGCTCCATAATTAATAGAAGCATCAAATTAGTCATGCAACTTGGGAAGATCACGAACACACAAAAAAGTAATGAACAAAGGCTCGGAGCAGTGATGTAATAGCTAGCATCAGAAAATGTAGGGTAAAATGAACAAAAAGCAGCGGAACCACATGCTAGTTTGCTGATGTGTAATTAAGCATAGAGAACATGAAGCAGTCTGATGGAACCAACTGGTGGCATCAGAACAACACCATTATCATAAATATAGCATGCAAGAAGTAAAATAGTAGGCAGTGATATCTAGGAAGTACAGTAATACTTAGGACAAAACTAAAGCATATTAACTATATGTGCACTAGTATGTAATTTAGCACATGTAACATGTTCACTGCCAGAAGTATGGCCCTACAGGTGCAAGCAGAATAACGCGTCTCATGAAAAAATGAATGATGCGTTGAAGAAATTCAAAGGTGCGGTGCTTATGCTAAGAAAGTGAATGTAGGCGCCAACCGTTGGATAATAGTACCTGATTCTCGGCGGCGTATGGGTATCGTTTTCATACTTGATAGCTAAGGATCGTCGATGGTGCTCGTGTTGCGGTTGAGTTTGGGCCGGCTGTCGCCGTCGCTGAAGCGGCTCCGGTGCTTCGGTTGCAGCGCCTGTCGACATACAAGAAAGCTCATCTGTGGTAAGTGAACAGTTGCACGATAAAGAGGAGAAAAACCGAAGGAGTACAAATCGAAATAACCTGATGAGGCTGCGGTGTCAGTAAAGCAGGGCTGGTGGAGTTGAATATGGCGTCTGTGGAGCGGGTCTGGTGCAGTGGACGAAGGCTTCAGCGGGCGCGGTGTACAGTGCTTTCGATGAGGCGGATCTGTTGCGGCAGACGAGGGCTTGTATGAAGGGCCAGCGATGGGGCAGACGAGGGAGTCAGTGAAGGGCCTACACTGTGGTGGACGAGGGCACCGGTTAAGCAGATCCGGTGCGGTGGACTGTGATGGCGGTCAAGGAGATCTGGAGCGGTGGACAAGCCAGTCGCTGAAGCGGCTCCGGTGAAGTGGTGAGTTGGCAGTTGGGGGTTCCAAGGTGCGGAAGGTAGATCCGGCGGGGTGTGAGGTCCACCGCTGCGGCGGATGAATAGATTCGGTGGCTTTCCATGGTTGGGGGGTCGGGGAGGGGAAGGGGAGGGGATCTGGGGAAGAATGTTGGGGGCAAAGAGGGGAAAACAATGGAGTTACCAAAGCAGCCCTTTTCCGTTCATGTGGCAGGGGTAAAACAGGAATATCGCAGGGCTAAACTTTCGGGCGCGAGATATTTCTATGTGAGCGGGAAGTTTGAAAGCTTTTGGCGCCTGAAATTATAAGTGTTCTGCTCTTGTACGGCCGACAATGATATCATGGCCGAGAATTTATTTGTTTTGCACGCAAAAAAAAACTGCAAGTTTTGAAAATCAATGTCTCCAACTCGAAATTTAGATTGTCCATTCAATTCAAATATGGATCATTGAGATAGTACAAGAAAATACCATCATACGGTCCAATTCAAATGAAATTCCAAATGTGTTTATCCTAAATATGATGACAAAAGCAAAAATGTGTATGTGTATGAATAAAGTGGATGATTATAAAGTTTGAACATGCCCGTATGTGTATATCTCTAGGTTTGATATATGAATTTGAAATCATGAAATCCTGTCTTAAAAAATGTACCTCTGTTTAAATGAATTACAAAAGCTAATGATGGAGTCGAATTCCAAAATTCCAATCTTAGGTTTGTAATTCTGGTACATCAAGGTATATCACGCATGTTCAAAAGTATCGTTATCTCATAGTACAAACTATGAAACAAATTGATCAACCATGAGTGCACACACTATTGACCATATATATCTCAATTACGCTAAAGTCCCTCAAATATAGACACCTCACTCTTTATCTGAAGCAAAGCCCCCACCCCCCTCGTCAGCCCCCACCCCGTCGCCCCCACCCCCCCACACACACACACACACAAGTCGTTCTCTCCCCAGACACGAACACATGAGCACATTAACACCCCCCTCTCTTCTAAAGTCTGGACCCCAATATAGGTCTCTATCACTTTGTCTCTCGGGCATGCACACATCTCTTCCCCCACTCTCTAGGTCTCCCGACATCTCTCTTTCCCAAGCACATGCACTATGTAGAGTGTATCTTTCCCATACACACAAAACGTCGCCCCCAAACGTCTACCTCCCTAGTTATGTGGTTCTCGCACACTCACCTCCCACACCACCCCCACTTCAAACAAGCACACTTTTTCTCCTTGTGCACCACTCTCCTATTTCTATCTCTCCCAAATGCGGACCCGCGCCAGCTCCTTCCCTGTATACATATATGCCGTGACTCTTTCCATAGCTCCCTAATGTATCATCGTTCTCAATCTCGCACGTTGTTCTCTACACCATCTATTCTAGATCTCTCATAAAGTCCCTATCACACACACGATGACTCGCTTCCCTTGCGTCTCCGTACATAGGCCAATTTCGAACAACATCAACATTGTCTCCCTATCTATACGCCAGTTATGGACACAAACGACCCCTCTCTCTCCCCCTGTCTTCCTCTCTCTCTCTCTCCGTCGCTAGCTCTCTCTCTCTCTCTCTCTCTCTCTCTCTCTCTCTCTCTCTCTCTCTCTCTCGCTCTCACACCCCTCTCCCACATACACTCGATGTCTCTTCCAAATAGTCTGCTCCCCGCCCGCACCCATGCTATCCCGCTACTACACATGCCTTTGTCTCTCTTTGACACACATGTCACACCATTCCCCCTTCCCTTATACTAGTTTTACATCATTAGTGGTCTCTCTACTCCACATACACACACTCCCTTTCACACACAAACGCGCGCACAAGCACACACAGACACGCACAAACACCCATTTATCTGGATCCTTCTTTTAAGACACACACCCTTGCATATTCTCTCCAGCTCTAGGTATGTATATATCCCCCCTCTCTCTAGCTCAGATGCACACCAAAATTCTCCATCTCTCTAACTCACACATCTCTCCCCATGTCCACATGTGAATCTCACACACTCACTCTCTAATTATGTCTATGTGTCTCCACGTTACACAACACAAAGCCCCTTGTACATGTCTCTCTCTATCCTCCACACACATAGACACAAAGAATCTCTTATCATTGCCTCGGTCTCTAGACATATCACACACGCACACTGTCTCTCTCTCAACAAGGGTTTCCCCGTGAATGACTTACCGTCTATAATTCATCGACAGTCGTGGCAGTACGGTGAACACAAGATGTGAAAAAGAATAAATCTACACGTGCGTAGACCACCTAGTATGACTACTAGGACTAGAGCAAGCCGAAAGCGCACCGCCGTCACCCCCTCCTTATCGGCGACGGGAAAACCTTTGTTTTACACAGTCGAGAAGTCATTGTGCTAAGGCCCCACATGCTGAGGCGTTAAATAGAATGTAGATCCTACTTTACGGAAACAAGTATCGATAATACGTTTGTATCTCCATACTTATATTTCTTCTCTTATAAAAAACCGAGTTGGTGATGATGGTACGCGTGCCATCTTGCAATATAGACCATCCGATCTATATCTGACGGATGGAAATTAAACTAAAAGATACCCACACCTCTCTCCACATTTGTAGACAAGGCCTTCCATCGTTCATCCTTATCTCCAACAACCTCATTGTTGAGCAATTAAAAAAGGAAGCCTCTGGAACAAACTGGCCTGGTGGCCGCTGCCGGCGTCGTCCATCCCCATGCCTCCGCTCAGTCCGACCACCAATCACCACCACGCCCCACTCCTCTTCACCTTATCTCTTTCTCGAGATATCATTAGTTTCTACACATGGGATTACTCCCGCATGGGTCAATCACAACAAGTGTTTTATAAAAAAAATGCATCTTGATGTTTCGTGCAATGCACAGACATCTTGCTAGTACTCCTACAGAAGACTAAGTTGGTGATGATGGTGTGTCTGCCATCCGTCATTTCTGACCATTAGATCTACGTCTAACGACTGTGAGGTAAGTTGTTGCCTTTTCTCACCAACATCCCACTTCTCTACCAATTTGCAGAAAAACCCATAATTAGTATATTAAAACCAACCACATCCCTTCCTCACCTCACCAAAACAACCCAAGGAATTTATTCTGATTGAAACATAATATATCTCTAGTGATATATGTATATCAAAATTAGAGTGTTTTGTATCAAGTTTTGTGAATATGTATTATTCTAATTATGATTCTTTGCAACGCACGTGAACATTGCTAGTATTTCCAACCATGTAAAACAAAATGCTAGTATTTCCATAGTTTTGAGTTTTCCATCAAGATATTAGTCACTCATGGTTGATATTTACTTTTAATCACGTACACATAGGCACTATGTAACTAGCCTTGCTTATTGGCTTCCAAATCTTAAATTTCACTCCTACTTACAATATGTAGAGTATTTAACAAAAAACTACCACTTACAACCAGCCCTAGGAAGAAACTATTGTACAAAAAATAGCAAAAACATACCCAAAATTTCTTAATCCGCGCCAAAAACTACTACCTAGTGCCGATTAGGCTCGTTTAAACCCGTTTATGACAGGGTTGGCCCACACGTCCGTGCTGATGAGGTAGCTTAAACCAACACATTTTGTTTGACCGTTGACATGAGGGACCCACATCTGACCTTCTATCCTGTTATTCCCCTTCAAATCATAATTTTTCCTGAACATTACTTCAAACAGTACTGATGCGTGTTCGTCGGTGGCGTCGGTGATGAGCGAGTTGGCCGCCGCTCCTCCGGACGGGCAGACGCCCGACCGCCTCCTTGACGGGTTGGCAGGCTGGCCTCCTTGCGGGTTGGCAGGCTGGCCGGCGTGATCGACGCAGCGAGCAAGCCGCCGCGCTGGCCTTCGCTAGAGCCAGATGGCTGGCCTTAGCACGGCGCGCGCGAGCAAGCCGCCGCGCCGCCGTGCCAATCTAGCTAGCAAACCTTGCAGACAAGCAGTTGGACGGAGTTATCTTGGCTAGCTAGCGGCCGCGAGCTCCGGACAGAGCTGGCATCCGGTCTGCCGCAAGATGGGCTCCACACCACCGGCGGTTTTGACCTCGCCTTCTGCCGGCGGCGGTAGCTGCGTCCCATGGCCGAGAATGACTAGGTGGACGGGCCGGAGGTAGGAGGTCACTCGGGGATTTTTGTGCAGACTGACATGTAGGTCCCACAAGTCATAACGCCTAACTTGCCGGTCGAATAGAAGGCGTTGACTTAAGGGGCGACATGGATAGAAACATTCCTATAACGGCACTTTGTAGAGTAGTCGTTTCTTGGTAGGGCTGCTTGGTAAGGTAGTCTTATCTTAAGTCCGCCACGTATGCAAGTGGTAGTAGTTTCTTGGCATTATTAGTGGTTTCTTGTAAGGAACAATGTACTACTAGCGACAAAAGGCGATTCTAGGTTGTGTTGTACTCCAACGAGTACTACTAGTAGTCGCGGGAGTGTATACCTCGTTTTGTGGGTTTGATCCCGGCCGAACGCACGGCGGCCTTTTTTTTAAAATAGTAACTTCGCTGCGAGCCAATATTGTAGACGGGTGGTTTGAGTTTTGAAGTCGAGCGGACGTGTCGCACCACAATCTGGGTGCACTGGATAGCCCAGCCACGTTTTCCTTCCCATCATATCGTGGCTCGCGTGCTCGCCCTAGCCGCACCTCGCTTCCAGCTTCCTCATCAGCTAGTAGCATATTTAAAATAGCACCTCCCAATTAAGTCCGAGGAGCCGGAAAAGCCTAGCGCGTCATTGGGAACTGTGCAATATGGCTCTGTACGTAAAGTGCTAGTACTCTACTACTCTGTAGCTTGTGGCGTTGCACGCATGGACTTCACTCCATTATCAGCTCTATAAAAGAAATTCCTCTTGATGTGATTTTTTTTGTTTTGAAACGGAGGCAAAAGCTTTGCCTCATCTCATTCATAAAGAAGGAACTACTAACAAAGTTCAACGAGATCCATTACACCTCCACAAATTACTCAAATGTTCTGCCCCAGCAGTAACCGTCGCTGATAAACAGGCTGCTAGTGTGTGCGTGAGAGGAGCGGCTGAGTAGGCCAGCTACGCGCTTGAATAGAGCACCGAGAGTACCCACTACGCAGGTGTACTATCCTTGCATTGATATTACAGCGATAGTTCTAGAGAACAGTACTACCCTGCACTTCCAACTGTAGCTCGTTGGCCCTGAGATTCAAGAGTTCAAAACTGGTGCACTATACTACAAGTACAGTACATCGCACTACTAGTTGAGAAAGTAGTACTAGTACTGCTATAGTACGAGTACGTACTAGTAAATAATAGCCTCACCCCTTCGCTAAGGAACGATCGAGGAGCTACAGTTGGAAGGGACGAGGCCCTGCGGTTACTACGCTCTTATCTCCTCCTCGCCAATTCCCCTCCCCCCGAAGAAGGCAGTTCGTCGCTGCTCCCATGGATTCGCCAAGCGGTTCTCCTCCTGGTCGGGGCTGGGAGACCTTGGACGACGATCCTCTGGGAGAAATCGCACGCCGCTCCGACGTCCTCACCGCCGCAAGACTCGGTGCTTCCTGCACCAACTTTTTCAAGACGGTGCTTAAACAGGCTTGGGAAAAGGCCATGCTTGTTGGTCTTCCATGCGTCCTCGAGGAGAAGGTTCTTCTATGGGACAATCCTTCGAACAGTCCACTGCTCCCTGGCCATGGTTGCACGTTGAGTCCGCTAGAGTTGCCGACGTTGAGAGGTAGTCGGATTTTGTCCAATGAGCAGGTCAGTCATGGAGTTTGATCATGTAGTACTTAGTTATTCCATTTCCATCCCATAATTTTTCCGCTGCCCACCGTCTTATATATAGGTATGGGTCAGTGCTAATGAAGATTGGCTTGCATACCTCCAGCCGGATACCACCATCATTTTGCACAACATCCACAGCAGTACGGCCGCTCCCGTAGACCCCTTCTACACCATTGGGATCGACCTTCCGGACTGGCTAGGCTTGAATACGTATGATGATGCCTACATGAGATTGAAGAAGATAGCAATTGCGGACCCGCCGACAAAGCGACGTGGCTACGACGATTACTATCTCATCACGGTGTTCGAGATAAGGATTGCCATCAATGCAAGAGGCAGTAACGGCAGCGGCAGGCGCATGTTGGCCGCGGCAGATTTTTACCCCTACACGTTCGAAGACGCCGTGCGCCAGGGGACTTGTTTCATCTGGTTGCCATCCTACGGTACGGGAGATTACAAACGGAATGCACAAACCATCATTTGCATCCTTAACGGTACTCCATTATTTTGCAGGGACCAGTCATCCCCTGATCAAAATAAGATTGCCGATCCTGGATGTGCATTTGCATCCGCGATTCGGTCTAACCTGGAACCTTGTAGCTGACTTTGGCATATTGGGATCAACTATCTTAGCAGTCGTTACCCATGGTAACACTGATGTACAACATGGTCACACAATCTACCACGATCAGACCGTCACCATCTACCCAGGTATTCCATGTAGTATTATATTTTTTAACCCTCTCGCCCTCTCTTTCATTGTTGTACTACTTACTAGTACTAGTAGGAGTACTTTTTACCTTGGAGGACGCGTATAGCTAGCTAGGCCCTTGAAGACTTGAACCCACTAGTTGCCACCATTTTTGTTTTTCCATGTCTTACTATCTCATCCATGTAACCAAGAGTGGCTATATATAATAAGCCGGTTATTTTACTTCCTCAATACCGGAGTAGTACTATTTGCTGCACAGTATTACTGACCGCCATATTTGAGCACAACATTATTATGCATGGACCTTGACTATGTACGTCACCATGTGTCCAGATCTGAGATGCCGCGTGTACCAGATGAACGACACCGAGTTCGACCCCCGTGATGCTATGTGGGTGCCGAGGAACACTCTTGGAGAGTACTCGCTTTTCATTGGGGACAGCTGCCCCATTGTGAAGCGGATGCCACCTTCCGTGCACGACACCGAAGGCCTGCCGTTCATGAAGCATGGTTGTGTCTTCAGTGCGCATCGCCGGATGAACGACATGCTGGGACACGCTATCCCTGATTTATTCCGCTTCAGCTTGGATGAGTCTCCATCATGTGGAACCGGACTAGAAAGCTGTGACAATGATTCCCGTTACCCACCGCTATGGATCGTGCCATCCATGAAGAACACCTGGGACTGGAACCTGTAGGAGGACATGTAGCCCATCTATAATGTGTAAGTGGAGTATGGTAAATTGTGAACGGTAGCGTTGTGAATATATGTAAACTAGTCGTGCACAAATTTATCACATGAATTGGAGATGAACTTGTGTGGCATACTGGCATTTTTCATTTAGAATTTATTACTAGTAAATGTGTTATGTGTACGTGCAACTTGTCTGGTTGTTGCACGGGCTCCAACACGCTCTTTGAGAAAAAAAGGTGGCACAGCTTTGGATATAGGTGACGTGGCGGCATCATACAGTAGCATCGTTCGCTATAGTTGTAGTATACTCCTACTAGGACGACAACTCCTATAAAACCTTCCGCTTGGCTCTTTGCCTCTTCGGGAGGTTCAACAGTTCGTACTCGTGTGAACCTTGCACTTGGCTCTTCACCTCCTTGGAAGGTCCAACAATGATGATACTACAGTACAATATGATTCTGGCAATCTGACACCGATTGAACTGCTCCACGTACACCGCGAGGGCGAGGGCGAGGGAGAGGGAGAGGGCGCTGTAGTCAAAACCCTCTCGTCCTGCGAGCCACCGCGCGCGTGGGCGAGGGAGAGGCGTAGTAAGCAAGCTTCTCCTCATTCGGCGAGTTGACGGGACACATCAAAGCAGTACTAGTACTAGTCCATACTGCGTCCTTTCCGCTTAATATGGCTTAATTTGAAATGAGAAAAATACACTGGCGGTCAATGTATGTAACAATATGCTCTTTACAGTCACTATATATAGTTTTGCGGTGATTATACGATCACTAGCTCATCATAGAGCACTGTATTGCACCCTACTGACCGAGCACATAGTCGACATGGCACTTTGTTGACTTGTTAAATTTTCACCTGGTTTCTGGGTCCCACCTGTCAGTTGGCAGAGCAAAGAAATCAGTTAAACAAAACTTTACACGGGCGTGACAGGAGTCCAACCCTTGCGCGCGAACCACCCTGGCTGTGTATGTGAGTGCATGCACGTGTACTCCCTCGGTCATCCAACAAAGAGTGTACACCGGCTAAAAAACAAAGAGTGTACATCTACACTTCCAATGCATTTAGCCTTTAATCTAAATCGATATTGATTGACTAATGCACCAACTTGTGCTCTAGCTATAGGCTACATGTCTATCCTTAATTACAACATGCAACAACCTTCATTTAATCTTCTTCTCTCAATGGTCGCATGCACACATAAGTCTGCTACTTTTGGGCGTTAATTATGCCCTGGGTAATGTGTAAATCTCTAAATGTACAGTCTTTCACGGACGTAGGGAGTAGGTTGAGCACTTGAGCATGAGCGTGTGTGTTACGTTGTGTGCTGTGTGCCGCATGGGTGCGTGAGTGTTGCGTGCGTCCATGTGTACGTGTGAGTGTTGCATGTTGCATGCATGCATGCATGGATGAGGCTTTTACTCCCTCCCATTGACATGTTCATATTTCAAGCTTCCTCTGCTCCCTCCATATGGTGATACTCCCTCTGTTCCCAAATATGGAGTAAAAGCCTCCCTCTGTTCCCAAATATGGAGTATTTGTCTTTCTAGAGATTTCAAGAAGTGACTACATACGGAGCAAAATGAGTGAAGTGAGCGTAGAGGCATAGGGATACTGTAGATAGGAAGTATTCGCGATCCATTATTCCCCATCTCGGTCAGAGAGAACTATTCAACTAGTCTTCACAGTGAAGTGACAATACACGCTACAACAGATGGGACACTTAATTAATAAGCTGAACCAGCGTGTTGGTGTTACTAAATCAGCCTTACCCAGTACTTCCATCATGTTTGCCAATAGAGCACGCTTCCGCAAATACGCCTACGCACCTCTCTCCTCCATTAACTGAACTATGGGCCCTCTTGAGGTAGACCCACATGTCATCGGCGTAACTATTTACACTCCGAAGGACGGTATATCCTGGTAGTAGTACTAGTAGAATTGAGATTTAATGCACTTTCTTCCCCGTCTTTCACTCTTCTTCCTCCTCTCTTCTTCTTCCTCCTCTCTTCCCCATCGTCGGCCGCACACCATTTCCCCCACTCACTGCTCGCCCGCCCGCGCCATCTTCCTTGGTAGCTCGCGCGTACCATATCCCCTCGCTCACTGCTCGGCCACACACACCATCTTCTTCGCTCGCCCGCTCGAATCGACTTCCCCGCTGGCTCACAGGCACCGAAAACCCGAATCACTCAGCGCCCTAAAAAACCCTACGGCAGAACTGACTGACACGCAGAGCCGCGATTGGAATTCCCTCCCCGATGTTCTCTTGGAGCAGATCTGTAATTGTATGGACGTACTCAACACTGTTCTTCTGGCCGCATGCTCGGTGTCTTTGTACCGTCTACTCGTCTGCAACCGGCCGGCTCTTTTCAAGACACCCTGCTTGCTGATGCCCGATCCTCGCAGGTGGCCCAGACACTGACTTGACGATCCTACGGAGGTTGCCGTGGTGCCCCTCGCCATGCTACCACTACCCGTCCACATGTCCTTCATGCGCGGCCACTACTGGGCGGGCATGAAGGCCAACTAGATCGTCCTCATACACCAATCCAGTAGTCCGTGGCGTCTCGTGGATATCTACACCCAGCGAGAGATCACCGTTCCATCGTTTGATACCACCGCCATCGAGCCTCGCGGCCCGCCTGACACTCCTGCCTACTACGCACGAGACACGTCGAGCTTTTGGCTCGACCTCTGTTTGCTGAAAGTTGTAATTTGCGAAGTGCCCACACCATCAGAAGACTACATGGATTACAAGCTCATTGCCTTGTTCAACATGGGATTAGTCTATCTGGAATCCGGTCGCCGTACATGGTTATGGCTCATCGTCAATCCTGTTGAGGCAACATTTCTGTCTGATGCTATAGTGCACGATGGCATCGTTTACGCGGTCGACGAACAGATTGGCTGCCTATACTGGTGGAATCTATCGTCATGTAATTGTTCTATCTCATCTCATCTTTACCTTATGAATATGACTGCCTGTTCATTGTTACAAATTTAGAATAGATAGTATGTCTATAACCACATCATTGCTATATGTTCCTCTCATTTCCTAGATTTTTATGACCACACATGTTATTGTTATAGTTGATATGAGAACAATTGGCATCTAATGATTGTTAGAATAGATATTATGAGCATAACCTCATGATTGCTATATGTTACTCTCATTTCCAAGATTTTTATAACAACGCATGTTATTGCTTAGAGTTGATATGAGAACAGTAGTAAGTGCTATGGTAGAATATGAGTAGGCCCTGTCATAGCTATCTTCCTCTCATTCTTACATGATGTTTGAACCATGACATATTGCTAGAATATGAAAGCCATTGGCTTATTTTTTTAACTTGGGGTATGATTATGACCATGGCATTGCAATTCTCTGTTTATGATATGTGTCACTGTTATAATAATGTTAATTCCACACATACTCTGAACATGATTGTTTATTTTTGTCCTTTTGGTCTCCAATTTGAATTGTTGCAGTGAGCGCTTAAATGCGTTGGCCTTCATGATTCAGGACCTGGAATCATACCAGCCGATGGGTGGTGGTTTATCGCTCGTTCAGCTGACGGTGGTCATTTGATGCTCATTCGCACGTACCAAATTGACCAAACCATTACATCAAACAACATGCAGTACAATGCCTGGGGCGTTCGTAACATTGATGTCTATGGCTGCTTCGTGTTCGAGAAAGATCCCAGCTCCATTGGGCCAGGCGTATTCAACTGGAGGTGGGTTTATAGCCTCGGCAACCACTCCATGTTCCTCGGGCTCAATTATCCGATCATCCAACCAATCATCGATCATATCACCGACGATGATTACCGTGCTATGCAACTTCCATTCGCCAGGGGGAACTGTGTTTACACATCATACCATGGGTTTCATGAATCACCATATCCAGAGATTCGTCGAGACAACTTGTTGCCAGATAATCTTCAGTGTGTCAAAGGCATCAAGCTTCCATGCGATGGATGGCTTTTGCAAACCCGACATGCGGCGATGTGGTTCATTCCAACAGCAAATATGCACAACTTGATTCGTACTGATATCTAGACTTAGCCATGTATCCTGCTGCTGTAGCACGACCCTTTTTTGTTGGATATTATGTACTGTTGTTAGTTTGAAGCACTGACACTAAATACGACTAGTAAGTAGTACATTAGCAGTACTAGTATACGTCGGTCAAATTATTCATCATGTCCACACATTGAATTGACGTGACAACACGCTGCGCGTGAGGTGACACAAGAATCCCGGCGGCATGTTCGGGTATTGTGGACTTCAGATTTGGAGTACCACTTATCTGTCGAAATCTTTGATCATTCACTTAAAATAGTCGGTTGATCATACATTGCAGACCATATAACTGGAATTAACCGATGCAAGTCCAAGAAGGATTGGCCGGTGCTGCCGGCTGGCGTCAAGTTTGATCCCACGGATCAGGAGCTAGTCGAGCACCTTGAGGCCAAAGTGAGTGCTGACAGCGTGAGATCTCACCCTCTCATCGATTTGTTCATACCAACCATCGACAGCTAGCACGGCATTTGCTACACCCATCCTGAGAAACTTCCAGGTAATACACCGATCGGCCGTCTACTTGCACAAACATATTCCTTTGTTTATAGCTCTATTTTTCTTTTTAGTCGCAGACCTAGTGAAGCAATTAAAATTTGACAGTTAATAAAAAGTGAAACAAGTGACTGCAACATGCCAAAGATGTTATGAAAATGCGAACTACGTACACTAAAACCTGTATTCGACAATACTGCAGGTATCACACTGAGTGGCCTAAGCAAGAATTTCTTCCAGCGCTATTCCAGGGTGTTCAAAAGGGGCACATGGATGCGTCGCAAGATACAATCGGAGTGCGGCATGCACGTGATGTGGCACAAGACCGGCAATACCTTGCCGGTGATGGTCAACGACCGGCAAACGGGCAGCAAAAAGGTTCTGGTGCCGCACACCAACAAGAACTTAGACCAGCAGAGGACCAACTGGGTGATGCACCAGTACCACCTCGGGGACCTGGAGCAAGAGATGGAGCGGGACCTGGTCCTCTGCAAGATTTTCTACCAAACGAACAGTAGGGCTAGGAGTAAAAAGAGTATAAGTTAGTTTGGTATTGGTACTTGTACTACCTTGTCGTCCGCAAGTTGGTATTGTTGTTAACGAACTTTCGATATGAACTTGGCATTTGCTTCCAACCATCATGCTGAGGGTCGACGTGGATATAAAGCTGAATCATTTGTTTTGAAACGAATTTTTAGGCACCCGATTTTTATTTGATGGGTAGCATAAGCACCTGCCGTTCGAATTCCCAGTTCTCCAAATTTTTTGAAACAAGTGCATGCACTTATTATCACGATGAAAAAAAATATACCTGCTGCATCCCAGTTATCAGTCTGTACTTGCAAAATTCTCTCGTTTATTTAGCAGGTATATTGTTTTTTCAGGTCGAGCAAGTTTCAACTGGGCTGTAGACTGCCCAGGCTTGGTTTTGTTTTTAACAGGCCCAGCCCATGACAACAACGGGGCACAAAGATCCAGCAGGTATCTACTGGCCTCTGGCCCGCCAGCGTTAGTTATATTTTGTCTTACAACATCCGCAGGTAGTTTTTTTACTGAATCAAACACACAGCCCAGTTCTATTTTCCTCTTGAAATGCCATGTCCTACTTCCGTTTTCTAATCTCTACCTATAGTTTTACTAGTTCATATACACGTATCATTATATTGAAAATACATAAAGTTCCCTTTTCATATTTACATCCTTATTTTTGTTGTTGTTTTCCCTCCCAGCGCTGATTTTTTTTACCACTAGTTTTCCCTTAAACCAACTCAATTGTCCCACGTCTTATTTGCTTACAAAAACAAAACAATTTTTTTTTGGCAAATCAATAAGTTCTTAAAAAATTGTTTATCTTTTCGGGATTACAACAGTTTGGACTCCACCGGAAAATGCAAAATAAGGTTGAACTTTTTGACCGTGGTCCTGGGCAGAAAATGGGCTGTAATAAATTACTTAAGAATTAGCAAATGGGCTGCAAATAATTAAAAAAATAGCAAATGGGCTCTATGTTGTCTGCCACAGATTTGGAGGCTGACTTGTGGGCCTACTAAGTTCATGCGTACACAAGGTTTCTCAAAAAAATAAACTTCATCGACAATCAACTCTACCAGCGTCAGACAGTTAGATGTCAATATAACGGCAATCGTGCTTTTTCAGTCTCTGATCTTCCTGCTCCGGCCGCCCAAACCAGCGCTGGCGGAACCTCCTGCTCCCGCCTCCCGTGGCCGGCTGTCCTACCGGGCAGGCCTCATGGCCCTACCATACTCGCATCCCTGGCCTGTCTATCCCTCTACTCACCCACACCTCTTGTTATTTTTCGGCGACGGCAGCCGAACCAGTCAACCCTCGTACTCCCCACTGCGTGGGCAGCCACTATCATGTCTTCCCCGGCTCCGTGTCATTCCCTTCGTAGGCCTCGCCGTCGTCCACCGCCCTGGTGCTCTCGGCGCGGCGTGGTCAACGAACGACATCCATCAGAAGTGGACTGTACGTGGAGAGGCTGACAGCTGGGTCCACGGCCGCCCGCAAGGAAATGCCTCCTTATACGCGCAAAATAATGATTCCTCCACCTAACAGCTGGGACCCACCGGAAGGGCCTCTGTATTTCACGAAAAAAACGTTCCCCCCGCTGATAGGTCGGACCCACCAGCTATATCTTCGCACGCAAGGAAGTGCCTCCTTATTACGCACAACAAAATGAATACTCCCCCTGCTAGCTGGGACCCACCATAGTGGGAGGTTGACTCGTGGGCCTACTAAGATGACGGGGACGGAGGGCTTTATCAACTTAGTCAATATGAACGATTCTAGCTCCAGTGACCGTACGATGTCCATCCAATGGCCATAGTGCTTCTTCAACCTCTGGTCTTCTTGCTCCAGCCGCCCAAACCAGCGTCGGCCGTGCCGCCTGCTCCTGCCTCCCGTGTCCGGTTGTGCTGCCATCGCTGGTCATGTCATCCCTCTATACTCACCCACACCTCCTATTATTTTCCGGCGATGGCAGCCTCACACCGCAGCCAAAGCAGTCAACCCACGTACTCCCCTCCGTGTGGGCATCCACTGCCGCGTCTTCCCCGGCTCCGCGTCGTCCCCTTCCTAGGCCTCATCGTCGTCCACCGCCCTGGTGCTCTCGGCGTGGCGTGGTCAATGTGGTCAAGAAACGACTTCCATCTGAAGAGTACTATACGTGGAGAGGCTGATAGCTGGGTCCACGCCAGCAGCAAGGAAGTGCCTCCTTATTACGCGCAAAATAATTATTCCTCCACCTGACAGTAGGGACTCACCGGATGGGCCACCGTATTTCACAAAAAAAAGTTTTCCCCCTGACTGCTGGGACCCACCAGCTACATCTTCGCACGGAAGGAAGTGCCTGATAGTCAGGACCCACCTGGTCGAAGCGTACGTAGCGTTGTCATTCTAGTCGCGAACGTGTACGTACATACTAGTCGATCGGTCTGTCTGCAGGCTGAAGCGATGAACCGTGGCCGTGTAAGGAAGGGCACATGTCGTAGTATAGGCACGCACATGTCGTAGTAGAGGCGCGCACGTAGCATGTACACATACGTACAACCAGGGTGCAAGGAAGTAAATACGGCCACGTACGTACATACGGGCGGGGTCTCGAACGCCTACTCGCGCATACGTACGGCCAGGGCTTGTGTACATGGCTGGGTCGGAACAGAGAAACTATGTCGTCGTTGTGTTCATGGGGAAGCAACAGAATGCGTCGTGTTCATCGAGGCAACAGAATACGTCGTGTTCATTGGGAGCCAACCGGCTTGGACGGAACAGCCGATCGAAACAAGGCCTGGCATACCGCAGAACGGAGGAAACAACCTTGTGTTCGACTGGCCACGGTCGAAACGGGATCCTGTTCATCGGGAGAAGTGCAGCGTACCGCCAAAGCGGAGAAGCAGACTTCTCTTGGACCTCCTACGGTCGAAACGGGGTCTTGTTGATCGCGAGGGGTGTGGCGTACCGCAAAACGGAGGAAACGGACTTGTGTTGGAGCGCTACGGTCGAAACGGAGGTCCAGTTCATCGGGAGGGGTGTGGCGTACCGCAAAACGGGACTCCACGGGATACTGTTCATCTCCACCGTCAACCTCCGCCAGCCTCCACAGGCTACTGTTCATCCACCGTCGACCTCCTCCAGCCTCCATCTGCGACTGTTCATCCACGGGCTCCTGTTCATCCAGCCTCCACCGCTCCTCCACTGGCTACTGTTCAACCAGCCCTCTCCACGGGGTCCTGTTCAACCACCCCTCCACGGGCTACTGTTCATCTAGCCCTCCACCGACTACTGTTCAACCAGCCCTCCACGGGGTCCTATTCACCCAGCCCTCCACGGGGTGCTGTTCATCCAGGGGCAACCGGCTCGATCGATCGGTGTCCTGTTCATCCAGCGGCAACGACCTCTACTACCACGGGGTCCTGTTCATCCAACCCCCCACCGGGAACTGTTCATCCAACCCCCCCCCCCCAACAACGCTCACTGTTCATCAAGGGAAAGAGGCAGCATGGTTCGATTGGCTTCAATTAGCAGCAGTATCGAAGGAATCACTCGGGTTCAGTTAACAGCAAGGGATTGATCGGGGTTCGGTAACGTAGCTAGTGCAATCGCTTGGGTTCAGTTAGAGCCCAACGCCTCGCTCGGGTTCAGTTAAGCATAGCGTTAACGCCTGCAGCAGCGCAGCACGTGTACAAGAGAAACGCGCATCGCTCGGCCCCCGACCACCCACCGTAACCGGAAACTCCCCGATATTTTCCTCGCCCTCGCTTCTACCATGGTTTTTTCCGTCATGGACGGCCCAAAGAATGTCATGCAGCTGGACGAAAAACCCATTTTTTGTCATGATTTTTTGTCATAGAAGTAGGAGCCCACCACATCTATGATGATACCGGGTTTTGTCACAATTATCGTCATAGAAGTGTCATAAGCATGACAGAAAAAAATTTCGTTCGGCCCAAAATGTCACGGATGTGTCTTTTTTTTGTAGTGTTCACCGTTTCTTAAATTCCCAGAGATCCGTAACTCCGATCGGGCTGAAATTTTTACATGATTTTTATTTTCATAAATTATCTTTCTTGCACCAGAAGAAGGGCTCTAACCGACTTACGGGGTGCCCACTAGGCGCCACCGTGCGCTGGGGGGTGTTGGCGCGCCCTCATGGTTAGTGGAGGTTGTGGGCTTCCGTTTGCATTGATTCCACCTCCCAAAAATCACATATATTCCGAAATAATTCTCCGTAAATTTTTATCGTGTTTAGATTTCGTTTGATATGGATATTCCGCGAAACAAAAAAATGCAACAAACATGAATGGGCACTGGGTACTGGATCAATATATTAGTCCCAAAAAATAATATAAACTGTAGCCAAAAGTATATAAAAGTTGTATAATATTGGCATGGAACAAACAAAAATTATAGATTCGACGAAGACGTATTAGTGTCGTCAATTGCGTTGCCGGGGACACCCTCGGCCTTGGCGGGCCGTGGCGCCTTCTCGTTTTCCATGTCGAAGAGGTTGATGGCAGAGGCGGTGCTTCGGCGGGTTGGTATGCTTGGAAACGATGGATAGGCTAGGTTGCGCTTATTGCCTCGGTGTGTCGTGCGCCGCCTAGGCTTATGCGCAATATAGCTGGGTGGCGGCAGGAAACTGTGGCATGTTCATAAAATGCCATCAATTAATGGAAACTTAACATAGAAGGAACAATGAGCTAGCACGACGCGTGCGGACACCTTGCTCGCCCAACGCTATGATCCATATACTTGTGTGCCCAACAGAGCACACTATTCACAGTAAAGAATATTGTTCTGTACACAGAGAGCGTAGATTTTTTTTCGGGAGACACAAAGAGCGTAGATGTTGTGCAGACAGAGAAAATCATGGCAAATGATTAAACTAAAGGACAGGTCGATGATGATTTCAAGAATGCCGACAATAATTTACCAGAGAGTGTCGTTTGCCAAGAACACACACAGCTTATTAGCAGGAAATGCCTTTGTTATTATCGGTGTTCCCATACAATTAGCCGGTGCACCCCTGTCAATTGCCCGAATTCACCTCACCGTGCTGGCCTCTGCTCGCGTTCCTCGGCATGCTCTGCTCGCCATTAGGCGCTGCGGCGTGCTCTGCTCGCATCCCTCCACGCGCCCTGCTTGTGGACGGCTTTTCCCTGCGTGTTCAAATGCTATATGCATATGGTTGCTTGCCGTTGAGGCAGCAGCAGAGCGCTCTGCTAGTGTCCCTTCGCGAGCGCGCGCTCTGCCAACGGTTGGTGCTGGCGCATCAACCGATCACCTTGGGGGGGCCCATATGCATGTTGTTGCGTTGCGCGTGTCACCACAATGCAGTTATGTGCGGCACGATGGAGTTACGCGCTGCAAAAACTGCCATCCGGGCGTGCCGGTATTCTAGGCCATCTAGCTTCCCCATTAATTCCCGTGACCATTATAACCTTAGTCGCTTCAAACTTTCGATCGCGCCCCACAATGCAACAAGAACACTCACGACGACACATATAGAGAGGATATCTAGCGACGCTCCAATGGAGTTTGGTGTGCATCAAGTGGAAACCCACGCGAGGGAGACGGATCTCTCAGTGGTGTACACCATCGACCCGGCCGTGGTGGAGGGCTACATCAAAATCGTGGAGCAGTTGCTTGCTCGGGGCAAGTACAAAGTGATCGACATCGACCTCCAGTACACCGGCGGTCATCACGGGAAATATCAGAAGGTTTTCATCGCCCAGTTGTGCGTGCGCCATCATGTCCTCATCTACCACTACTGCATGGCCACAAAGCCTTGCGACCTTCGCCAGGTTTGTCAACAGCACCGACTACAAGTTCGCTACGGTGGAAATCACCAACGATATAAAAGCGCTCAAGGTTACAGGCTTGACCTGCTAGAACCTTGTCAAAATTCGTGACAACTACAATGTCTGGGGCATCATGAAGAAGGACTCCCTCGTTGAACTCGCCTCGGCCATCATCGACCCCTACTACGAAAAGATGAAGCAGGATGCCAACAAAACACATCCCACATCCTGGCACAGGTCCTGGATGCGGCAACTGGATGAAGCTCACCACAGGTTCATGGCCAAGAGTGTGTACACATGCTACGAGATGCACAGGCGGATCATTGACATGAGGGAGTGCCTCCTTCTCGTAATTGACGAGGCCGGATCGAGCAACCAGCAGAGCAGTGGCGGCAAGCGTTACAAGAAGAAGTAGATGATGATCAGATGATCATTTATCCTGGTTAATTATGCATGTAATAGTTTACTTTGGTGTGTGCAAATGTCATGCGTGTACTAGACACCTCTGTAATTGGATGTTTAATTTGGTTATGCAATCATGCCCTTATAATTAAATATATATGTTGTTGTTCTACATGCAATCACATCGCACATGGACCATACTAGGGAAACTGTCAGTGATGAATTCATCAATCGCTGACATTTGTATCCCAGAAGCGTTTGCCCACAATGCACACAGCTTCTTATTGGCAATCGTCTGTGTTATTATCAGTCTTCGCACCCATTCGTGATTACGAACCTGTTTGCCGCGTATCACATACTTTTTGTTTAGACGAAATGTTTCTGTTCTCTTGGCTCAACACAAACAGTTGATCGGAATGAACTGTATGACCTCCATTGCACACACCTTGATCTGCCTGAACCGTTTCTGTTGTGTTACCTAATCGAAAACAGTTCGTCCGACAGAATCGTATGACGTATATCGCACACATCGTGATCTGGCTCGCCGTTTCTATTGCGTTCCCTAATCGCAAACAGTTAATCCGAGTGAACTGTATGACATATATTGCACACCTCTTGATCTGGCTGACTGTTTCTATTGTGTTGCCTCATCACAAATAGTTCTTATGGATTAACCGTATGCCAAGAATCGCACACACAACTATAATCTAAATCGTGTTTGATGTCTCCGCCATCGCAAACATTTTGTATCATTTTAGATGGTTTTATTACAACATCGTTTGCGATTAATGCATTGCACACTGTTTCGTCGAAGGGTCTGTGATTGTAGTGTCGCGTTAGCAGCATCCTGCATTTGTGGGATACCCATTAGTGACTCTCGGCTATCTGTTGCCGAGTTGCGGCCGATGGTGGCCAAGCTCCAGCTCCGCATCGAGCCTTGGCATGGTAGATGGTTGTCTAAGGCCGCACGGATGATCCTCATAAACTCCTCTCTGTCCAGCCTGCTTCTATTCATCATGAGTTTCTACAGCCTCCATGAGACTTCGCATCATGAGATAGCCAATGTCCAGGCTAGATTCTTCTGTGTGGGTGATAATAATAATAATAATAAGAAGTACCATACGGTCAGCTGGCCCGACATCTGCAAGCCGCGAGACCAAGACGGGCTTGGGATCATGTGCTCCAAACGCATGAATATCGCCCTGCTGTCTCGCTTGCTTTCGCATTTCACAAGGAGAGGGCGGCCTCTACCTTGACATCATCTGGGATAAGTACTTGCGAGGTCAACCGCTCGCCTTTTCTCAGCGGTCTGGCAGATCGCAATTCTGGCAGTCTATCATTCAGCTGCTCCCGATGCTCCGCATCAGGACATCCATCTTGGTGGGTTCTAGTGCCGCCACCCAGTTCTGTTTCAACCGATGGGCTGGGGATCAGCCCTTCGCAGCCCGCTTCCCCAACTTGTTCTCCATCGTAGTTGAACCGAGGATCTCCGTCGAGGTCGCCCTTACTGATTTAGGACGCCTCGCCTTCCGGTGGCCATTCGGGCCCCCGGATCTTGCGGCTTGGAATGAGCTCCTCGACTGCATTACTCTTCACGAGCCTGATGTGGATCTTGCGGCCGATCGCATTCCTGGCGTCTGGAGCCCTCGGGTGTCTTCTCCACCAAATCTCTGTACCAGGCTATTGTGCCCTCACCTGCTGATAACCCACAAGTATAGAGAATCGTTTGTAGCCCTTTTCGATAAATAAGAGTGTTGAACCCAACGAGGAGCTAAACGTACAAAAAAATATTCCCTCAAGTTCTATCGACCATCGATACACACTACAGGAATCAGGTAATTTGCCGACCAAAAAACAGACGGCAAAGATTTTGCCGTCAACAAGCAGACGACAAAGTGTGTCGGCAAAGACAAAGTCAGCAATGGGTACTTTGCCGTCAGCTTTTCATCGGGCAGACGGCAAAGATTTTGCCGTCAGCCAATCTCAGTAATAGACGGCAAAGAAACATATTCGCCATCAGCCAAAACAGAATCTTTGCCGTAAACCAAACTACTCTATAGATGGCAAAGATTTTTTTAATTAAAAAAAATTCACAGGACAACTA
This sequence comes from Aegilops longissima, assembly GCA_021605205.1. Classification (NCBI taxonomy): domain Eukaryota; kingdom Viridiplantae; phylum Streptophyta; class Magnoliopsida; order Poales; family Poaceae; genus Aegilops; species Aegilops longissima. The sequence continues at coordinate 656,994,163 of CM038681.1, read as the reverse complement.
AACAACAAAACATTTTCCATGGCATTCTTTATAGATCGATTTACACAACAAAATTACTATATCGATTCACAGAACATCTGACCATTAAAAATTCCTATCTACAACATTTTTTATAGATCAATTTACAGAACTCAACATCAACAATTTTCAAAATTGATTTACACATCGATGCTATAGAGAAAGATGGCTCGGGAACTCTGCCGCCTGCTGTAGACTGCACCGGGCGTGGGGAAGCGCCCGTCGGCACCCGATGGGGACGAGCGGGAACGACCCTCCGCGTCTGGCGCTGCTCCCTGCGATGGCCTGTGGGGCGAGCGGCGGCGGCAGCCGGTGGCGCTGGCGGAGGCGGGCTCGCTGTCGGACGACGCAGCGGAGGTGGAGGCTGTGTGGCGATCGGGCCCGGGCGGAGGCGGGCGCTGGCGGTCGCGCAGCGGAGGTGAGCTCCGGCAGCAGATGCGGGCACACGTGGGCGGAGGCGGCCGCATGCCGGTCGCGCAGTGGCGGTTGGCTCCGGCAGGCAGGCAGCGGCGGGCGGGCTCCGGTGGAGAGGCGGGAGGAGGCGCGGCGTCCGGACGGCGAGTGGCGGAGCTACGGGCGGGGCCGGTGGGGCGGCGGCGGGCGGCTAGTGGTGGAGTTGTGGCCGGGACCGGTGAGGCGAGCGGCGGCCGCGGCAGGGGCTGGTGGCGCGAGCGGCGGCCAGGGCAGATATAGGGCGAGCGGCGGCCGATACCTGCGCGAAGAGAGACAGGTACGAGAGAGAGAGAGAGAGGTGCGAGAGGATAAGGCAGAGCGAGGGGGTTTGTGGTGGGGATGGATCGTGGTGAGTGGTGGGGCCGCGAGAAAGATCGTGGTGTGGCCGTTGGTGGGATTTCGGGGTGGGCTGCGGATCTGCTGCCGCGAGATGGATGCGTGGGTTTTGCTTTGTCTGTGCTGTCTGCGATTTATTTACATACGGCAAAGAGCATACTTTACCGTCTGCGAAAGAAACCATAGACGGCAAAGACACTTTTTCATCTGCAATTTTATTTACAGATGGTAAAGTATGTTATTTGCCGTCTACAAAAAAATGTGCAGACGGTAAAGTGTCTTTGCCGTCTGTGGTTTCTTTTGCAGACGGCAAAGTATGTATTTGCCGTCATCCGTTCTTTGCCGTCAGCCGCTATCGGTCAAATGTCTCTTTGCCGTCTGCTCCGATGAAATGCTGACGGCAAAGAGTAGTACTAACGGCAAATCTCCTGTTTCCTGTAGTGACAATTGTATGAACGCTTAACGTTAGCTTTACCTAGAACAAGAATAAAACTAGAAGTGCTTTGTAGGTATGAAGGGATAAGTTTGCAAGATAATAAAGAACGTAAAAATAAAAAATGGTGATCTTCTAATTAAATTACTATAGCGAGTGTGGATTAGTAGTGGTAGGATTTGCGGAATTGTCCCTTAGCAATTGACTACGTTACTAGACCGAGCGAGTTTTTATGTGGGAGAGGCCACTGCTAGCATGTCGTTCCTTACTTGGAATTCTATGCACTTATGATTGGAATTATTAGGAAGCATCCGCAACTACTAACGTTCATTAAGGTAAAACCCAATCATAGCATTAAAATATATATTGGTCCACCTTCAACCCCGTATGCATCAATTTCTATGGTAGGAAGAAGCTTCTATCACCCTTTCCCTCCAATGCATAGTCCTATCAACATATAACTAACCCTATGGTGTCATCCACACGCGCGCTCATATGATGGGCACTAAAGTACATCAACATAACCACAAGCAAATTAAACCAATCATAACAATTCACCAATTACCGATAGGACAACAAAAATCTACTCAAGCATCATAGGATGGCATCATATCATTAAATAATAATGTGAAGCATAAAGCACCATGTTCAAGTAGAAGGTACAACGGGTTGTGGGAGAGTGGACCGCTGCAAATAGATGGGGGAAGGTGATGAAGATGTTGGTGAAGATGACGGAGTTGTTGGAGTAGATCACTGTCACACGATGATTGCCCCGGTGGCCTTCCGGCGCCACTGGGAGAGAGGGGGAGTGAGCCCCTCCTTTTTCTTCCTTGGCCTCCCTCCTAGATGGAAGGAGAGTCCCCCCTCTGGTCCATGGCCTCCATGGAGGCGGAGGGGCGAGAGCCCCTCCGAGATTGGATCTCTCTCTCTCTCTCTCTGTTATCTTTTGTTCCGCGTTCCCGTTTTCTAGCCGAAAACCGTTTCTTATATTCCTGGAGATCCCTAACTCCGATTGTTCTGATATTTTAACACGATTTTTTTCTGGATATAAGCTTCCTTACGCCCGAAGTAGAGCAGCAACCACCTTACGCGGTGGCCACCACCCATCACCATGCGCCTGGGGCCTGGGGCGTGCCCTCGTGTCTTGTGGGGGTTGTGGGCCTCCTTTTGCATTGATTCCACCTCGCAAAAATCACATATACTCCAAAATAATCCTCCACAAAATTTTATTGCATTTGAACTTCGTTTGATATGGATATTATGCGAAACAAAAAACATGCAACAAACAGTAACTAGTATTGGGCACTGGATCAATATGTTATTCCAATAAATCATATAAAATGTTGCCAAAAATATGTCAAAGTTATATAACATTGGCATGGAACAATAAAAAATTATAGAGACGATAGAGATGTATCGGCATCCCAAGCTTAATTCCTGCTCGTCCTCGCGTAGGTAAATGATAAAAAAAGATAATTTTTGATGTGGAATGCTATCTAGCATAATCTTGATCATATATCTAATCATGGCATGAATATTAAGAAATGAGTGATTCAAAGCAATAGTCTATACTTTTACATAAAGACATTAATACTCGGACATCCCAACAAACAATCATGTCTTTCAAAATATCAACGCTAAAGAAAGGTATCCCTACAAAATCATATAGTCTTGTCATGCTCTGTCTTCTTAACACAAAGTATTTATCATGCACAACCCCGATGACAAGCTGAGCAATTGGTTCATACTTTTAACGCGCTTTAGCTTTTTCAACTCCCACGTAATACATGAGCGCAAGCCACTGATATAGCACTATGGGTGGAATAGAGTATGATGATAGGAGTAAACATAGAGAAGACAAAAAGGTAAGAAAGTCTCACATCGACGCGGGAATCAACGGCTATGGATATGCCCATCAATTGATATCAATGCGAGGAGTAGGGATTACCATGCAACGGATACACTAAGATCTATAAGTGTATGAAAGCTCAAACAGAAAACTAAGTGGGTGTGCATTAACTCTATGATGAAGAATTCCCACTAGTATACACTACTAGGGAAATGCTTATACACAGGAGCTCAATAGTAGCGCTTTTAAGAAGCAAGCGCTGCTGCTAAACAGCAGTGCTTTTTCACTAAGAGTGCTACTAATATTCACATAGCAGTAGCGCTGTCGATGCAAAACACGCTACTATTATAATTGCCAGACTGTTGCAGGTAGGCTAGGTATACTAGTAGAGCTCATACCTAAAAAGCGCTACTGCTATAGAACTTAGTAGTAGCGCTTTCCTCTAACAAGCGCTACTACTAAAAACGCTACTTCTAATGATCATAGCAGTAGCGCTTTTTCCACTAAAGCGCTACTGCTATGTACCTTAGCAGTAGCGGTGTTTACGGGCCAGCGCTAGTACTACGGGTACCTTATCTACCCGTGCCCGTCCTCACTCTACACTCACACTCTCACTCGCCCAACTCCGCTGCGCGCCATCGCCGCCGTCGCCCGCCAGCGCCCCCTAGGTAACTCCCTCCCTCCCTCTCTGCCCTCCTTCTCCCCCTCATCCTCCCGGTGGCCCCCTCCTCCTCATCCCTCCGGCGGCCCCCTCCTCCTCCTCCCTCTGGCGGTCCGCTCCTCCTCCTCCCTCCGATGGCCCCCTCCTCCTCCCTCCAACTCCCCTCCCTCCTCCTGCTCTCTCGTCCCCCTCCCTCCTCCTGGTCTCTCCTCCTCCTCCTCCCCCTCCTCCTCCCTCCTCCTCCCACCTCCTCCTCCTGCTTTTTGTAATAGATTTTTTTAGTAATAGAATTTAGTAATAAATTTTTTAGTACTAGGGTTTATGAGGATATATGGATAGATGGATGGAACTAGTTGATTTATCTATATATAGTAAGTGCTTAGTTGAACTAGTTGAATTAATAGAACTAGTTTATTTTAGTAAGAAAATTTAGGTATATGAGATTTGATGATCTAACTAAAATTTTACTATAGAACTAGTTTATTTTTAGTAAGAAATTAATAGAACTAGTTTATTTTTAGTAAGTGCTTAGTTGAACTAGTTGAATTAATAGAACTAGTTGAATTTATGTCATTATCGCTTTGTCATCAAAGAATGTTATAAGAGATTTGATGATCTAATTAAAATTTTACTCGGTGGAATATGCAGGCTTTGTAGAGTTGTGTCTCATTGGAGTGATTGTCATCCGAGCTACCTCTACTTCCTCTACACCCGAGTCGGTGATTAGATAGCTACCGTAGCTAGTGTTGGTGGTGATTAGCTAGCTAGAATGAGTTTGAAGATGATGATGTGCTACACTATGACTATGATAATTAAATAGCTAGTGTTGGTCGTAATGACTATGATGATGACTAAATAGCTTGTGTTCGCGGATTAGGTTCAAGTGGAGGCAACATGTGGTGCACCGCATGTTGCCTCCACTTGAACCTAATCCACCTTCATTTCACACACTGTTGTATATACTAACTAATCATGGTCCTAAAATCATATGATGAAAGTACTGTATATAAAACCTATACAAATACAGTGAAAATAAGCTGCAATTTCAAAAAAAAAAAACAGGAAAAATAAGCAGTAGCGCTTTTCAGAAGAAACACTACTGCTACTTACCACTATCAGCAGCGCTTTTCCAACACGAGCGCTACTGCTACCAGTTAGCGTAGCGCCTTACTGGAAGCGCTTGTACAAGCGCTACTAGTAGCTCTAAAACCAGCGCTACTACTAGGGTTTTCCCTAGTAGTGATATGAAAGTGACAACATAGGAGACTCTCTATATGAAAAACATAGTTCTACATTGAAGCACAAGTGTGGAATTAGCATGCCCCTTCTCTCTTTGTCTCTTTTTTCTTTCTTTTTCTTTTTATTTTTTTCTTCTTTTTTTCTTTCATTTTTTTTCTTTTTGTTCGGAGTCTCATCCCGACTTGTGGGGGAATCATAGTCTCCATCATCCTTTCCTCACTGGGACAATGCTCTAATAATGAATAATGCTGATCATCACACTATTTACTTACAACTCAATATTACAACTAGGTACGTAGAACAAAGTATGACTCCATATGAATGCCTCTGGCAGTGTACCAGGATGTGCAATGATCTAGAGTAGCAAAGATATCAAAAAAATGGACAAGCCATGGAAATGTCATGCTAGCTATCTTACGATCATGCAAAGCAATATGACAATGAATGCTCAAGTCATCAAAATGGAACCGGTGGAAGTTGCATGGCAGTATATCTCGGAATGGCTATGGAAATTCCATAATAGGTAGGTATTGTGGCTGTTTTGAGGAAGATATAATAAGGCTTATGTGTGATAGAGCGTATCATATCACGGGTTCGGATGCACCTGTGAAGTTTGCACCATGTCTCGATGTGAGAAAGGGCAATGCACGGTACCGTAGATGCTAGCAAATTGCGGAAAGGTAAGAGTGCATATAATCCATGGACTCACATTGGTCATAAAGAACTCATATACTTATTGCGAAAGTTTATTAGCCCTCGAAGCAAAGTACTGCTACGCATGCCCCTAGGGGGACAGATTGGTAGGAAAAGGCCATCACTCGTCCCCGACCACCACTCATAAGGAAGACAATCAAAAATAAATCATGCTCCAACTTCATAGCATAATGAGAGACTATACGTGCATGCTTCGGGAATCACAAACCTTAACACCAATATTCTTACTAACCACAACCGTTTACTAGTACCTCCCACATATTATCTTCTCTAAACTATTGCAAGGAATCAAACACATCATATTCAGTGATCCACAAGTGATATGTAGTATTTCATGACTAACCATGCAAATTACCAATTCCCGTTGACTCTCTAAATAGATTAAGTGAAGCAAGAGAGTTTAATTCTTTCTATAAAAGACCATGCTCTAAAAAATATAAGTGAAGAAAAAGAGCATTCTACGAATAATGGTTTTCTATGTGAAGAGGAACAGGCAATCCAAACTTCAAATGATATAAGTGAAGCACATGAAGCATTCTATAAAGCCATACTCAAGAGATACAAGTGAAGTGCAATGAGAATTATATAAATGAACCATGGACTATCTCATACCAGCATGGTGCATAAAACAAAAGTGAAAACTAAACACAAAAGACACTCCAAGATTTACGCATATCCGTGAACGAAACGAAAACCAAAACATACTGATACTTGTTGAAGAAAGATGGGATGCCTTCTGAGGCATCCCCAAGCTTAGACGCTTGAATATCCTTGAATATTTACTTGGGGTGCCTTGGGCATCCCCAAGCTTGAATTTCCTCTCCTCCTTCTCCTCATACCGAGACCTCCTCGATCTTTGAACACTACACCCACACAAAACTTAACAGAAAACTCGTGAGATCTGTTAGTATAATAATGAAAATTAATACTTTAAGTACTGTTGAAAACCCATTCGTATCTTGTTTTTGCATTATAGCTACAGTATTATAAGTTCTCCATTACTTATTCCACCGATACAATCGATAGTAATCTGAAAAAACAGGACCGTCTGTAGTAATCTGAACATTGACCATATTTCTGTAACTCTAAAAAGTCTTAAAAATTATGAAAAAATAAAAAATTTGCTTAGCTTTACGGTGTAAAAATTCAGAAACTTTTGAAGTTCCAGGAAAAAATGTAAATTCATGCACTACAGCCAAAGTTTCTGTTTTTGCACCGCACATACCAACAAGCAATCTAATCATCCTAAAGGAAAATCTTGGCACATTATTTTTATAATAAAATTTATTTGTACAAGGGTATAATTATTTTTTTGAAAAGTTTCTGTAATCGAGATTCCCAAAGTTTCCATGCGCATGAACAAAGTTCAAGGACGTCCCCCACTTCAACGGTGTTCGTCTTTCTCACTTTCACTTTCTTTTTTGAAAAGTTTTAGGTTCCCCTCTATATTTATTTGTTTTTAAACTTTATAAAATCACACAATAGAAGAAAATTACTCTCTAAAACTTCCGGATTGTCTCCCTGGCAGCGCTTTCTTTAAAGCCATTAAGCTAGGCATATAGTGCTCAAGTAATTTATCCACCCGGATCCCAAGGTATATCAAAGCCAATTTTATTTAACAATGATTTGTGATTTAGTAGTGAGCACAAAGCAACATATATCATGCAATGACAAAGTCTAACTCTATTCCTATGCATCGTTATGTCATAAAAGAACAATTCATGCACATCAAGTAAAGGCCAATACATAGTATAAACAATTTCTTGCAATTTTATCGTGTTGGAAACATAGAGAGGTTGAGATGTAGTTCCTCTTTCATAATAATTGCAAGTAGGAGCAACAAGCACATGCATATTATATTCATCAAAATCATCATGTGTAGTAGCAAAACGCAACCCATAAACATAATCCTTAATAAGAACAAACTTCTCCGATATAGTGTAGTTGGGAGAATTCAAAAAGATATTAGGACTATCATGTGTGGGTGCAATAGCAACAATTTCATCCTTAACATAAGCAACTATAGCAAGTTCATCTCCATAAGCATAATTCCAATTGGCATCATGGCCACAAGCATAGCAAGCATCAATTTCATCAACAAGGGATATTTCAAAAGAATCAATGGGATCATAGCAATCATCATAACATTCATCCTTCGGTAAGCACGAAGGGAAATTAAAAAATGTATGAGTTGAAGAGTTACTTTCATTAGAAGTTGGGCACAGGTGTAGCTAATACGCTCTTCCTCCTTTTGTTCTTCGCTCTCCTCATCATCTTTTTCATCCAATGAGCTCACAGTTTCACCAATTTCTTCTTCCATAGATTTCTGCAAAATATTTGTCTCTTCTTAGACAACGGAGACTTTCTCAATAAATACATCAATTTCAGAATTGTACTTATAATTCTCATAGCAATATTTAAGTATAGCAAAATTTTCAGGTCTATAAACGACATCATCATAATCTTCATACTTTTCAAACCGAGATTCAATTTCATAAGCACCCTTAAAAGCAACAAATTATTTTATTCGTTCCACATCATAGCAACCATATCTACCATTAGCATAAGAAGCCAACGTTTCATTATCATTAAATTCACATGAAAAGGGAAGGTGTCGAACCTTCATCCTAGAGCAACAAGTATAATCATATCTTGAGCATAGATTCCAAGCATACCATTGCAACATTTCAGTTTGATCCCATAAGAGTTTTCCTTTTTGACTCAAGCGATAATCCCTAAAGTATTCACGTTGATCCAATGTGTCTCCCATTATCAAGTTGAATGGGGTTTTCTCAAGATTGTCAAATTAGTGTTTAATATTTTTCACATTACGAGCATCGAGGGTTTTAGGAGGTTCCCCATCTCCGTGAATAGCAAGTACAACTATTTTTTTGGTATTTCCTGTTCCATCTCCATAACTAAAGATAGAGAACACCTTAGGACAGAAAATAAAAACTACTTAGTGATAAACCAAACAAGCACACACGAGAATATTCACCCCACGCTATTGCTTCCCGGCAACGGCGCCAGAAAAAGGTCTTGATAACCCACAAGTATAGGGGATCGCTTGTAGCCCTTTTCGATAAATAAGAGTGTGTAGGATCGAAAGTATGTCTAGAGGGGGGGGGGTGATTAGACTACTAGACCAAATAAAAACCTAACCTTTTCCCAATTTTAAGTCTTGGCAGATTTTAGCAAGTTAACACAAGTAAAGCAATCAACCTACACATGCAATTCTAAGAATGTAGCAGCGGAATGTAAATCATTGCATATGAAGGTAAAGGGAGGAGTTTAGAGGGATCAAACGCAATTGGAGACACGGATGTTTTTGGCGTGGTTCCGATAGGTGGTGCTATCGTCCATCCACGTTGATGGAGACTTTAAACCACGAAGGGTAACGGCTACACGAGTCCACGGAGGGCTCCACGCACGAAGGGTCCACGAAGAATCAACCTTGTCTATCCCACCATGGCCATCACCCATGTCGGGGATATACCCCGCGGTGTAAACCGGCCGGAAGTTAACCCGGCCGGTCTGGACGGCTCACTGGTAACCCGCCCGGAGCTTGGCGGTTCACGGGCTACCCGCCCGGTCTTGGCGGTTCATTAGTAACCCGGCCGGCGGATCAGAAGGCCGGTTCAACTATTGTGGGCCGGTTTAAGAGGAAAGGCATGAGGAATATTTTACAAGGAGTTAAGACCAGGACTTGTATCCGGTTTATATTAGCGATAGACTAGTCCTAATCCTAATAGGACTCTACATGTAACCCGCCCCCTCCAACATATATAAGGAGGGGCAGGGCTCCCCAAAAGGGGGACAAGTTCCACAAGTTAGACAAGTTAGGTTTAGACAATAGCTCTCGAGTTAGAGCACTCGTGTAACCGTGATCATCATCATCAATATCAATGAAGCAGGACGTAGGCTTTTACCTCCACCGAAAGGGGCCGAACCTGGGTAAAACCTCGCGTCTCTCGTCCCGCTCAAACCCCTCTCAAGCTACCACATAGATGCGTTGGCCTCGCGACTAAGTCCTAACACTAAGGACATCTGCCGTGACAATTCCACGACAGTTGGCGCCCACCGTGGGGCCTGCGCACGGTGGTGTTGAGTTCTTGGAGGAATCTTCCCAAGGGATCGAGAAGCTCGCAATTATCTAGGCAAAGAAGAGCCGGTCTGAAAAGATCTGCATAAACATCAAGTCCATCGGACCAGATTTCAGATTTGTGAGATTCGAAGTTTAAAGAAAAATTAGGGTTCCATCTTTACGCCGCTACTGGTGCCCTGGCGATCTGTTGATCTGAAGCCAGATTGATTTCGGGGGCGCTGCTGATACTGCTAGAAGTTCGGATTAACAGGTTTTTCCATCGTGTGCAAGTCACCAAGGCAGCAGTCGTTTGTCCATTAAAGTGGCCGCTGTCAAACCGCGAGCCGCTCCTATCCAGTTGCGGTTGGAAAAAACAAGTCCCGAGATGGACTCGTACACTAGTACTATACTTCTAGTACATGGTTAATATCATGAATGATCTCTCCAATCGTTGTAAGTTAGTGCTCTGATTCATCACGTGAAGGCCGAGATGAGCTACAATTTCAGATTTGATTTTACTCTGACCGCTAAATCTACCAAAGGAAGCTATACTACATCCACCAAAAGAAAAAGAAGGCCACGACTTGGAGATGGACGCGGACGTGGGTCAACCAGATCGCTGACGATCCAGAAACGGATATGACCACAACCCGGACTGCTCCGCTGCTGTTTGTGTGACCTGGCCTCCGAGCTGCCTGGCCTGCCTCCACTCAATCTCGGGCCACCATCTCTGAGCTATTTGCGAGCCGCCTCTGTCGGCGTGGCACATAGCCACCGCCGCTGCCGCGTTTTTCGCCTCGACGCCGTGGATTCACACCTGACCTCCCGCTGCACGACTCCGCCTCTAAGTCGCCGGCTCTTACCGCAAGTTGCCTCTGCCGGCCGTCTTTAAAACAGCCGGCCACGCCTGAGCTGCCAACGTCTGCGCGCTAAGCCGTGGCTGCGGCCCATTTTGACCTCGTTCCTCGAGTCACCGACCTGCCTCACAATGCCGCCGCTTTACCTCTAAACCGCCAACACCGGTTTACCTCGCTGCCGTGCCTTCAAGCTGCCACTGCCGACGGTCCACCCCGTAGCTCCTCCTTAAATCACCGCCGGGCCGGTCGTCGCCGTCGCGCCCTCGCCGGCGTATCAAACCGCCTCCATGGCCTTGAGCCGCCCGTATTTTCTGTGGCCCGACGTCGTGCTGACCTCATCTTCGCTGTTCGAGTCGCCTCCGGTACGGGCCGTCGCCGACCCACGTTGCCGAGTCACCGCTGCCATCATGACTCGCTCCGCCTCCGCATCATCGCCCCATCACTGAACCGTCCCGCTTGCATGCATGGTTACTATGTATGTGTGCGTGCCTGTTGGTTGCTGCTTGGCGCTAGCCACTACATGCAAGTACTACGAGGATCAAGTAATCATTCAGTTTTCAAGGAGTCAAGGATTGACTAAAGTGACGGACATTCAGTTTTCATGTAGTACCTCGTCCAGGCGAACGCCACAGTGCCTGTCGTTGCCCAGCGCCTCTCCGTCGTCTCACGACGCTGTGGCCTTTCTTCGAGTCGCCTGAGAGGCTATTTCTGAATATGGCTATCTCTGAATCCGGCCTGTGGGCTTGTTGACTGCCCAACGGGGCTGGGAGAAAAATTCAAAAGTCTATTGGTCTGGCTGGTTCTAAAGGTGGCACTTGATACTACGTGGAGGGCATCACATGGACAAATTGCTATCAGTATTAGTCTGGTGTTAGCACAACTGTTACATCCATCCGGAATCAATCTACGGGCATGGACACCAGGAGGCAAGGGATTATTTGCTCAGTCTGTGTTCATCCGGGCACAAACCACCAGGTGCTATCTTTTTATATATTTTATTAACGCATATTAATTTGTTTGAAAACATTTATTCTGTCTTTCAATATATTTCATGCAGGACAAAGTCCACTACAAAGGTGGCATCGTACCATGGACAGGAGGCTCGCACCGGTTTAAATGTCGTGGCGAACTCTCGCACCTGCACCGACTACCGCTGCCGCGCCCGAATTGTCAGTCCGCACTGGTTTACAAATGCCGCGGCTGACTCTCCCGTCCACACCGGCTTACAAAGCCATGGCCGACTCATCTGTCTATGTCACCTATGATGCCGCGGCCGGCTCTCCCGTCCGTCTCTCGCGGCCTCAGCATGCCGGGCCGCACCTGTCTACATGAGCTGTTTATATTGGGTATGAGCAAGTTACAGCTTGGGTAGCCCGGTTTTCTTTCAAATTGGAGGCACATTATCATCAACCGCCGTTTGCACTGGATGGCTCAATGGGCAAGCGCACAAGTCGCCGCCACTACAGTTTTGGTTAAACTCAAATCGCCAGTTTGGAAGGAACCATTGGCCGAGTTGCTGACACGGCTCATACGGGATCATTTATAACCCGCCCTTCTGTGGATTCACATCGTGTTATCAACACCAATGATATACAAGTTATGCTGGATTATATCACGGCCAAATATGGAGAATCTCAAGCCAACTCCTCGAGTCACCTTGAGACTCGGGGGCTACGATGACATGACTCAGCAAATCTTGCCGGTTTCAGCAAATTTAAGAACCTCAGGACGATGGAGGAAAAGATAACCCGGTCCTGGAGGGTACTGTTATATTAATGAAAATTTAAAGGCCGTCAGAAAATTTCCGGTTTAGAAAGTATATGACAGTTACAACATCCCGGCTCAATAAAGAAGTTCTGGGTCGTCAGAAAGAATTCCGGTTTAAAATCCGGCTCAAGGGAAGTCAGTCTCGCTGAAGCTCTCAATATCCGGTTTACAATCCGGTTCAAGGGAAATCTGTCTCCCAGAAAGCTCTGAAGCTCTCAAATCCGGTTTAAGAATGTCCGGTTCAAAAAGAAATTAACTTCTCGCAAGTTCGAATTGAAAGGCCGTCAGAAAGTTTCCGGCTGAAAATGAAGATTCTGGTTTACAATCCGGTTTAAGGGAAAGATGTCTCCCACAAAGCTTTGAAGCTCTCAATATCCGGTTCAAAATCCCGGTTCAAGAAGGATTTATCTCTTGCAAAAAGTTAAAGGGTGCCAAAGAGGACCTGCTGCCATGATGCGCGGTTGAAACATGGGTATCATGCCTTATTGGCTTATCATATTATTGATCACTTGGGGGCTTGGTCATGTCTGAACCATAGTCACACCTCTTGATCGGCGCAATGCCACAGTATCACTTGGGGGCCTTGGTCGTGTCCGAACCATAGCAACGCCATTTGGTAGGCGAAAAGCCACAGCATCACTTGGGGACTTGTGGTCATGTCTGAACCATAGTCACGCCTCTTGATCGGCCTAGTGCCACAGCATCACTTGGGGGCTTTGGTCGAACCCGAACCATCGCTACACCTCTTGATCGTCGTAATGCCAATGCATCATTTGGGGACCTGGCTGACTCGAACCATAGCTACGCCTTTTGGGGGCTTGGTCGTGTCCGACCATGGTAATGCCTCTTGATCGGCTCAAAGCCTCATTTGCAATGGTTTTATATTTGCCTTTGCTTGAATTTTGTTCTCTTTTAAATTATTTCTTTTGTTGTGTTTTCAAACCGACATTATTAATCCGGTTCAAACTATCAATTACAAATTGGCGGAACACGGTCAAATCCTAATCCGGAGACTATTTGCCCGGTTTGATTTTATGTTACCATCTTATTATGGAGTAAACCGGTGTTCATTAACCCGGCTTGAATTTCAATTACAAGTTGTCAATACATGATCAAATTATGATCCGGAGACTATCAGCCCGGTCTGGTTCGACTACGAGTCGCCAGTATTATATATGGTTAAACCGGTGTTTATCATAACCCGGTACGGTTTATCATCAACCGACACAATATGAAAGGAGTTATTATTACTCAAGATTGGGGTTATCACTCTTACTACAAAAAGTTGGTAAAACCAGCAATGTGATTCAATATCACAGGTATGATATATTTTCATATTTGATTATTCTTGACCCGTCCGGCGGTAAACCGCCAGGACATTTTAAACTTGTTGTATACAGAAACAGGTTGAATAAAGCATGATTATAAATCGCCGGCGTTTATTAAACCGGCCTGGCTTTGGACTATACGTCGCCAGTATATATTTGGATTGCGCCATTGGAATCATGCGCTTATAAATGATTGGGTTATATTATTCAAATAGCCAAACTTGGCTGAATTTTCATTATGATATTGGATGAATTTTTCATACCGGATTATATTATCTTAAATAGCCAACATGGCTGGATTTCCATTATGGTTATCAATAACCAGTATTATGCTTAAGGTTTTCAAAGTCGCTTTAGCGCAATGGCTATCATATTATCAATGGATATAATTTATTCTACAATTGAAGGAATAGTCCCGAATTGCTGCAGGCTTACAACCCGGCACTTGGGGGCTACATTATTTAAGTTGAGATTATATTAAATATGCAAGTCTCATGTCGCTGCAAGCATGCACCATGACACTTGGGGGCTAATGCAAAGTAATTTTTTTTTTGCTCATATTATTGAAGACCCGACTCATCATATTATAATGAGTCGACCTTTGGGGGCTGCCAATTGCTCCTGTCAACAGTTGAAGGTACAAAGCTTTTTATTCATTATATTGAAGGGTCCGCTGCTCAGTTGGTAAAGCACAAGGCTCTTAACCTTGTGGACGTGGATTCAAGTCCCATGATGGGAGTTACATCATATGATGTTATTTTCATTGAAGTATATATTAAGTCCCAGCTCAATATTATCTTACTGAGCCGGCCCTTGGGGGCTACACATCATTGCTCAAATCTATATGATTATACCTACAAAGTCCCTGCTTATTATTGCATAATGACCCGGCACTTGGGGGCTACATAATATGGAGTATTCAGTTTTTACTAAGTGACTGGGATGAACAACATGGATTTCTTCTTAAGTGGCAGTATTTATATTGAAACAAGTCTTAAGCCATCACTTTGTTCTACTCAAGACTTGGGGGCTACAGGTATTATATTATTATGGAAGAACTATTTTCAAACTCTCTGTTTTGAACAAACCGGATTGACCCGGCGTCACCAACCATTATGACCCGGTGTTTGCAACAATCATAACCCGGCGTTGGCAACAATCATAACCTGGAATTATCAGTTTTTATAACCCGACAATTTTGGCAATGATAAACCGGCAAGTTCTACATCTTCAAACCGGTTGAATATCAGATGAGTATTTCAAGACCAATATTTCTTAAACCGGCGCTTTGGAAGCCGACTCAAGTGGATTATTCTTCACAATATTTTTCTATAAGAAACCAACATCAGCAAATTGGTTATGAAGCTGGTTATTGACCCGAATTTTCTAGAAGAAGGAAATGACAAGGACGATCAGGTGCGGTCTACAAGAATTCTTAACCCGAGTACAACCTGCCAAATTTGTTCTAGTGTTTATTTTGCAGCGTAAGTTTACTATGGATAAATCCAAGCTAAACTTGGGGCTAATGTCGGGATATACCCATGGTGTAAACCGCCGGAAGTTAACCCGCCGGTCCGGACAACTCATCTGGTAACCCGCCCGAGCTTGGCGGTTCACGGGCTACCCGCCCGGTCTTGGCGGTTCATTAGTAACCCGCCGGCGGATCGAAGGCCGGTTCAACTATTGTGGGCGGTTTAAGAGGAAAGGCATGAGGAATATTTTACAAGGAGTTAAGACCAGGACTTGTATCCAGTTTATATTAGCGATAGACTAGTCCTAATCCTAATAGGACTCTACATGTAACCCGCCCCTCCAACATATATAAGGAGGGCAGGGCTCCCAAAAGGGGACAAGTTCCACAAGTTAGACAAGTTAGGTTTAGACAATAGCTCTCGAGTTAGAGCACTCGTGTAACCGTGATCATCATCATCAATATCAATGAAGCAGGACGTAGGCTTTTACCTCCACCGAGAGGGGCCGAACCTGGGTAAAACCTCGCGTCTCTCGTCCCGCTCAAACCCCTCTCAAGCTACCACATAGATGCGTTGGCCTCGCGACTAAGTCCTAACACTAAGGACATCTGCCGTGACAATTCCACGACAACCCACGAAGGACTTGCCTCACTAGGGTAGATCTTCACGAACTAGGCGATCTCCTTGCCCTTACAAACTCCTTGGTTCAACTCCACAATCTTGTCGGAGGCTCCCAAGTGACACCTAACCAATCTAGGAGACACCACTCTCCAAAAGGTAATAGATGGTGTGTTGATGATGAACTCCTTGCTCTTGTGCTTCAAATGATAGTCTCCCAACACTCAACTCTCTCTCGCAGATATGGATATGGTGGAAAGATGATTTGAGTGGAAAGCAACTTGGGGAAGGCTAGAGATCAAGATTCATGTGGTAGGAATGGAATATCTTGGTCTCAACACATGAGTAGGTGGCTCTCTCTCAGAAAATGAGTAGTGGAAGTATTGGTTCATTCTGATGGCTTTCTCCATGAATGAAGAGTGGGTGGAGGGGTATATATAGCCTCCACACAAAATCTAACCGTTACACTCAATTTACCAAACTCGGTGGGACCGAATCATAAAACTCGGTCAGACCAATTTAGTTCAAAATGTGAACGTTAGGATTTTCGGTGGGACCGACATGTCAACTCGGTGGGACCGATTTCATTAGGGTTAGGGCATAACGTAATCTTGGTGAGACCGATCACATCAACTCGGTGAAACTGATTTCAGTAAAAGGCAAAGAGAGAGTTGGTCAGGCAAACTTGGTGGGACCGATTCGCTCATTTCGGTTGGACCAAAATGTTACGAAGGGGAAATAGAGAGTTTGCATTGCTAACTCGGTGGGACCGATCGCTTACTTAGGTTGGACCGAAACGTTACGAAGGGAAACAAAGAGTTTGCAATCCCATCTCGATGAGACCGAGATCCCTATCGGTGAGACCGAACTGACTAGGGTTTCTGGAAGTGGCTATGACAAATGAACTCAGTGGCACCGGATAGATCAAATCGGTGGGGCCGAGTTTGACTTTTAGGTTTAGGACATATGTGGAATGAGAAAGTGGTTGAGGACTTTTGGAGGATATCACTAAGCACTTTGAGCAAGCAAGCCATTAAGCAACACCTCATCCCCTTTTAATAGTTTTGGCTTTTCCTATGGGTTCAATGTGATCTTGGATCACTAAAATGAAAATGCTGAGTCTTGAGCTTGAGCCAATATGTGTCCTTAGCATTATGAGGGGTCCACATTCCTAGTCCATGCCATGCCAATCATTTTACTTTCTGAAATGATCATCTTGAAAGAGCATTAGTTCAATGAGCTATATGTTGTTAGGAATTACCAAAACCACCCAGGGATAGTTGCACTTTCAATCTCCCCCTTTTTGGTAATTGATGACAACATATAGATCAAAGCTTCGACAAATGATAATAAGATTGAAATACATCATCACTTTGAGAAGTATGTGATAAGCAAGAGCTCCCCCCTAAATTTGTGCATTATTTAAGATTAGCTTTGGAATGCAAATGCACAATCAATTATGATCATGGGTTACTCTTCCATGTCACATACATCTTGGTGGAGCACTCAAAATGATAGAGAATAAAAATATGCACTCATCGCCAAGGCAAAGTGAATGATCATACATGAGAGATAGATAATAGCATCATTCAAACACAGGCATTAATGTATGATATGATCAAACACAAGATCATAAAAGTATCTCACACACAAAGACATAAAGTTTCAAGCAAGCACTTAGAAGTATCAACCAAATAGCAAATAAGAGGCAAAAGAGGCAAAAAAAACACTCTCTCTCGAAGCCTATGATCTATACACTTCTCCCCCTTTGGCAACAAGTTACCAAAAAGTTTGAAAATGCGTAGTGCTATGCGTATCTCTAGGCTTGATCTTCGGGGGGTGGTGTTGGGAGGACTTCAAGGACGAAAGCATCTATTGAAGTTGCTGGAGCTGGTGGAGTGGCAACTGGAGGTGGCACTGATTGTGTGGCTGCTGGTGCTGATGTTGTAGCTCTTGTGTCTATCATGGGCACTGCAGCTGATCACTGACCTCTTGGCACTCTCTGAAAGGCATCTGCAGTAACCTGCCCTTTCCTCTCCTTAGCTTCTTCCTGGAGCTGCTCAACTACTGTTTGCATCTCTGTCACCTTCAAATCTAGATCATAGAACTTAGTTTCAATGATCCTTTCCAAGCTCTCTTGGTTTTGAGTCAGGTTGGCCAAACTTTTCTCAATCCTCAAGGTTGCTAGAATCAGATGGCTAAGTTGAATTTTTTTGGACTGAAGAAGGATTTGAGACACTTCTTCATCACTTGGTACTTTGCTTGCCTTCTCAGCCTTAGCCTTCTCTCTTTTTTCTTGTGCTTGCACAGATGTGGGATCTTCTTCATTCATCACAACAGTGTTGTCCTCAAGATCTGGCTTCAAAGGAAGATGTTCCTTGTCCAATAAGTATGTGCATGTGCCCATTTTGGAGTTGATAAGCACCTGAATGTGTGGAGCATACCCACAAGATCTCTTCTAATCTGCTGCTGTCCTCTTGATTGTTTCAACAATCAGACTCATGACCTTGAACTTTTGGGGCACATCAAACAACTGCAGCAAGTTTATGGAATGTCCTCTTATCATTCTGTGATCACCAGACTTAGGCAACAATGTATGTCTCAGTATTGTGTTGATTGTAGATAAACCAGACAACAAATATTTTACTGAGCTCAACCTATGAGTCTCCAGGGCTTCATCAGGAATTTCCTTGTACATATTTGCCATTGAATTGTGATCTTTCTTCTTCTTATCATACACATCAATGTCATTCTCATGCTCTTCAGGGGCATTGATTAGCTTAGCCCACTCAGCAACTGTAGAATGGTACCTTGTGCCCTCAGACATCCAAACAATTCTACCATCAGGATAGAAGTGTGATGTGGAGTAGAACTGCATGATTAGCTCATCATTCCATTTGGTCAACTTCTGACCCACAAACTTGTCCACTCCACATAGCCTGAAACTCTCATGCACTCCTGGAAAGTGATCTTCATTTGCATCAATGTATTTCCAGTCTGCCCACTTCATATCACAAACTATGGGCTTCTTGTCAAGCAGAACAGTTTCATAGAAATCTTGCTGCTCTTTGGTATGGAACCTGTAGTCCACAGCAGTCTTTCTCCTCACAGCATATGGATCACTTTGTCTCCAAAGTCCGAGACCTGCATCCTTTCTGAGCATCATGTCTCTGCAACTGGATGATCTTCATCATGGTCTAGAATTTTGGGTTTGAGTTTTCTAAGCACTTGGGCTTCATCATCTTCTTCTGCAATCTCAGGCACTGGGGCCTTGTTCTTCTCAGCAGCTGGAATGTTCCTAGTGCTTCTCTTTGGAGCTGTCCTGGAAGTTTGAGCTGGCTTTGGGGCTTGAGTTGAAGGCTTTGGAGCTGTCATGGGGTTTGAAGGAGCTGCCCCAGACCTTATTGCATCACCCATGAGTTTCTGAGATTTGGGAGGGGGTGCAATATCTTCTTCTTCAGCTTCATCATCAGTTGTTCTCATAGAAGGATGTCCAAGAACTTTGGCAGTAGTTGTTCTGGCCTTCTTTCTCTTCTTCCCATCTCCAACAGCCTCATCATCAGATTCCATTGTGAACTTCATTATTTCTCCTGTAGCAACTTTCCTTGGCTTTGACATCAGGACTCTCCCGGCAGGGGCTTTCTTGTTCAATCCTGGCTTAGTTATAGCTGCTGTACCAAACTCTTTCTTGACAACTTTCCTCTTTGAGGTGGCCTCTTCCTCAACAGCCACATAGTCCTCATCTTCAGAATCAAAAGTTCTCTTTCTCCTCTGCCTAGTAGCAGCCTTAGGCAGGTTGCTTGGGGTGCTTCTGCTACCCTCATCATAGCTGCTAGAGGGACTAGTGCCCTCACTCAAGTTCACCTGCTCTTCTGACTTGTTCTGGCTATCACTCTGATCAGACATTTTGGCAATACAATCTAACAGCAGACCCTGTGAATAATTATGGATGAGATAGAGTGGATAAGCATCACAAAGTGCAAAAGTTTTGCAAAACAAATGAGTCAAAAATTTAGTTTTGGTTTTCTGCAGAAAGCAGTTAGGAGCTACTGATTTGTTAAACTCGGTGACACCGAAGCAACTTTTGGAGTCTAAACCAGTGAAATCGGTCAGACCGAGACACAGTTCGGTGATTGCGAGATTGCTAGGGTTTCACTGAGAGTTGAATTCGGTCACACCGATTTGCAAGTTTCGGTCAGACCGAAAAGTGCAAGTGCAATGGCCTGAGCCAAATCGGTGAGACCGATTTCTACAACTCGGTCGGTCCGAGATGAGTTCGGCGGAAACCTAACCCTAAACTTTCGAATCAAATCTAAGCTAAAGGATGTTTTTGGTAGATAGATTGATTTCATATGTGACAAGAAACATGGCATTTGCTTTGTGCTAAGAATCGGAGTCAAGAATAGCACAAAGATTCGAACTCATACCCTAGTTCGGTGGTGAGCTCGCTACGGCGGCAACGGCGGGGTTGAAATCCGTTGATGACGATGAGAACCAGCAGCGGGAGGTCACTGGTGACGAGAGGACGACCCGGAGACCCGAGGCGGTAGAGCAGGACACGCGCGGGCTGAGGGGTTTTGAAGAAATTTCCAAAATCTCACCCGTTGGTATATATATCCTGACACTGTCGGTGTGACCGAGTGGAACAACTCGGTGGCACCGAGATGCAGAATTGCAAGCGGTTACTGCAACTCGGTGTGACCGAAGGGTTCTAGTCGGTTGCACCGAGATTGAAAACCTAGTTCAACTCAGTGAACTCGGTTCGACCGAAGTAGATGAATCGGTCAGACTGAAATACACAGAGAGGTTTTGGAAGTTTAAGTCTATGACGAATTGGGAACTCCGAGTGCTCCTCACACAGAGTGGTTCAAATCTAACTTGATCAAAATTTGTGATTTACCATGAATAGAGTTTGAGACGAGAAAAGCATAGATAGCTAGAGGAGGTTCTTAGGCATTCTTGTCCATCCACTTGGCCAAAAGAAAAAGACCAAACAATCAAAAAAACAAGTGGATGTCCTTGAATGAGAAAAGTATGCAATCAACATGCTCACACAATAAAATGGCAAATAAAATATGTGGCAAAGCATGCACAAACATTCTAACATCTATCAAGCAATTGGCGATGACTAGGTCATCTATATATGAGTATATTGACTTAGGAGTCAAATGAGAACATTTGATCATAGGTCATACTCATCGTTTAAGCACAAGTGGGGTTACCACTTTTACATAAAGCATTATTGTGTTCACACCATTAGAGTTGCTTTAGCTCAATTCTTAGAGTAAAGCTCCCCCTAGATGTGATATCCCCCCTAAGAGGGATGAACTAACCTTGGGTTTTGTCGATGATGCCTTCGTGTGGATGTTGAAAGATGTGGATGCTCATTGTAGATGAAGATCATTTGGAGCAATCCATTGGAGTGAGTTCCACTTTCAATACCTACACGGGTTAGTCCCACAAGGAACAAACAAGTATGTCCATAGACATAGAGTGAAGTACACACAAGATGATGTCCATGAATGCATTAGGTTACCTTGTCCCTTGTCTTAACAACAAGAGGGTTTGTGACTCCTTGAACTAGTGCAAGATGTGGAAGTTGATTGCACTTGTTCTTGCCAAAAAGATATGAGTGAAGTATGTTGGCGGAGTCACCCTCAAGAACTCTCTAGTTCTTCTTCTTCGGGATCCACATCAACTTGATGGGAATCCTTGGAGTTGTAGTCGTACTTGATGAAGTAGAACTTGATGTAGTCTTGGGAACCCACTTGACCAAGGCCTTGGGAGCTTCTTCAAATGCATCAATCTCCTCTTGAAGCTTGTCCTTACCTTTTAGATTGTGGTCTTGTGGTGGAAGATCATCTTGAGCTTGTGTCCCTTTAAAATAAGTAGGATCATACTTCTCTTGTTGAGGAACAAACTTCGTCTTGGGGTATTGATCTTCTTCCCACTCAACTCCATTGGCATTGAACTTTTGTTCAAAACCAACACCTTGATTCTTCCGGTGCCTTCCTTGCTTGCGTACTATTTCCTCAAATTGCTTACTTCCGGCAAGGCTCTTGTAAACACCTTTGTCTATGATTCCCTTCAATAAGCTATTTTCTTGCTCAAGTGTAACTTGGCTAAAAGAATCATTAGTGGAATCAAGAGAACTACTAGAAGCAACAACATTGGATTTAGCATGATTATTGTTACTACTAGAAGAATCTTTCTTGTTGCTAGATTTTACTTGTGGCATGTAAGTAGACAAGAGTAAGTGCTTGGCAATGTAAGAAGAACTTTTCTTTTGAAGATCATCATTGATTGCCTTTAAAAACTCATGCTCTTGCTCTAGATTGAGCTTTTCAAAGCGTAACTTCTCATGAGTCTTTAAAAGTTCTCGATGATCATCTAAAGTAGTTTCATGAGCTAACTTAAGAGTGTTTAGTTCTTTAGTTAGACACTCAATCTCCTTCTTATCAGTGTCATTCGCTTTATCTTGATTAGCATGATTAATAGCAATTTCATCATAGTTCTAATCACTAGCATTGTCAACAAGCAAATCATCATCACCTAGCAAATCATCTTCATCACTATTGAAATCAACATACTCAGGGTGTGATACCTTTGGGCCTTTAGCCATGACGCATCTTCCAATCCATTCATTTTGTGAGTCAAATATGTCGTAGGAGTTGGTTGAAACAAGTGCTAGACCGGCAACACCTTCATCTTGAGTATGTTCGGAGTCGGAGTGATAACTTCTCTCGGAGTAGTGGTCGGAGTCGGAGCCGGATACCCATTCACCAACATGAGCTTGATGTCTTTGTTTTGTATAGCTCCTTGATGATTTGTCCTTCCTTTCCGAATCCTTGCTTCTTCGAGAGGATCTTCGTTCATAATGATCATCTCTACTCCTCTCTCTTGGTGGAGATTTTTCTCTTTTACTTCTCCTTTTAGGTGAGTCTTCTCTTCTTTTGTAGGGGGCCATACACTCATTTGAGTAGTGTCCGGGTCTTCCACAATTGTAGCAATTGCGTTCACGACTAGAAGATCTTTTATCATTGTAGGACCTTGACTTGTAGCTCTTTTCTTTGCTTCTACTCTTGTAGAACTTGTTGAAGTTCTTCACCATTAGGCTCAATTCCTCATTGAAAGTTTGCTTCTCACTTGATGATGTAGGAGCATCACATGAGGCTTTGTAAGCACCACTAGGCTTGTTGTGGAGCTCTTCTTTATCCTTGAGTGACATCTCATGAGCAACAATTCTTCCAATGACTTCCGTTGGCTTGAGATCTTTGTAATTGGGCATCATTTGGATCAGTGTGCACATGGTGTCATATTTTCCATCCAAAGCTCTTAGGATCTTCTTGATGATGAATCTGTCGGTCATCTCTTCACTTCCTAAGCCGGCAATCTCATTTGTGATGAGAGCAAGCCTAGAGTACATTTCAGCGACACCTTCACCATCCTTCATTTTGAACTTGTCAAGTTGACTTTGAAGCACATCCAACTTGGATTCCTTGACAGAGTCGGTACCTTCATGCATATCAATCAGAGTATCCCAAATTTCCTTTGCATTCTCAAGACGGTTGATTTTGTTGAATTCTTCAGGGCATAATCCGTTGAAGAGGATATCGCAAGCTTGAGCATTCTATT
Organism: Aegilops longissima; assembly: GCA_021605205.1. Lineage (NCBI taxonomy): Eukaryota > Viridiplantae > Streptophyta > Magnoliopsida > Poales > Poaceae > Aegilops > Aegilops longissima. The sequence goes on along the minus strand of CM038681.1, from coordinate 656,970,699 downwards.
GCAACATCTTCAACTCTTCCGCGGTGGCTTCACGATTTGGTTCCTTTCCATCGAAGAAATCACCTTGCAAGCCAATACACACAATAGCCCAAACGACGGGGTTATGTCCAAGAATATGCATTTTCAACTTATGCTTCCAACTAGCAAAATTAGTACCATCAAAATAAGGACCTCTACGGTGGTAATTTCCCTCGCTAGACGCCATACTCTCCTAGGTTGTGAAACCAAGGCTATGATCACCAATGCTATGGAATCAAGGCAAATGGATACCAAAGCTCTGATACCAATTGTAGGATCGAAAGTATGTCTAGAGGGGGGTGATTAGACTACTTGACCAAATAAAAACCTAAACTTTTCCCAATTTTAAGTCTTGGCAGATTTTAGCAACCTAACACAAGTCAACCAATCAGCCTACACATGCAATTCTAAGAATGTAGTAGTGGAATGTAAATCATTGCATATGAAGGTAAAGGGAGGAGTTTAGAGGGATCAAACGCAATTGGAGACACGGATGTTTTTGGCGTGGTTCCAATAGGTTGTGCTATCGTACATCCATGTTGATGGAGACTTCAACCCACGAAGGGTAACGGCTGCGTGAGTCCATGGAGGGCTCCACCCATGAAGGGTCCACGAAGAAGCAACCTTGTCTATCCCACCATGGCCATCGCCCACGAAGGACTTGCCTCACTAGGGTAGATCTTCACGAAGTAGGCGATCTCCTTGCCCTTACAAAATCCTTGGTTCAACTCCACAATCTTGTCGGAGGCTCCCAAGTGACACCTAACCAATCTAGGAGACACCATTCTCCAAAAGGTAATAGATGGTGTGTTGATGATGAACTCCTTGCTCTTGTGCTTCAAATGATAGTCTCCCCAACACTCAACTCTCTCTCAGAGATTTGGATATGGTGGAAAGATGATTTGAGTGGAAAGCAACCTGGGGAAGGCTAGAGATCAAGATTCATGTGGTAGGAATGGAATATCTCGGTCTCAACACATGAGTAGGTGGCTCTCTCTCAGAAAATGAGTAGTGGAAGTGTTGGTTCGTTCTGATGGCGTTCTCCATGAATGAAGAGTGGCTGGAGGGGTATATATAGCCTCCACACAAAATCTAACCGTTACACTCAATTTACCAAACTCGGTGGGACCGAATCATAAAACTCGGTCAAACCGATTTAGTTCAAAATGTGAACGTTAGGATTTTCGGTGGGACCGACATGTCAACTCGGTGGGACCGATTTCATTAGGGTTAGGGCATAACGTAATCTCGGCAAGACCGATCACATCAACTCGGTGAAACCGATTTCAGTAAAAGGAAAACGGAGAGTTGGTCAGGCAAACTCGGTGGGACCGATTCGCTCATTTCGGTTGGACCAAAATGTTACGAAGGGGAAACAGAGAGTTTTCATTACTAACTCGGTGGGACCGATCGCTCACTTCGGTTGGACCGAAACGTTACGAAAGGAAACAGAGAGTTTGCAATCCCATCTCGGTGAGACCGAGATCCCTATCGGTGAGACCGAACTGACTAGGGTTTCTGGAAGTGGCTATGACAAATGAACCTGGTGGCGCGGATAGATCAAATCGGTGGGGCCGAGTTTGACTTTTAGGTTTAGGACATATCTGGAATGAGAAAGTGGTTGAGGACTTTTGGAGAATATCACTAAGCACTTTGAGTAACCAAGCCATTAAGCAACACCTCATCCCCTGTTAATAGTATTGGCTTTTCCTATGGACTCAATGTGATCTTGGATCACTAAAATGAAAATGCAAAGTCTTGAGCTTGAGCCAATATGTGTCCTTATCATTTTGAGGGGTCCACATTCCTAGTCCATGCCATGCCAATCATTGAACTTTCTGAAATGATCATCTTGAAAGAGCATTAGTTCAATGACCTATATGTTGTTAGGAATTACCAAAACCACCCAGGGATAGTTGCACTTTCAGAGTGTCAAACCCAACAAGGAGCTAAAGGTAGAATAAATATTCCCTCAAGTTCTATCGAACACCGATACAACTCTACGCATGCTTAATTTTTGCTTTACCTAGAACAAGAATAAAAAGAGAAGTACTTTGTAGGTATGAAGGGATAAGTTTGCAAGATAATAACGTAAAAATAAAAAGTAGGTGTTGTTCTAATTAAAGTACAATTAAATTAGTATAGTGAGTGTGGATTAGTAGTGGTAGGATTTGTGGAATTGTCCCTTAGCAATTGGCCACGTTACTAGACCACTGCTAGCATGTCGTCCCTTACATGGAATTCTATGCACTTATGATTGGAACTATTAGAAAGCATCCGCAACTATTAACGTTCATTAAGGTAAAACCCAACCATAGCATTAAGATATATATTGATTCCCCTTCAATCCCGTATGCATCAATTTCTATGGCAGGAAGAAGCTTCTATCACCCTTGCCCTCCAATGCATAGTCCTATCAACATAAAACTAACCCTATGGTGTGATCCACACGCGTGCTCATATGATGGCCACCAAAGTACTGAAACATAAACACAAGCAAATTAAACCAATCATAGCAATTCACCAATTACCGATAGGACAATAAAAATCTACTCAAGCATCATAGGATGGCATCATATCATTGGATAATAATATGAAGCATAAAGCACCATGTTCAAGTAGAGGGTACAGCGGGTTGCGGGAGAGTGGACCGCTGTAGATATATGGGGGAAGGTGATGAAGATGTTGGTGAAGATGACGGAGTTGTTGGAGTAGATCGCCGTCACACGATGATTGCCCCGGCGGCGTTCCGGCGCCACCTGGAGAGAGGGGGAGAGAGCCCCCGTCCTTATTCTTCTCCCTTGGTCTCCCCCTAGATGGGAGGAGAATTCCCCCTCTGGTCCATGGCCTCCATAGCAGCAGAGGGGCGAGAGCCCCTCCGAGATTGGATCTCTCTCTCTCTCTCTCTCTCTCTCTCTCTCTCTCTCTCTGTGTGTGTGTGTGTGTGTGTGTGTGTGTGTGTGTGTGTGTGTGTGTGTGTGTGTGTGTGTTATCTTCTGTTTCCTGTTCCCGTTTACTGGCCGAGAACCGTTTCTTATATTCCCGGAGATCCATAACTCCGATTGCACTGAGATTTTAACACGATTTTTTTCCGGATATAAGCTTCCTTGTGCTTGAAGTAGAGTAGCAAGTGCCTTACGAGGTGGGTACCACCCATCACCACACGGCTGGCGTCTGGGCCGCGCCCTGGTGTCTTGTGGGGGCTATGGGCCTCTGATACGTCTCCAACGTATCTATAATTTATGAAGTATTCATGCCATGTTTACAACAATTCTACATGATTTTGGTATGATTTGCTTAGAACTAACACGGACTGACGCTGTTTCAGCAGAACTACCGTGGTGTTGTTTTGTGCAAAAATAAAAGTTCTCGGCATGGGCTGAAAATTTACGGAGAATATTTTTGGAAAATATAAAAAATACTGGAGCGAAAAGATACCAGAGAGGAGTCCCGAGGCAACCACAAGGGTGGGGGTGCCCCCCTAGGGCGCCCCCCGTGCCTTGTCATCACCTCGCGAGCCCCCTTGACTTGTCCCCGATGCCAACACCTCCTATAAATCCCAAAAACCTTAGAACAAAACCTAGATCGGGAGTTCCGCCACCGTAAGCCTCTGTAGCCATGAGAAATCAAGCTAGGCCCTCTCTGGTACCCTGCCGGAGGGGGCCATCATCACCGGAGGCCATGGAGGAGGAACCCGGAGGGGGCCATCATCACCATGGAGGCCAAGGACCAGAGGGAGAACCTGTCCCCCTCTAGGGGAGAGGCCATGGAGGAGGAAGCACAAGGGGGAGACTCTCTCCCCGTCTCTCTCGGTGGCGCCGGAGTGCCGCCGGGGGAACCATCGCCATGGTGATCGTCTTCATCAACATCACCATGTTCATCACCTTCCTCATCTATTTTCGGCAGTCCACTCTCCCGCACCCCACTGTAATCCCCTACTTGAACATGGTGCTTTATGCCACATATTATGATCCAATGATGTGTTGCCATCCTATGATGTTTTGAGTAGATTTCTTTTGTCTTTTGGGTTGATTGATGATCTAGATTGGTTTGAGTTGTATGTTTTATTTTCGTGCTGTCCTATGGTGCCTTCTGTGCCGCGCACACATGAAGGATTCCCGTTGTAGGGTGTTGCAATACGTTCATGATTTGCTTATAGTGGGTTGCTTGAGTGACAGAAGCATAAACCCGAGTAAGGGGGTTGTTGCGTATGGGATAAAAGGGACTTGATACTTTAATGCTATGGTTGGGTTTTACCTTAATGATCTTTAGTAGTTGCGGATGCTTGCTAGAGTTCCAATCATAAGTGCATAAAATCCAAGCAGAGAAAGTATGTTAGCTTATGCCTCTCCCTAATATAAAATTGCAATGACCACTACCGATCTTGTTAACAAGTGCCTAGGAAAATTCCGCACTCAGATCCATCATTATTCCACACTCGCTATTTATAATATATAGTAATATATTCTAACTTTATATTAACAGCACCTACTTTTATATTTTAGTTCGCTGATATCATGCAAAGCTATCCTCTTTATACCCACAACGTAGTTTTATTTCTCGTTTCTAGTTGGAAGCAAATGTTCGGTGTACGTAGAATCGTATCAGTGGCAGATAGGACTTGAGAGAATATTGATCTTACCTTTAGCTCCGTGTGGGTTCGACACTCCATACTTATCACTTACACCTTTGGAAATTGCTACGATGATTCCTTGCACTTGGGGATTATCAAGCTCTTTTCTGGCGCCGTTGTCGGGGAGCAATAGCGTGGGGTTGATATTCTCGTGTGTGCTTGTTTGCTTTCTTCACTAAGTAGATTTTGTTTTCCTTTTTATTTTTGTTTTCTTTAGTTGTGGGTGAAACATACAAAAAAATTAAAAAAATTCAAATACAAAAAAATTTGCTTGCCTCTTATGCCTAAAAACTTTTTCAAAAAGAGAAGTGATTGGAAGGTTATGCATTGGAGAAGTGAGGGTCGACATTGAACACTTGTGTTCATGCTCATGGAAACAATGTAGAATTTTTCATGGAAGTTTCTCAAAAATAATTATCCCCTTGTATATATCCGTTGTATTATAAAAAATAATGTGCCAAGTTTTGGTTTTAGGATGATTAGATTGCTTGTTTGCTATGTGCAGTGCAAAAATAGAAACTTTGGCTGTAGTGCGTGAATTTTCATTTTTTTACTGGAATGTCAAGTGTTTCTGTAATTTTTACACAGTACTGCTATACAAATTGTTTAAGTTGTGCTAATTTTTTAGAATTTGTGGAGTTACATAAGTATACGAAGTTTCCAGATTAATACAAACTATCCTGTTTTTGACAGATTCTCTTTTCTATGTGTTGTTCACTTATTTTGATGAATCTATGAGTAGTATCGGGGGGTATGAACCATGGTTAAGTTGGAATACAGTAGATATAATGCTAATATGAAATTGGAATGAGTTTACAACAGTACCTAAAGGTAGTGATTTGCTTTATTATACTAACGGATCTCACGAGGGTCTTGTTAAGTTTTGAAGTGTTCGAAGATCGAGGAGTCATCAATATGAGAAGAATAAAGATAGGCAAGAGTTCAAGCTTGGGGATGCCCAAGGCACCCCAAGTAAATATTTCAAGGATAATGAAGCATCTAAGCTTGGGGATGCCCTGGTTGGCATCCCATCTTTCTTCTTCAACAATTATCGGTATACCTTGGTTTTTGTTTGTTCACATGATATGCGTCTTTTGTGTTTCTTTTCCTTTATGCACCACGCTAGTATGAAATAGTCCTTCATTGATTTGTAGAATGCTTCATGTGCTTCACTTAAATCTTTTGAGTATGGCTTTATAGAATGCTCTTTGTGCTTCACTTAAATCTTTTGAGTATGGCTTTATAGAATACTCTTTGTGCTTCACTTACATCTTTTGAGTATGACGTTATAGAATGCTTCGTGTGCTTCACTTATATATTTTGAGCTTGCATATTTTTCAATCTATATTAATTTTAGAATTCTCTATGATATTTCACTTATATCTTTTGGAGTATGAATAAGACTATCATCGGAATTGGGCTTGGAAGAGTGTCATTATAATATCATGCCTAGCTAAAAGGCATTAAAGAAAAGTGCTTGTTGGGAGACAACCCAATATTTATCCTTACTGTTTTATAGCTTTTGTTTCAATAAAGTGCCAAGTAAGACCTTTGGGACGGCTTACGGTGATAGTTGATTTGATCTTGCTGAAAAACAGAAACTTTTGTGCTCATTGCCAAAAAATTTAGAAAATCATAGAAGAGTGATTTTGATTTGAATTTTTAACACAAAATTTATACACAAATTTCCTAGGTTTTACTAATTTTTTAGAATATTTTCAGTAGCAGAAGTATGGTTGTTGTTTAGATCATTACAGACTGTTCTGTTTCTGGCAGATTCTGTTTTCAATGCATAGTTTCCTTGTTTTCTAGTTTCTATGGCTTATATTGCTCAATATAAATTGTAGAAATGATATGGTACAGTAGGAATTGTCTGAGAACAATTATGAATCTTATCTTGATAGTACCAAAGTGAATGATTTACTCTTTATCATACTAACCCATCTCACGAAGTTTCGTTAAGTTTTGTGTGATTGAAGTTTCCAAGTTTTGGGTGAGATATCGATATGAGGAGAATAAGGAGTGGAAAGACCCTAAGCTTGGGGATTACCAAGGCACCCCAAGGTAATAATAAAGGAAGACTCAAGCGCCTAAGCTTGGGGATGCCCCGGAAGACATCCCCTCTTTCCTCTTCCAAACCATCGGTATACCTTACTCGGAGCTATATTTTTGTTCGTCACATGATATGTGTTTTGCTTGGAGCGTATTTTCATTTTACTTGCTGTTTGAATAAAATCATTGGATCTGAAATCCTAAATGAGAGAGAGTCCTGCCATGGCTATTTAAACTATTTGACTACTCATTGATCTTCACTTATATCTTTCTGGAGTAGTTTTGTCATTTACTCTCGTGCTTCACTTATATCCTATGAGTAAATGGTTGAATGAATTGAATATCATAAATCTGAAATTATATATGCTTCATATGCTTATCCCATGGGGAGTAATGAATTCACATATAATAAGTATAGGTGGTAAAATTTATTTAAAGTTAGCAAACATAGTATTGGTCACTTGAACAATTCATGAAAGAATATTGAAGGAAGAGAGATTTCACATATAAATATACTATCTTGGACATCTTCTATGATTGTGAGGCCCATTAATTATTTCAAACTTGAGCAAACTAGTTGAAGTTGGACAAGGAAGACAATGTAATGAGTTATGTTTGGATATATTTGTAAAGTTATATTGTTATGGATCCTCCAACATGTGGTGCTGGCTTAGGATCTTTTGCTAACCAAAATTTTGTACTAAGTAGAGATACTACTTGTGCATCCAAAACCATTAAACCCCGTTTCATGCCATGAGTGTCCACCATATCTACCTATGGATTGAATAAGATCCTTCAAGTAAGTTGTCATCGGTGCAAAAAGCAATAAAAATTGCTCGTAAATATGTATGATCTTTTATTTTAAGGGAAAATAAACGTTGTACGAACTTGTGGTGGTAAAGAAATAAAAGCGACGGACTGCATAATAAAGGTTGCTATCACAAAGGGCAATACAACATGACGTTCCTTTGCTTTAAGGTTTTGCACATCCAACATTTAAAAGCGCATGACAAGCTTTGCTTCCCTCTGCGAAGGGCCTATCTTTTACTTTCATGTATTTACTTTTATGCAAGAGTCAATAGTATCCCTTCCTATTTCAACCTCAATTATTCTTTAGTTGGAAACCATCATGTGGTGGGGAAAGATCCAAGCATATATGGCCATTCAAATATATTTGATCATGAATTATTATTGTTGACAATTATCTATATGATAAATAAGTTGGGAGGCGAAACATTAAGCCCCTATCTTTCTCTGTGTTTGGCGGATGCTATTTGTTCTAAAAATATGCTTTGAGTGTTAGCAATAATGGAAGACTATATGATATTTGAGTATGTGGGTTTGCTAAATCAAAAGCTCTTACATAGACCCTTCCTGAAAATTAGATGAATTGCAATTATTTGATGACTAAGAACATGGTTTGTTAGTTTTCAAGAAACTTTATGGTCTATACTTTACCCTGTGAATAGCTTGTTACTTGATCATGAGAAGTTTTATGAGATGAGCAACTATTTATGATATATAATGATGCTAGAAAAGTGTTTGGAATTATCATTGCTCAAACTTATGCCCTATGCTAGCATTCACACTTCATAAATTATTTCTTTTATCATTTACCAACTCGAGGACGAGCAGGCCGAATTAAGCTTGAAGATGTTGATACGTCTCCAACGTATCTATAATTTAAGAAGTATTCATGCCATGTTTACAACAATTCTACATGATTTTGGTATGATTTGATTAGAACTAACCCGGACTGACGCTGTTTTCAGCAGAACTACCGTGATGTTGTTTATGTGCAGAAATAAAAGTTCTCGGAATGGGCTGAAAATTTACAGAGAATATTTTTGGAAAATATAAAAAATACTAGAGTGAAAAGATACCGGAGAGGAGTCCCGGGGCAACAACAAGGGTGGGGCCCCCCCTAGGGCACGCCCCCTGCCTTGTCATCACCTCGCGGGCCCCCTTGACTTGTCCCCGATGCCACCACCTCCTATAAATCTCAAAAACCTCATAATGAAACCTAGATCGGGAGTTCCGCCACCGTAAGCCTCTGTAGCCACGAGAAATCAATCTAAGCCCTCTCTGGCACCCTGCCGGAGGGGGCCATCATCACCGGAGGCCATGGAGGAGGATCCCAGAGGGGGCCATCATCACCATGGAGGCCAAGGACCAGAGGGAGAACCTCTCCCCATCTAGGGGGGTAGGCCATGGAGGAGGAAGCACAAGGGGGAGACTCTCTCCCCCTCTCTCTCGGTGGCGCCAGAGTGCCGCCGGGGGAACCATCGCCGCGGTGATCTTGTTCATCACCTTCCTCATCTCTTTTCGGCGGTCCACTCTCACGCACCCCACTGTAATCCCTTACTTGAACATGGTGTTTTATGCCACATATTATGATCCAATGATGTGTTGCCATCCTATGATGTTTTGAGTAGATTTGTTTTGTCTTTTGGGTTGATTGATGATCTAGACTGGTTTGAGTTGTATGTTTTATTTTGGTGTTGTGCTATGGTGCCTTCCGTGTCGCGCACATGTGAAGGATTCCTGCTGTAGGGTGTTGCAATACGTTCTTGATTTGCTTATAGTGGGTTGCTTGAGTGACAGAAGCATGAACCCGAGTAAGGGGGTTGTTGTGTATGGGATAAAGGGGACTTGATACTTTAATGCTATGGTTGGGTTTTACCTTAATGATCTTTAGTAGTTGCGGATGCTTGCTAGAGTTCCAATCATAAGTGCATATGATCCAAGCAGAGAAAATATGTTAGCTTATGCCTGTCCCTCGTATAAAATTGCAATGACGACCACCGATCTTGTTAACAATTTCCAAGGACAATTCCACACACTGATCCATCATTATTCCACACTAGCTATTTATAATATATAGTAATATTTTCTAACTTTATTTAACATCACCTACTTTTTATTTTAGTTCTCCGATATCATGCAAAGCTATCCTCTTTATACCCACAACGTAGTTTTATTTCTCGTTTCTAGTTGGAATCAAACGTTCGGTGTACGTAGAGTCATATCAATGGCAGATAGGACTTGAGAGAATATTGATCTTACCTTTAGCTCCTTGTGGGTTCGACACTCCATACTTCTCACTTCCACCTTTGGAAATTGCTACGATGATTCCTTGCACTTGGGGATTATTAGCCTCCTTTTGCATTGATTCGACCTCCCAAAAATCACATATATTCCAAAATAATTCTCTGTAAAAATATATTGCATTTGGACTTAGTTTGATATGGATATTCTGCGAAAGAAAAAACATGCAACAAACAGGAACTGGCACTGGACACTGGATCAATATGTTAGTCCAATAATTCATGTAAATGTTGCCTGAAATATGTGAAAGTTGTATAATATTGGCATGGAACAATAAAAAATTATAGATACGACGGAGACGTATCACCTACCCTCTGCCTCTTACTGCGGTGTGGTCCATTAGACTGCCGCTGAAGATTAGGATCTTCCTGTCGTAATGGATCTGAGGATGGGCCCCCTCTGGTGTGGTGGTCCGCAAGAGGAATGGCCCTGGTGATGGTTTGTGCCCCTTATGCGGGACGGACGAGGACTCGAATCACATCTCTTCACTTGTGTATCAACCCAATTCCTTTGGAGATACTTTCGGGAGGCGGTTGGTGATCGTTGGTGTTACAACAACTTCCCCAACCTCTTTGCTGAAATCCAAGCCTCCTATCAGCCTACTTGCCACATTAGGTGGTTGGAGATTTGAGTCCTCACTTGGACCTTCTGGATGGTCCGCAATAAACTTGTGATCTAGCGTATACCTCTTCGACGTCCTACTGACGCAGTTTTCAAATTGTGTGGTTACTTGCAATTTTGGCAACTGCTTAGCTGCCCTCGGGATCGAGACGCCATCAACACCTTCATCGCTGATATTCATGTGATGGCTCTTTGCTTGGCGCCGCCGATACCTACGCCACCACCCGAGCCTGATTAGCTTCCCTGTTGGATTTGTCGCATCTTTGTTTTCTTTTCAGGGCTTGTTCAGCTGTGCCCTCCGCAGAACCTTCGTACTGTCATTTGTGCTACTTTCATGTGTGTGCGGTGTGAACCTTTGTGTACTCTGTTGCTCGAGCAGTTTTCATTATATATAAAGAGGGTCAAAAGCATTTTTCAGTAATCTGGTGTTTTGACATTGAACTGATGAGGCAGGGTGGCGAATTCCATGCCATACAGAGCTTTGAACGACGTGCACCCAATAGCATAATGATGACTTGAGTTGTACCCACATTCAGCCATGAGCAGCCAGCGCTTCCAGCGATGCGGCATGTCATGGACGGCACAACGCAGGTAGTGCTCCAGACAGTGATTTACCTGCTCACTTTGCCCGTCCATCTGCGGGTGGTACGCCATTGTGTAGGGCAGCCTTGTGCGGACGAGCGCGAATAATTCTTACCAAAACACGCTCGTGAAGATCTTGTCCCTCTCATAGACGATTGATAGGGACACCCCATGCAGCCGGACGATGTTGTCGAGGAAAACTCTGGCCACTTGCGCTATTGTAAACAGTTGATGAAGAACGATGAATGCACGTACTAGGTCAATTGGTCGACCACCACCGAAATAACACCCGTGCCCTCCGAGCGCGGTGATGGCCTGCAAGTGCACTAGGTTTAGTTGTAGCATTTTTGAAGTAAGAGTATCAATCCGACAAGGAGCACATGAATCGAACTTTTGACTCTTGTAATGAATTATGTATTTTTATGCCTGCAGATAATTGCAAACTTAAAGCAAAGTGAGGGCGGAAATAAATTGTAATTGAGTAGTGGAACAAATTTTGAAGTAAATAACATAAAAGTAAATAAACAGCAGCAATCAAATGACTGATGGAAAAGAAAAGGAGTAAAACATTCTTAGAGAGTCTAGAATCCCCATTGGCATGTTTCTAGCGCACCTATGCTTTGGCACAGTATGGTATGGATACTTGAGCCACTGTTGATGATTATTCTAGGTGGATCCGGGTATAGAAGACGTTCTACTCAAGGTAGACTTCGTGCCACACACGCCACCATCATAGTCTCCCCCTTTGGGTCACAACTTTTGATGATTAAGGGTTTACCCCGTGGACGCGACCTCTTTAAGGGTTCTCCATAATTCCCATATCAATTACCAAGATTAGGAGCAAACGGCTTTTACCGTCACCTCGAATTACCCTCACATCCTAGCCTTTTACAACGACAGTGATATACTTCGTGGCCATAAGGGACAAATGTTGAGTGGGGCCGCTTCACAACATTCACGGAGCTATTAAACTAAGCATTCAACAAGGAATCTCATATCTAAAATAACGATATCCTACACATACCAAGGTTCATCCATATCTCCGAGAACTAGGGGTCTACTCACACATGGGGACAACAAGCATCATGACAAGGGTAATGGCATACATGGATGGATGATTCGAATAACACACAAGATGATCTACTAGGTTTACTGATGTTACAATGGTGAGGATGTGGATGATGATGACGATGACAATGGTGATGATGTTGAAGCCCCCTTGTGTGCGATTGGGAAGATGGCCCTCTTCTCCTTGCCAATCTCTTCTCTGGATGAACTCCGGAGGCTAGTGTTCTGCCTTCCGGACGAGTTTCTGGTCTCTCTAGGTGTCTGATTCACGATCTGATTTCACGGGGCTAAAATAGTCGATCTAGCGGCGGTGTTGGCACTCCATACGACCGCACATAGAAGCGGGCGCGGTCATATGGAATGACATCTTTTGATTTGGAAGCGCGGCGATGATTTTCTCTTTGGCCTCCTTGCTTGATTCTTTTATGGTAGATGATTATCACTTTAAATACGTGATTTCACTACCATTTCTAGGGATCTTCTCCATATTATGCTAATTGATCCAAAAAGAGTTACTCGAGAGATTATCAATAAAAAGAGGTGCGCAAACACGAAAAAATTGCACAAAGCCTGCCATGTAGGCACAAAATACCTACTAAAATCATCACATAAATTGGACTCATCACGCAGCAACCCTTTGATGAAATCCATGGTGACCTCACCCCAAGCGTGAGCAGGAATTGGTAACGGTTGCATAGTCCTTGATGAATGTGTGTGCTCATGCTTTGCATACTGGCAGACATTGCACTGCTTGACAAATTCTTCCACCAGCAACTTTATGCCCGGCGAGTAGAATAGATTCTTCAAGCGTAAATAAGTGGGCCATATCCCTGAATGCCCCCCTCACCCCCCCCCCCCATGGCAGCTGAGTGGAGCTCACTGATCAATTTAGTATGTAACACTGCATTATCCCCAATCCAGAGGTAACCCTTATATTTGATCATGCCCCTGCCCAGTTCATGGCCATGTTGTCTTGATTGCAAATCGCCAATGCTTTCAAGAGCTCTTTTGCTTTGGCATACGTATGATATGAATTGTGTAACTCCTTGATACGTCTCCAACGTATCTATAATTTTTTTATTGTTCCATGCTGTTATACTATCATTCTTGGATGTTTCATAATCATTGTATACGATTTTTTGGTACTAACCTATTAACATAGTGCCAAGTGCCAGTTGCTATTTTTTGCTTGTTTTTTACTTCGCAGAATATCAGTACCAAATGGAGTCCAAACGCAGTGAAACTATTTGTGAATTTTTTTGGACCAGAAGACATCTAGTGGGACAAAGAAGCACCAGAGGGGGGCTACGAGGGGAGCACAACCCACCTGGGCGCGCCTGGGGGCCCAGGCGCGCCCTGGTAGGTTGTGCCCACTTCGGGGGTCCCCCGCACCGACTCTTTGATCAATAAATACCCCAATATTCCAGAAACCCTAGGGGAGTCGACGAAAATCAATTCCAGCCGCCGCAAGTTCTAGAACCACCAGATCCAATCTAGGCACCATCACGGAGGGGTTCATCATGTCCATTGGTGCCTCTCCGATGATGCGTGAGTAGTCTTTTGTAGACCTACGGGTCCGTAGTTAGTAGCTAGATGGCTTCCTCTCTCTCGTTTGATTCTCAATACAATGGTCTCTTGGAGATCCATATGATGTAACTCTTTTTGCGGTGTGTTTGTTGGGATCCGGTGAACTTTGAGTTTATGATCAGATCTATCTTTTTGTCCATGGAAGTTATTTGAGTCTTCTTTGAATCTCTTATATGCATGATTTCTTATAGCCTCGTATTTCTTCTCCGATATTTGGGTTTTATTTGGCCAACTTGATCTATTTATCTTGCAATCGGAAGAGGTGCTTTGTGATGGGTTCGATCTTACGGTGCTTGATCCCAGTGACAGAAGGGGAACCGACACGTATGTATCATTGCCATTAAGGATAACAAGATGGGCTCTATTTCTATATAAATAGATCTTGTCTACATCATGTCATCGTTCTTATTGCATTACTCTGTTTTTCCATGAACTTAATACACTAGATGCATGCTGGATAGCGGTCGATGTGTGGAGTAATAGTAGTAGCAGCAGGCAGGAGTCGGTCTACTAATCTTGGACGTGATGCCTATATAATGATCATTGCTTGGATATCATCATGATTATTTGAAGTTCTATCAATTGCCCAACAATAATTTGTTCACCCACCGTTTTCTATATTTCTCAAGAGAAGCCACTAGTGAAACCTACGGCCCCCGGGTCTCTTCTTCATTATATTTGCCTTTGCGATCTATTTTCCTTTGCTTTTATTTTCAGATCTATCAAAGCAAAAATACAAAAATACCTTGCTGCACTTTATTTTATTTGGCGTTCGATCTATCAAATTATTACAACTTTCTCACGTCCTTTTGTCAATTTCTGGTGTCGTTGCCCAAAAGGGATTGACAACCCCTTTAATATGTCGGGTTGCGAGTATTTGTTATTTGTGTGCAGGTGTTGTTTACGTGGTGTTGCATGGTTCTCCTACTGGTTCGATAACCTTGGTCTCATCACTGAGGGAAATACCTACCGTTGATGTGCTGCATCATCCCTTCCTCTTTGGGGAAATACTGACGTAGTTCTAGCAGACATCAAAAGGAATTTTTGGCGCTGTTGCTGAGGAGGCATCATCAAAATCAACTAGGTTCCTAAACACAAATCTCATCTCCTTGCAATTTACATTATTTGCCATTTGCCTCTCGTTTTCCTCTCTCCCACTTCACAAAAATTTGTCGTTTTATTCGGTCTCTTTTTTGTTCGCCATTTTCTCGTCAGATCTGTTTTTGTGTGCAAACTTGCTTGCCATTTTTTTGCCGTCATGGATAGTTCTTCCACTATTGTGTGCACTCCCGAGAACGAGGTTCTCAACTTTAAACAAAGGGGAGGAGAGAATTTAAAAGATGCTTGGTATAGGATTTGCAACGCTCATAATAGATCTATCCGTAAGCAATCTACCCTTGTTCTTATTCGCTGTTTTTATGTGGGCATCACCACTTGGTATAGATTCGTCCTTGATACAATTACCGGTGGAAATTTCTTGATGTGTCCTTCTCTTGATGCTTTTAATGCTATGGGAAATTTAGTCGGCTCACCCCCTCTTATGATTAATGAAACAACTTTGACGCTTGAGCATGTCATGGAAAGACTAGATGCTATTGAAAAGAAAATGCTTACCGAGGAACATATTAAAAATTTGGATAAAAATATGCATAATTTTGCTACCAAAATTGGGTCAAAAGCGAGAGAAATTTTTAAGTTGTTGAAAGAAAAAGGGAACTGTAATTCATGAAAGAATTGAAGGAAGCCCGTCTCGGATTGATAAACTGGAAGAAATCTTTAGTAATCTAAGCACGGCTTTTGCTTCCGCTAAGACTATTGAAAATACTCCCATAAATATTGGCAAGAATACTCAAGTTACTAAGAACAAGGGTGCAACTTCTAGTAATAATAGTAAAGAAGATCTTAAGATGATTACTATTCACCCGGACTTTGTTGAAGTTATAAGAGATCCTTTATGCAAAAATGAATTTCTTAAAAGTCTTCCCAGAAGTATTGTCATTGAGAATTCGTATGCTAAATCTTTTAAGAATTCTAAGTGTATTGAAGAATTGCAGAACAAAGATGGCAATACTTAGATCTTTCCTTTATGCCTAGCTAGGGGCGTAAAACGATAGCGCTTGTTGGGAGGCAATCCAATGAATAAAATTTATTTTTGCCTTTTGCTTTCTGTTCTTGAGTGTTTGCACAATTATGCTAATGTTATGATTGTCTTTTTCAAGTTTCAGTTAGTGTTTGTGCCAAGCTAAGCCTTTAGGATCATGTTGGGTGATAGTTGATTTGATCTTGTTGAAAAATAGAAACTTTTGCGCTCAGAAAAATAATTTTAATAAATCACAGAAACATTATTTTTCTCTGAATTTTTTACACAAGATTGATATACATATTTCCCACGTTGTCCTAATTTTTCAAAAAAATTGGAGTAACAGAAGTATTCTAAATATTCAGATTGCTACAGACTATTCTGTTTTTAACAGATTCTGTTTTCTTTGCGTTGTGTGCTTGTTTTAATGATTCTACGGTTTTCTTTGAAGAGTTTTTGCCATAGAAAAGATGGAATACAGTAGATATAATTCAAGAATAAAATATGAATTGGTTTTCTACAGTACTTATAGTAGTGATTTTCTTTCTTATACTAACGGATCTCAAGAAGTTTTTGTTGAGTTTTGTGTGATTGAAGTTTTCAAGTTTTGGGTGATGTTATGATGGATGAAGGAATAAGGAGTAAGAAGAGCCTAAGCTTGCGGATGCCCATGGCATCCCAGGCTATTATCCAAAGAGAAGCAAGCAACTAAGCTTGGGGATGCCCGAGTGGCATCCCCTCTTTCTTCTAACAACCATCAGTATTTTACTCGGAACTATGTTTTTATTCATCACATACTATGAGTTTTGCTTGGAGCGTCTTGTACAATATGAGTCTTTGCTTGATTTGCTTTTTGTTTTGAGTCATGAATCCTTGCTGGACACACCTATTTGAGAGAGCCAAATTATGCTATGACTTGTTAGAATTGCTCTCTATGCTTCACTTAAATCTTTATGAGTTATAGAATTGCTCTACTGCTTCACTTATATCTTTTTGAGCACGGTGTGCTTTAGTATTTTTGAAGAAATTCTCTCTTGATTTACTTAAATTATTTTGAGAGAAAGCAATATTATGCTCATGATCTTCACTTATATTTGTTTGAGCTTATCAAAAGCAACACACGAAAATTAGTTCCAAAGTGATAGATATCAAAAAAGGATATAATAAAAAAATTCATGAAGATCATTGGACAAAATAAACTTGATTCCTTGTAATAGTTTTGAGATATGATGATATGATATGTGAGCCATGTTGATGAGTAATTATGCTTTAGTAAGAATATTGGTGTTAAGGTTTGTGATTCCCTATGCAAGCACGGAAGTCAATAGTTATGCAATGAAATTACATCCTACTTGTGGTGCATTATTCGGTGTTAATTATGCTCAATGCTCGCTTATAAGATTTTTTGTTTCTTGGTTGGTCGCTTCTCAATCTTTTGCTAGCCTCCATTTTGCAGTAAGTATGATCACTACTTGTGCATCCAAAATCCTTTAAACCAGTTTTGCCACATGTGTCCACCATACCTACCTATATGCGGTATTTCCGTGCTGTTCTAAGAAAATTTGTATGTGCCATCTCTAATTTCAAAATAAAATTCTCTTTTGTGTGCTCGTACCGCTCATGAAACGGTAGGGGGTGGCTAATATATTTCCATGCTAGATATGTTGTTCTCACGATGAGTGTTTATTCACTTGCCATTGCACCAGAGTAAGGCAAAGGTATTAGGGATGCCCAGTCCCGAAATGAAAAATGAATTTACATTATGTTGTCAAATAATAGATTCCTTGGAAAGTGTTGGTATGGAGGGCAACCGTGGATTTGGCTAGCCATGAAAGTGAAAGTATGGTGGAAAAAGGAATAAACTTTAATTTCTGTTTGGGAACCGCCTATGATATATCTAGCATGGAAAGTATTGGGAACTACTCAATCGTTCTCGTTGACAGGAAAAGCATGCCTCCCAAAATGTTTTTATCCATCTTTTTCGCTTTGAGCCCTGGCACCTCTACAAATCCCTACTCCCCTCTGCGAAGGGCCTTTCTTTTACTTTATGCAATTTTTATTTTAATTTGAGTCTCCATCTTCTCTTATAAAGCACCAACTAAGGGGCACTATGATCGTACTTGAGCATTGGGTGTAGCTAATATGCGAGTGTGTTTCATGAATGGATCAATGGTTGAGCATAATGGGCTAGGGATAACTTATTATAGCGTTGATATTTTGAAAGACATGGTTGCTTGTTGATATGCTTGAGTATTGAAATTCTCATGTCAAAACTAGACTATTGCTTCGAACCATATAAAAGTCCAAATGTCCATGCTATAAAGAAAAGAATATGTGATGAACATGTTAGGCAGCATTCCACATCAAAAATTCTGTTTTTATCGTTTACCTACTCGAGGACGAGCAGGAATTAAGCTTGGGGATGCTGACACGTCTCCAACGTATCTACAATTTTTGTTTGTTCCATGTTGTTTTTTACATCGCAGGAAATCAATACCAACGAAGTCCAAACGCAGCGAAACTTTTTGTGGATTTTTTTGGACCAGAAGACATCCAATGGGCCAAAGAAGTGCCGAAGAAGGAGCCCGAGGTGAGCACAAGACACCAGGGCGCACCTGGAGGCCCAGGCGCGCCCTGGTGGGTTGTGCCCACCGCGGGGGTCCCCCGCACTGACTCTTTGCTCTATAAATACCCCAATATTCCAGAAACCCTAGGGGATTCGACGAAAATCAATTCCAGCTGCCGCAAGTTACAGAACCACCAGATCCAATCTAGACACCATCACGGAGGGGTTCATCATGTCCATTGGTGCCTCTCCGATGATGCATGAGTAGGGTTTTGTAGACCTACGGGTCCGTAGTTAGTAGCTAGATGGCTTCCTCTCTCTTGTTTGATTCTCAATACAATGGTCTCTTGGAGATCCATATGATGTAACTCTTTTTGCGGCGTGTTTGTTGGGATCCGATGAACTTTGAGTTTATGATCAAATCTATCTTTTTGTCCATGAAAATTATTTGAGTCTTCTTTGAATCTCTTATATGCATGATTGCTTAAAGCCTCGTATTTCTTCTGCGATATTTAAGTTTTGTTTGGCCAACTTGATCTATTTATCTTGCAATGGAAAGAGGTGCTTTATGATGCTTTCGATCTTATGGTGCTTGATCCCAATGACAAAAGGGGAACCAACACGTATATATCGTTGCCATTAAGGATAACAAGATGGGATCTATTTCTACATAAATATGTCTTGTACATAATGTCATCATTCTTATTGCATTACTCCGTTTTTCCATGAACTTAATACACTAGATGCATGCCGGATAGCGGTCGATGTGTGGAGTAATAGTAGTAGATGCAGGCAGGAGTCGGTCTACTAATCTTGGACGTGATGCCTATATATGATCATTGCCTATATAATGCCCAACAGTAATTTGTTCACCCACCGTTTGCTATTTTTGTCGAGAGAAGCCAGTAGTGAAACCTACGGGCCCCGGGTCTCTTCTTCATTATATTTGCCTTTGCGATCTATTTTCCTTTGCTTTTATTTTAAGATCTATTAAACCAAAAATACAAAAATACCTTTCTGCACTTTATTTTATTTGGCGTTCGATCTATCAAATTATTACAACTTTCTCACGTCCTTTGCCAATTTCTGGCGCCGTTGCCCGAAAGGATTGACAACGCCTTTAATATGTCGGGTTGCGAGTATTTGTTATTTGTGTGCAGGTGATGTTTACGTGGTGTTGCGTGGTTCTCCTACTGGTTCGATAACCTTGGTCTCATCACTGAGGGAAATACCTACCGTTGCTGTGCTGCATCATCCCTTCCTCTTTGGGGAAATACTGACGTAGTTCTAGCAGACATCACTCCCTCTACCGAAATCACATGGCCCAAGAAATTGATTTTGGGCTTGGAAAAAGTGCACTTTGAAAATTTAGCATACAACTGATACTGACGCAGGATGCTCAAGACCTGACGCAAATGATGCAGATGCTCCTCGAAAGACTTAGTGCAAGTCAAGATGTCATCCAAAAAGACAATGACATACTTCCGTGTTCCGGGCGCCAAAACTGTATTCATCAGACACTGGAATGTAGGTGGCCCATGATACGTCATCGTTGTATCTAGAATTTTTTATTGTTTTATGCCAATATTTTACTACTTCCTCATACATTTGGCAACAATTTATATGATTTTCTTGGACTAACTTATTGATCCAGTGCCCAGTGTCGGTTCCTGTTTTTTGCATGTTTTTTATTTCACGGAAAATCCATATCAAACGAAGTCCAAATGCAATAAAATTTTATGAAGATTTTTTTGGAATATATGTGATTTTTGGGAAAATGAATCAACGCAAGACGGCGCCCTAGGGCCCCACAAGAGAACAGGGTGCGCCCTACCCCCCCCAGGTGCGCCCTGGTGTCTTGTGGTCACCTCGTAGGTCGGTAGGAGCCATTCTTTTGCCGCACGAAAGATAATTTCTGGAGAAAAACCCCCTCAAAATTTCAGCCCAATAGGGGTTACGGATCTCCGGGGTTATAAGAAACGATGAAGGGCTCTGAAAACAAATGCAGAAATGAGAGAGAGAGAGAGAGAGAGAGAGAGAGAGAGAGAGAGAGAGAGAGAGATCCAATCTCGGAGGGGCTCCTGCCCTCCGGGAGCCATGTCAGCCAAGCACCAGAGGGGAAACCCTCCTCCCTCCTAGGGGAAGGCCAAGCCAGGAGAAGAAGGAGGTGGGCTCTCTCCCCCTCTCTCCCGGTGCCACCAGAGTGCCGTCGGGGGAACCATCGCAACGGCGATCTACATCAACAATTTCGCTGCCGTCATCACCAACTCTCTCCCCCTCTATGCAGCAATGTAACCTCTCTATTCCCGCTGTAATCTCTACTTAAACATGGTGCTTTATGCCACATATTATTATCCAATGATGTGTTGTCATCCTATGATGTTTGAGTAGATTTCTTTTGTCCTACGGGTTAATTGTGGTATGGTGTGATTGATATGAGTTGTATGTTAATATGGTGTTGTCCTATGGTGCCCTCCGTGTCGCGCAAGCGTGTGGGATTACCATTGTAGGGTGTTGCAATATGTTCATGATTATCTTGTGGTGGGTTGCGGGGGTGACAACAGCCTAAACCCGAGTAGGGGGATTGTTGTGTATGGCATTAAATGGGACTTTACACTTGATGCTATGGTTGGGTTTTACCTTAATGATCTTTAGTAGTTGCGGATGCTTGCTAGAGTTCCAATCATAAGAACATGTGATCCAAGTACGGAAAGAATGTTAACTTATGTCTCTCCCCATTGCATAAAATAATTATCACGTGTGTCATATTCAATTACCTCATGACAATCTTTCGCACTGTTCTACAAAAGCTCTCTACTAAACAAATTAACTTTATTATTCTTGCAAATTCGTTTTATACTTGTTCTAGGTAAAGCAAACACTGGTTTGGTGTGCGTAGAGTTGTATCGGTGGTCGATAGAACTTAAAGAGAATAAATTCTACCTTTAGCTCCTCGTTGGGTTTGACACTCTTATTTACCGAAAAAGGCTACAAATGATTCTCTATACTTGTGGGTTATCAACCCATTTGTCACGCCAAACGACATTACTCGAAACTGAAAGTGGTCATGATGAGTTTTGAATGTAGTTTTTGCTTCAACCTCAGGTCTCACCCGGATCTGATGATAATCAGATCGGACATCCAACTTAGAAAATAAATGAGCTCCCGCCAACTCGTCGAGCAGTTCATCGATCACTGGCAGTGGGATTTTTTCTTATTGGTAATATCATTCAGTCGGCGATAATCGACACAGAAACGCCAAGTATCATCCTTCTTCTTAACAAGCAGAACCGGAGCAGCAAATGGGCTGATACTTTTGGTGATCAAACCAGCCTTTAGCATCTCAGCTATCTGACGCTCGGTCTCGCACTTCTGAGGAGAAGAGTACTGATAAGGGCGGACATTGGGAGGAGTGGTGCACGGTTCCAAATTTATAGCATGATCAAACGATGGATGGGGAGGTAAGGTGGAGCGTTCCTGGAAAACATCAGTAAACTCATCCAGCAGGGTTTGTAAGATGTTGATTAATTTATTAATAAAAAATAGATTGTAGCTGTGCGCATATAGGGAAATCTATATATTCCACAGGAAATCTATAGGTATACGTTAACTTGATAAAAATCTCCATACTAATTATATATATATTGCTTGGGCAGGATGGTTATGAGTTGAGAAATAAATTTTTATTATACTTGTTGAAGTACCGTGCAAATGAAGCTAAAGACAACATTTCTAACCTCGTAAAGAAATATTTTAAGCGCATTAAGTAGATATTAATTTGTAACATATAATTATCTAGATCATTACTCTCTATGTATGCGTCGTTGCGTTACATTCCAGGTGAAGTGGATTTAAATTATTTTTCAATTATTGCAGGCTACCTTTTTGATACATGCAAAACATGATATTCATTATTTGCTCTATGAGAAAAAATCTATACATGTGAAATTTGATATAAATTGTATTCATAGGTGTAATCGAAAAAAATAAATTAAAAGCCCGTGGAATATACCTGGCCATTGGCCGGGCCTAAAAAAGCCCATGGCAGAAAACTGAGGCCCAGGCCCTACCATCGGGCATACTTTTCAAGCCCAAGCCTGGCCCATCTGGTAAAAAGCCCAGAAAAGCCCTTAGGGCCTAGGGCCGTGGGCTGGGCCTCTTCCTTAAAATGTCAATATGTCAAGCCCAAGCCCGTCCAGGCCCTATTGGTGGGCTCAAAACTCAGGCCCAAGCCCGGCCCACGGGCAAGCCCATCGGGTCTAGGCCCTGGATTTTAGGGCCGAGCCTTGGTGGGCCGACAGGGCCGGGCTAGGGATGGCCATGACTACCGTGGAAGGAAGGAGAGACATCGGTGAGAGGAAGGTGCAGCTGAATGAGGTGGCATCAAGGGAGGCGGCACTGAGAAGCCGTAGAGAGGAGAGATGGTGGCGACGACGCTGTGGCGAGGAGAGCAGGCCGGGGAATGGAGATAGTAGTGTGCACATTGTGCCATGTGGTGAGAGTCAAAGAGTGAACTGTTTTTTTTTTAAGATGGGAAGAAAAGGAGCGGTTGTTTGCTTTTTTTAGGGAAAGGTGACTGTTTGCTGTGAGAGAAATGCCATGTACTTTTTTATATAGTGAAAAATATTAGGTACCCTAGCAAGTTATTTCTGAAGAATAATTACCGACAAGTGATTTACAGGTGAGCCTACAGTTTACTAAAATTGAAATGCGACTCACTCTACATGATGCCACTCACTCCAACTAAAAATTGTCACCTACTCCAAGCGAGCACTGACCAATGAATATATGTTGTATGTGGGCTTATCTTATTTTTATTTTCTTTTATTTTAATATGTGTTTATATATTCACTTTTGTAAAATAGAGATAAAAATTGATGGCTTTGAAAATGTCAATTGATAAAGCTTTATGATGGATGGACTGAAAACTCATCGAGTCTTACACAATTGGATGAGATGCATACGAATAATTGTTCTTCTTTATATATTTGTTGCACATGATAATACAAAAAGATGTATTCTTATATATGTTTATTTTCACAGAGTATGAGAGAGATGTAGATGTATTATGCCGAGTGTAAAAAAGAATCGGACGACAAAGGGTGTTGATGCGATGTTGTTGGAAGGGGCCAAAAATTCACCGAGTTATATACAACAATACATGTGTGTGTGTGTCTATATATGTGTGTGTGTCTCGATGGAATCGTAATGGTCCTTTTTCTTACCACCTTGTAAATCTTTACCGATCTTGTGCATAAACTCAACAGCATAGACCAACACAGCTTGCAAAATAACGAGAACATATTACCTTCCTTTGTGCCGGAAAGTAACAAGTTCTAGTTTATAGACTAGGACGTGTTTTTTTCTTCTTTTTACGAGACTTGGGTAAGGGTTTGGTCCTCTTTCTTCGACCTGAGTTCGTAGCAGAGCACTCCATCCTAAGAAAAAGGAAGAGACTTATCAGTATGCTGATGAATTGAGCTGTACTCTGTCGGGCATGCAAACCTCAGATTCTGGGAAGCTGCCATTGGGCTAGAGGAGAAGTCGCCTTCAACCTGTACTTGACATGTTTTAGAGAGTACAGACAAAAACGAGTCCAATGCACCCCAACTGGTGGATTCCGCCTGAGGAAGGATGGGCGAAAATAAATCGTGATGCAGGCTGTGTGGCTGACACAGGGGAGAGTTCGGCGGGAAATTATTGCCAGGGATCACAGTCACAGGGGTTTTCCTTTCTTCTCATTGACACAGCGCATGGGGCGGTCGCGGGGCAGCAGTGTCGCAGCGGCGGAGGTCGAAACCTTGTCGTCCGTGTTCAGGGGACGGGTGATTATTGAAACGGACTGCGCTACGCTTGCCACTGAACTTTCTTGTGACAAGCAAATCAGATCAGATGCCTTCCCCTTCATTTGGGATATCAAGAAGTATCTGAGTGCCTTTGATGCCTATAAAGTTAAGTGGGTCAGGAGAGATCAGAACAGAACTGCCCACATGCTAACTGCCCATCCAAGATCAACTGGAGACGGCTTCTGGCTCGCAAGTGCTCCGGCAGGAGTCAGAATGGATGTTATCCTGAGTGATTTGTTTCACTCTGTACCTCAAAAGAAAACGAAAAAGGAAGAGACTTGAGTAAGGGACCTGGGTTCATAGAAGTTCATATGTCCTATGTTAGTTGATATTTTTGTACTAGTTAAGATACTTGCGCAAGGGACCTGAGTTATGTTCGTAGCAGTACCTCAAAACTAAAAGTTGTTTCTTTTATTTTAGACATATAAGTTGGCGGAGATTGAGTGCAATATTTGCACGCAAAGATTGTCATGTAAAGTTTGTTGTGGAGGTTGTTGCGGAGATTGCCATGCAAAGATTATTGTGGAGGTTGTTGCGCAGATTTTCATGGAAAGAGTGTTGCACAGATTGTCATGCAAAGAGTGTTGCGGGGATTGCATACCCAAGTTTCCCCCCCCGGTCCTACTGTGCTACAGGCTACCCTGTGTATATATACCGGCTGATTCGGCATTCATCCATCGATCAGGGAAACATCATCGGAACAAAGACCTTTACTTGTTTAGAAGAATTGATTGGTGAACCATTGTCCACGGCTGGAGCCATGCGCTCAGCCGTAGTCGTTCTCGCGCTCTGCTGCGCACTGGCCATCGCTGCCAAAGCGATGGAGTCGAGCAGCAGGGTGATGGCGCACCAGAGATTGGAGAGTAGTGGCGACGCTATTGGCACTAGGGGTAAGCACCTCCTTCTATTGGCATTTTTTTTTGGAACCGCATTAGCTAATGGTTTCTTGTGCCTTGTAGAAGAAACAGCTTTTGGTGCTAGTGCGTACCAAGTTAAATGGAGCGGTAAAGGGGGTCCGCCACCTGCATCTGATAATTGCATGTTTTTACCAAGTTCTGAAGGTCTTGATGCTAATAAATAAACTCATAAGTTTCTTGTTGCCTATAGAAGAAACTGCTTTCGATAGTAGTGCATACCCTGTCAAATGGAGCGGAAAGGGGGAACCCCCTGCCTCTGGTATGTATACAATTCCTTACTGAATTCTAAAGTTCTCAATGCTAAGTCAACTCATAGGTTTCTTGTGCCTTGCAGAAGAAACAACTTTCGGTGCTAGTGCGTACCCAGTTAAATGGAGCGGTAAAGGGAATCCACCATCTGCATCTGGTAATTACATGTTTTTACCAAGTTCTGAAGGTCTTGATGCTAAATAAACTCATATATATGTTTCTTGTTGCCTATAGAAGAAACTGCTTTCGATAGTAGTGCATACCCTGTCAAATGGAGCGGAAAGGGGGAACCCCCTGCCTCTGGTATGTATACAATTCCTTACTGAATTCTAAAGTTCTCAATGCTAAGTCAACTCATAGGTTTCTTGTGCCTTGCAGAAGAAACAACTTTCGGTGCTAGTGCGTACCCAGTTAAATGGAGCGGTAAAGGGAATCCACCATCTGCATCTGGTAATTACATGTTTTACCAAGTTCAAGGTCTTGATGCTAAATAAACTCATATATATGTTTCTTGTTGCCTATAGAAGAAACTGCTTTCGATAGTAGTGCATACCTGTCAAATGGAGCGGAAAGGGGAACCCCTGCCTCTGGTATGTATACAATTCCTTACTGAATTCTAAAGTTCTCAATGCTAAGTCAACTCATAGGTTTCTTGTGCCTTGCAGAAGAAACAACTTTCGATGCTAGTGCGCACTCAGTTAAATGGAGCGGTAAAGGAATCCACCATCTGCATCTGGTAATTACATGTTTTTACCAAGTTCAAGGTCTTGATGCTAAATAAACTCATATATATGTTTCTTGTTGCCTATAGAAGAAACTGCTTTCGATAGTAGTGCATACCTGTCAAATGGAGCGGAAAGGGGAACCCCTGCCTCTGGTATGTATACAATTCCTTACTGAATTCTAAAGTTCTCAATGCTAAGTCAACTCATAGGTTTCTTGTGCCTTGCAGAAGAAACAACTTTCGATGCTAGTGCGCACTCAGTTAAATGGAGCGGTAAAGGAATCCACCATCTGCATCTGGTAATTACATGTTTTTACCAAGTTCAAGGTCTTGATGCTAAATAAACTCATATATATGTTTCTTGTTGCCTATAGAAGAAACTGCTTTCGATAGTAGTGCATACCCTGTCAAATGGAGCGGAAAGGGGAACCCCTGCCTCTGGTATGTATACAATTCCTTACTGAATTCTAAAGTTCTCAATGCTAAGTCAACTCATAGGTTTCTTGTGCCTTATGGAAGAAACAACTTTCGATGCTAAAGCGCACTCAGTTAAATGGAGCAGTAAAGGAATCCACCATCTGCATCTGGTAATTACATGTTTTTACCAAGTTCGAAGGTCTTGATGCTAAATAAACTCATATATATGTTTCTTGTTGCCTATAGAAGAAACTGCTTTGGATAGTAGTGCATACCCTGTCAAATGGAGCGGAAAGGGGGAACCCCCTGCCTCTGGTATGTATACAATTCCTTATTGAATTCTAAAGTTCTCAATGCTAAGTCAACTCATAGGTTTCTTGTGCCTTGCAGAAGAAACAACTTTCGGTGCTAGTGCGTACCCAGTTAAATGGAGCGGTAAAGGAATCCACCATCTGCATCTGGTAATTACATGTTTTACCAAGTTTCAAGGTCTTGATGCTAAATAAACTCATATATATGTTTCTTGTTGCCTATAGAAGAAACTGCTTTGGATAGTAGTGCATACCTGTCAAATGGAGCGGAAAGGGGAACCCCTGCTCTGGTATGTATACAATTCCTTACTGAATTCTAAAGTTCTCAATGCTAAGTCAACTCATAGGTTTCTTGTGCCTTGCAGAAGAAACAACTTTCGATGCTAAAAGCGCACCCAGTTAAATGGAGCGGTAAAGGAATCCACCATCTGCATCTGGTAATTACATGTTTTTACCAAGTTCTGAAGGTCTTGATGCTAAATAAGCTCATATACATGTTTCTTGTTGCCTATAGAAGAAACTGCTTTCGATAGTAGTGCATACCCTGTCAAATGGAGCGGAAAGGGGGAACCCCCTGCCTCTGGTATGTATACAATTCCTTACTGAATTCTAAAGTTCTCAATGCTAAGTCAACTCATAGGTTTCTTGTGCCTTGCAGAAGAAACAACTTTCGGTGCTAGTGCGTACCCAGTTAAATGGAGCGGTAAAGGGAATCCACCATCTGCATCTGGTAATTACATGTTTTTACCAAGTTCTGATGGTCTTGATGCTAAATAAACTCATATATATGTTTCTTGTTGCCTATAGAAGACACTGCTTTCGATAGTAGTGCATACCCTGTCAAATGGAGCGGAAAGGGGGAACCCCCTGCCTCTGGTATGTATACAATTCCTTACTGAATTCTAAAGTTCTCAATGCTAAGTCAACTCATAGGTTTCTTGTGCCTTGCGGAAGAAACAACTTTCGGTGTTAGTGCGTACCCAGTTAAATGGAGCGGTAAAGGGAATCCACCATCTGCATCTGGTAATTACATGTTTTTACCAAGTTCTGAAGGTCTTGATGCTAAATAAACTCATATATATGTTTCTTGTTGCCTATAGAAGAAACTGCTTTGGATAGTAGTGCATACCCTGTCAAATGGAGCGGAAAGGGGGAACCCCCTGCCTCTGGTATGTATACAATTCTTTACTGAATTCTAAAGTTCTCAATGCTAAGTCAACTCATAGGTTTCTTGTGCCCTGCAGAAGAAACTGCTTTCAATGCTAGTGCGTACCCAGTTAAATGGAGCGGTAAAGGGGATCCGCCGACTGCATCTGGTAATTACATGTGTTTACCATGTTATGAAGGTCTCGATGCTGAATCAACTCATATGTTTCTTTTTCCCTATAGAAGAAACTGCATTCCGTACTAGTGAGTACCCTGTCAAATGGAGCGGAAAGGGGGAACCGCCATCTACATTTGGTTGGTGTTTACAAGTGTTTACCAAGTGTTCTTTGAATAAGCTAAGAACATATTATTTCCTTTTTTACTATTAAGCACACCATTTATCTTCTCTCCATCAACATAAAAATCCCCACTTTTATGAGTACAAAGTTTTTTAACCAAAGGGAAGAACAGCAAGTTCTAGTGCTAGTTTTAGTTATGAGACTGTTAATCTGAATCAACTCATTGTTTGTGGTGGACTGCAGAAGGTAGCAGCCAGAGATCCGTCCCAGCTAGCGGATACCCAGTTAGGTCGGATGGCAGGATTCCATCAATTCCAGCGTCACCACGTAAGTATCTCCAAAAGAAACATAAGAGTGTTTATATTGGTTTTTTCTTTAGAAGAAGAGTGTTTATATTGTTGTTGAAGTGACGTTTTATAATTGTGCACTTCAGCTGTTCCATACGCGCCACCAAGACGCCACCGTCTAAAAGTTCAAACGGGGATGCTCTTCCTTAAAAGCAGTCTGCATGTTGGGGCTGTGCTGCCGGAAGGCACCACGTTTGCAGGAGCTGTTCTGCTGCCACAGAATCCTTTCTCCATTCCGTTGGACTCTAAGAACCTGGCAGCCATTCTTTCTCGTTTGAAAATACCACAAAGCTCGGCAAAGGCGAAGCAGGTCGCTGAGACCCTTCGTTCATGCGAGCCAAGTGACAAAGGGGACATTCACATGTGTTCCTCATCTCGCTTAGCAATGGAGAGGTTCGCTACACGAGCATTGGGACTCAGGCGCGCACAAGTGGCAATTACAAGGACTCATGGGCAGGAGACCAGCGGCTCCAGGTACGTTGTGGCACAGATAGCCCCGCTCAGCAAGCATGTGGTACCGTGCCACTCTTTGCCGTTTCCGTTTGAGTTTTTCTATTGCCATCGGCCCAAAGAGGTGCTGTCTTTGAGAGTGCAACTGAAGGGCCTTCAGGATGGCATGCTGGGCGTCACGGCAGTTGTGATCTGCCACATGAACACATCTAACTGGGATGAGCAGTACTTTGAGCTGCTTGGTGGAGAACGAGGCGAAGCTGTCTGTCACTACATGCCTGCCAGTTACGTCATGTACTACTAGTCATCACTACCAGATTCTTGGAATCTTTGGACTGCTACCAAGTAAATGCCAGATTAGTGCATTTTAGAATAAGAAGTACCTTGTCAAGGGCAGTGCTTATGTTGTTGATTCTCTGTGAGTCATATCACTAATGTATCAGGAGAATCTTATGGGGGAAAACATGTCCCATTTAAGTAATTGGTGTTTACTAGCAAATATGCTCGTGTGTTGCAATGGGATTAAAAAATATCACACGCACCTAACTCAATAAATATGCCGCATGGCAACCCAAGAAAAGATTGTATGGTTCAAATTCATGCTTTGCGGTGTAGAAAATGCTGGTTGCAATGAACCAGAATGGTCCAGATCGAAAACTATGTCGCGGGGCATGGTCATGATTACAAAATTAAAACGATGGATCAACCAATGCTACAATTTCTTGTGATTATAGTCCAGGACATGGGATATGATCTCGAGTAAATTAGTTGGAACGAACAACGCTAACTTCAAATTTTTAGTTTATAACAAAAGAGCCCGTCTGTTGCGATAGATACAAAACAAGTAAGTATATCCAAAATCATGTTTCATGTGAAAGTAGTTATAACCAAGGCAACATATATGAAAAACTTTTCAGCTAGATGGAATTGAGTTTGAGGTAGAACTATGTCATAACTTTACTTGATTCCAAATTGGTTCTCTTGGCAAGCCAGACACGGTTGTCTGGTTATTTTTCTTGCTCTTTTATGATTTGATCGCTGAGAATCATGGCAACGTATGGGTCTATCTTTTGGAAGTGAAATCAATTGTTTAAAAGCTTCATCAGCATGCAACAGAGGCCTGTGAGAAAAATGAAGTATCTTTATGCATTTTTAGAGCTTATGTAAGTGCCATTGAATCGCTGAATTTGATTGAAATTTATTGATGCCAAACTTTAAAAATAGACATTCAAATGAGCTACCACTCGTTTGAGAAACACTTCCCATCAGTATACTACCGCTTTAATATAGGCATAAACACAAAGTCTAAACCAAATATACATTCATTCAAAAGAACAGAATTTAAACTAGAAATCCAGGAGCACTATAGGCTGGCCAGAGCTAACCGTTCCAGCCCTTAAGGGGATGGGAGATGGGGAGACTTTTTCGAACCAGGCTCAAGTGTTTGCCAAGGCCTATCATACTCTAATTGCAGAAATTTATTGCTTGACACAATGTTGGTTCTACATAAATGAACTGGATCTTAGCTCTTAACTAAATAAAATACTCCCTCTGTTCACTTTTGTAAGTCGTTTAGGACAGCTGAAATTGAACCGTTTTAGGTGTTGCCTTAAATATCTAAAAGTTCTTACAAAAGTGAACGGAGGGAGTAAAGCAGATGCTAAATCAGACACAATTGAAAGCAAAGAGTCCTTCACGAACAAGACAAATCTAAGCATCAACAAGTGTCACGAATAGCTCTCTCCAACAAAGTCCTTATTCCCATCTTGAGCTAAGTCAGTTACAACGCCTTATATTATACTGCTCACACTCTTTTGTATTATGCCAGTTGAAATATCTCCTACAACATGCCCGACAACTCTCCCCTTTTCTAAATCAATGACGATATTTTTGGGCCAAATGAAGAGACTCGTGGCAATTCTCCCGCTAGAAGTTTCATGAGCAAACTAGAAGAAATCACGAGTAATTTTTTAGGTTACTAAATAACCGGGGCTGGACAACCTTTATTAGTCTGAAGATAACCGGGGATGGAGGACTGAGACGCACATCCACGTTGTCCGTTCCATAGGACAACACCACCGATACACTGCCGGAGAGGAGGATCGTTGTCTCGCCGGGTAAGAGCGTGGAACAGCCACTGCCCATGGCCCCCTTGGCTAGTAAGATGGACCACTGGAGAATTGACGAGTGTAGCCTGAAGGATTGACCCTCACAAACCGGTGTCGCCTAGTTTAATCTGAATTGAATACAATGGGCAGTAGCAATCGACCAGGGCTTTTATTTAAGAGCGTATTAAAAAAAAGGTAATCTTGATGTTGCAATTTTTTTGTAGGGACGGACTCAAAAACATTTTTTGACAGTTCAACATGTTTTTAAAATGAGTCAGTAGAACTACATGCCTTCTCAAATTTCTAGATATTAAGTAGGTGCATTATCCCCACATGGGTCCACGCATGGTTTACTTGCATTTTGCCATAGGTATTGTTTATTTTCTTGCATAAGTTGTTTTCCTTATGTGTTTTAGAGCAAAACATTTATGCATAGGACTTGTTGCGATCATCATCCATAGTCCGTCACATTGGAATGATTCGTCGCATATGCATTTACTAATGACTCCATGGATATGCAGCCAAACAAGAAGTACTTCAACCACTTACTACCTATGCCACGTTCCGCGCAACATCGAAACCAAATTTTGCGTCTCTGATAAAGAGGCATTACCGCGAACACTTGGCATGCACGGTGTTGATGCAGCCTGTAGGCGCTGTGGCTTGGGCGCGCCTGGTGGCGGAGATCCAGGACAACGTGATCGTGCTTCCAGAGGCAGGACTCCGCGGTGCGCCCGGTGGCGGGGGTCGAGGGAGGAGGAAGCTGGCGGGCGACCAGCGGCAGGGGTCCAGGGAGGACGAAGCTGGCGCGTCGCCGGTGGGTGCAGGGCCTGGCTAGTTTGTTAAGTTTTGATGACATTTTTTAAATAATATTCATATATTTAGAAAAAAATTCCTATCATTGAAAATGTTGGCACGTTAAAAAATGTTTATCCCATTCCAAAAATGATCATCATATATTTAAAAATTGTACATCATAGACATAAAAATGGCCATCGTGTATGACAAAATTTTTGTCACTTATTTAAAAATATCCACGATGCATTTAAAATTTCAATGTGTTCAAAACAATGTTCAGTGTGTATTAGATAAATGTCTAAAACGTATTTTTAAACGATTCAGCGTGTATTTTAGAAAATTTCGTTGTGTTTAAAAAGTGTTCATCGTGTATTTAAGAAATTTTCAACATGTGTTAAAATAATAATCGGCTTGTATTTGAAAATTTTGTTATGTATCCAAAAAATATGTAACATATACTAAAAAATCTTTGACTTGTACTTGTAAAAATGTCTGCATATATTAAAAAAATTAGAAAGAAGAAAAAGGAAGAAATATACATAAAAAATAAAAAGGGAAAACTCTTGCCTTCACCCGACGGATCGCACGCAAGCCATCCACCGCCTCATCTATGTGACGTGTGTACACGTATCCTTCCCGTCTCTCTTTCTGCAACGTCATGTGTGTTGCAAAACTGTCTTCCGCAACAACACCCATGTTGCGAAAAAATGAAGACGAAAAAGCGAAAAAATGAAGACGAGAAAAAATAACAACTTTTTTTTGCAACATTGTCTGTGTTGCATTTTGGTTCCCGCAACAACACCATGTTGCAAAAATAGTGATGAAAAAAAATCGGCACCATGAACTATGTCGAAAAAGATTTCAGCAACATAACCTTTGTTGCAAAGTATTTATGCAACACTGCCCTTGTTGCAATAATGAGAACGGTGTTGGATGCTGGATAGCTGTACAAATGATAGTTGCCGAGGCGGCGGATCTTTCAAAAAGATCCACCGGCCAACGCGTAGCGTGCCCAAAAAAAAACCAGTACAAGAAAACAGAGAAAAGGAAAATAACCGAACGGACTCTTCCCAAGGTCACTGAGTTCTACTGGGCCTCAACCATAATTGATCACCCTGAAGCCAGTCTTTCTTCGGTCTTGCACTAAGCGAGATATCAAGAACAACTAATCAGCGAGTACTCATTCGAGAGCCCCGCAAGGGTAACTTTTGGTCGGCTGAGAGCATGCCACTTGGTTGGCGCGCTCTCAGCCACCGTCACGTGTCGCGCTCTGGATGCTACATCTGCATTTTTTTTCTGTACACGTTTTTTGGCTTTTAGATGTTTTTTTAAATCAGCTTTTGGTCCCCCCTCTCTCTCTTCTTAGGTTTCGAACAAAAAACAATTTCCAAAAAAAGTTACGCAGGAAAATGCATTTTTTTCTCCTGCTGCGAAAGGCACTAAATTGTTTCCGTGAGAGGCGCGACTATGCATCTCGAAAAAGAAAAATTACACAGAAAAATACGTTTTTTTTCTCCTTTTACCTTTCGTGAGAGCCATAGATATACTTCTTGTGGAGGCACGAATTTGCTTCCACGAGAGGCACAGTCGTGCTTCTCGAAAAAGGGAAAAAGTATTTTTTTTCTCTCGTGTGAGGCACAAATTTAGTTCTCGTAGAGGCATGGATTTGCTTCAATAAACATTTTTTTCTTTCTTTTCATGAAAGACACGGATTTACTTCACATGGAGACACAGATTTGCTTCCGCTAGAGGCACAGTCGTGCCTCAAGCAAAAAAAAAAAGACATTTTTTTTTATCTTTGGAGAGAGGCATATATTTGCTTCTTGTCGAGGCAAATTGTTTTCGTGAGAGGCACAATTGTGCGTCCTCGTAAAGGTGGAAAACATGCACCCGGTTCGAGGCATTTTCGTGAAAAAAAAGTTCGTCGAAACTATTAGCATGGGATCTAGTTTTGAAGATCTCGACGCGAGAAATTTAATGTTGAAAATGATTTGAGATTTGCACAGATGGTTAAAAACATAAAACATTTTGAATAAACAAAACTACAAAAAAAGGACAAACTCAGTGCGCTACTTGTCGCAATTTAGAGAGGTGAGAGTGACAGTTGCAAAAATACTCTTAATTTAGTGATTTCACGCTACATGGTTTTTGCTTCAGTACGCGTGAAACCTCTTATTTGACGCATTTAGCGCGAAATAGTTGAGGCTACGCACTGTTGTCTCCAACTAGGCTGACCCGGTACCGTGTCAGGTTAGGTTCCGTAGCGAAAGACGCTTCTGGAGCAACTAATTAAAGAGCACTTCTTCGGGAGCCTTATTAAGGGTCACTTAGGATAGGTTGAGAGCGCGTCATTTGGCGCTCTCTCAGCCACCGTCACATATCGCGCTCTGGTCGCTCCCTTCGGATTTTGTTTTTTAATTTTTTTGCACGCGTTTTCAGCGTTTAGATGTTTTTTTCAGCTTTTCTTAGGTTTTTGACAAAATAATTGCAAATAAAAAAGGTGTTTTTTTCCTTCCACGAGAGGCACAGATTTACTTCTTATGAAGGTACAGATTTGCTTTGTGAGAGGCATGACCAAACAAGTTTTTTTTTCTATGACGAGAAGCACGAATTTACTTCTCGTAGAGGCACGGATTTGCTTCTGCGAGTGCCTCTCGGAAAATTTAAAAAAACATTTTTTTTTCTTTTTTTTCTTTCGCGAGAGGCATGAATTTACTTTTCATGGATGCACGGATTTGCTTCGCGAGAGGCATAAAGCAAAAAACACACGTTTTTTTACTACGATGAGGGGTGCGGATTTACTTCTCGTAGAAGCACGGATTTGCTTGTGTGAGAGGCACAATTGTGCCTTGTGCCTCTCGGAAAGAGAAAAAAAGTGTTCTTTTTTCTTTCGGGAGGCACGAATTTACTTCTCTTGGAGGCACGGATTTGCTTCCGCGAGGGGCACTGCCGTGCCTCTCGAAAAGGGAAAAACATGACCCTAGTTCGGGTTTTTTTCGTCCGCTTTTTTCGTGAAAAAGAAATTCGTCGAAACCTATCAACATGAGATGAAATTTTGTAGATCTCGGCATGAGGAATCTAGCGGTGAAAACGGTTTCAAAATATGCACTCATAGTTTAATAAAACATTTTGAATAAAGAAATCTACAAAAAATGAGAGAACATAGAGGTTGCGACAAGTGGCGTACATCCTGTGCGACACTTGTCGTAGCCTATGGAGGTGAGAGTTACCTTTACAAAGAGTATTCCTTAACTAGTGTTTTATCTTGTGTTTTTCTTTTCTTTTCTCATAAGTACATGATATTTTTAAATAGAAAAAATGAACATATATTTCTTTTAAAAACCTCTGTATTTTTTTAAAAATCAGCGTTTATTAAAAGTTTCCTGCATTAAATAAAGTTTATTGTGTATTGAAAATGCTCATCATGTTAAATAATATTCAACAGGTAGTTGAAAATTTTCAACAGGTGTATTTAACAATTTTTCAACAGGTGTAAAAATAATATTCAACATGTAGTTGAAAATTTTCTCATGTATCTAGAAAATATTTAACATGTATTAAAAATCTTGTACATGAATCTAAAATAATTTAACATGTATACGGAAATCTTTGACATGTATTTGTAGAGATGTCTACATATGTTTAAAAAATTAGAAAGGAGAAGAAAGAAGAAAAGGGAAAGAAACATATATAAAAAATAAAATGGAAAAACTCAAAATTACTCTAAAAGAAAACCAAAATCCATTATAAAAACAGAGAAAAGGGAAATAATGGAAATAACTGAATGGACCACGAACCATAATTGATCACGCTGAGGCCTTTCTTCGGTCTCGCCCTAAGTGAGACATGGCTTTTGCGTTAGTACGGGTGAAACCTCTTATTTGACGCTTCTCGCGCGAAATAGTTGAGGCTACACACTGGTGTCTTCAACTGGCCCTGTCGGGTACCTTGTGTGGTTTGGTTCTGTAGCGAAGGCCGCGTTTGTAGCTATTTTTTTGTTTATTTGTTTTACTTTGTGTTTTTATTTTTCTTTTCGGAAATACTTGGAATTTTTAAATACAGAAAATGAACATTTATTTTTTAGAAAAATCGCTGTATATATTTTTTTTAAATCAGTGTGTATTAAAAGTTTGCTGCATTAAAAATGTCTATTGTGTACTGAAAAATGCTCATCATGTTTAATAAAAATGTTCATCGTGCATTGAAGAAAATTTTCAATTGTTTATTAAATTGTCCATCATGTATTTACAAAGGAAATAGAAAAAGAGAAAAGCAAAATTCAAGAATCAAAGAGCAAAAACTATATATTAAAAAAGAAATAAAGAAATAAAAAGCGGAACAAAAAACTACAGCAGAAACTAAAAAAGAACACTGCAGCAACGCATCAAACCAAAGAGCAGAAAATATTTCATATACAACTTCTGATGTTCTCGTTGATATTTCATATTTCTGTTTTTTGGGTTTGTTTCTATATCTAGTATTTGGAGACTATTCTACCGGTAACATTAATCTTGAGAATTTTCTTCGTTCTGTTTGGCCCATGCATGCTTCTTACCCGTTTATTAATTGCCAGCATTTCATGATCTACGAGCTCCATTGCCACAAATTAACCGAGCTAGCACGTGCTGCGACGCATGGAGGTGGCTCTTGTGAGTGTGGCCACGGGGCCCTTAACTCCGTCCTGGAGAAGCTGGGCACTCTACGGATTGACGAGTACAATAGGCTCGAAGGGGTGTGCGGTGAGATCAAGTTTCTGACTGATGAGCTTACCGCCATGCACGTCTTTCTCCTTAAGATGTCAGAGGAGGAGGATCCTGACGTGCAGGACAAGGTATGGATGACCATGGTGCGGGAGCTCTCCTATGATATAGAGGACTCACTAGTAGAAAAAGGACCTAATGTGAAGCACATTAGTCCCGGTTTGTAACTGAACCGACACTAATGCGACCATTAGTGCCTGTTCCAACGGCTAGGCGGGTGGCGCTTTTAGTACCGGTTCGTGGCTAACCTTTAGCACCGGTTCGTGCCACGAACCGGTACTAAAGAGAGTGGTGGAAGGATGCTGTCAGCATGTGGCCCCTCCAGCACCTTTAGTACCGGTTCGTGCCACGAACCGATACTAAAGGTATTCATATATAAACCCTTCGTTCACCCGCGATCGAGCTCGCTCTGTTCTTTCCCTTTCCCCTCTCCTCTCTGTTCTTCCCCTCTTCCTCGAGCTCATCACACATTTTGCCCAAATTTTTTCAAGATTTGAAGGCCCCCATCCATTCAAGTGATCACAAAGGTTAGCAACTTTGTCCTTTCATCTCTCATTGCTAGATTAGCTCTTGCAATGCTTTATATAGTGATTAATTTGTGGGCTTTAGTAATTTGGGAGGATTATATGTGGTAGTTTATTTGATTTATATGCAATTTGAGCTTAAAATAACTCTTAGTTTGCATATGTAGGTGTGGTTTACTTAGTGCCTTCCCGTCTCCGTCCTTACCACCGTCGATCGTCCACACCGACCCGTCGCCGGCACCACCTTGTGGTGAACCTCTTGTTTTCTTATCTTTTTTATATAAAAAAACCATGTTCCTGTGATTTAGATATATAGTTACTTGTATAATTATCTTACCCGTACGTTGTTTGTTATACATAGTGCCATGGTTTTGATATCCGTCCCAGTCGGCCCTCGTCCATGTTATAGTGCCGTGGTATATTCTTTTTTAAAACTATTTGTTGCATTTCTTGTTTATGACAAATTATGCCCATCAAGTTGACATAGATATTTTTATCTAGGAGGTATGTGAACCGGAAATTCCAACCGACCCTATTGTCGAGAGGTTAAATTTAGTTGAAAGAGAAAACGAGTATTTGAAAGAAAAATTAAAAAGAATTGAGGGGGAGAAGATGGAATTGGATTTGCATGTTGCCGATGTCGTCGATGATCACAAGATCAAGATGAAGAAAATGCGCTTGAAGAATAGAAAGATTAGAAAATATGCCATTGATACTGAGGCTTGGTATTATTATGTTGTTGAATCAATTGTTATCTTAGTTGTGATCTTGATCGCATTTGTTGTTGCATTTAAATGCTTTAGCTAGAGAGTTATTTGTATGTTTGTTTTATGAGAATAAGTGTTGTATAAACTTTATGTATGAACTTGTATTAATTTTGTCTATTCGGTGCTGTGTAATGAAGATGAGCTGGCAATGGATGTACGATGACCGATGCTCTCCCCAGTTCGTTGATGGCGTGCATACTTTTCTGCTTGCGGCTGAGGCAAACAAACGAGCGGATGCTTTTATGCCTTGTCCATGTGCTGGCTGTAAGAATGGTCACAATTACTCTAACTCAAGAACCATTCACGTCCACCTGTTTGAGTCCGGTTTCATGCCCCACTATAATGTTTGGACCAAGCATGGAGAAAAAGGGGTTATGATGGAAGACAATGAAGAAGAAGAGGACGACGATAGCTATCCTGGCCATGGGTTCCCTGAATACGAGGATACAACAATGGGGGAAGAAGCTGAAGAAGAGGCATCAGATGAGCCCGCTGATGATCTAGGTCGGGCCATTGCCGATGCAAAGAGAAACTGCGCAAGTGAAAATGAGAAGAAGAAGTTGTAGCGCATGTTAGAGGATCACAAGAAATTGTTGTACCTGAATTGCGAAGCTGACAAGAAAAAGCTGGGCACCACACTGGAATTGCTGCAATGGAAGGCAGAGAATGGTGTATCTGACAAGGGATTTGAAAAGTTGCTGGTAATGTTAAAGAAGATGCTTCCAAAGGACAACGAATTTCCCGAGAGTACGTACGAAGCAAAGAAGGTTGTCTGCCCTC
The DNA here is from genome assembly GCA_021605205.1 of Aegilops longissima. Lineage (NCBI taxonomy): Eukaryota > Viridiplantae > Streptophyta > Magnoliopsida > Poales > Poaceae > Aegilops > Aegilops longissima. Next base: position 656,931,941 of record CM038681.1, on the reverse strand, counting down.
TAGGGTTACAGATGCAGAAGATACATCCATGCCCTAATGACTGCATCCTCTACCACGGTGAGTACGAGGATTTAACGCTGCGTTCGGTATGCGGTGCATTGCGCTATAAGATCAGCTGCGATGACCCCGGTGATGTCGAGGGCAAGCACTCCGGAAGAAGATTCCTGCCAAGGTGATGTGGTATGCTCCTATAATACCACGGTTGAAACGCTTGTTCCAAAACAAACAGCATGCCAAGGCGATGCGATGGCACGAGAAGACCGTAAGAAAGACGGGAAGTTGAGAGTACCACGACGGGTCGCAGTGGAGAAAAATCGAGAGAAAGTACAGGAGGACTTTGCAGGTGATGCAAGGAGCGTATGGTTTGGTCTAAGCGCAGGTGGCATTAATCTTTTTGGGGAGCAGAACATCAACCATAGCAACTGGCCTGTGACTTTATGTATGTATAACCTTCCTCCTTGGTTGTGCATGAAGCAGAAGTTCATTATGATGCCAGTGCTCATCCAAGGCCCTAAGCAACCCGGTAACGACATTGATGTGTACCTAAGGCCATTAGTTGAAGAACTCTTACAGCTGTGGAATGGAAAAGGTGTACGTGCATGGGATGAGCACAGACAGGAAGAATTTGACCAAAAGGCATTGCTGTTCGTGACCATCAATGGTTGGCCTGCTCTCAGTAACCTTTCAGGACAGACAAACAAGGGATACCGCGCATGCACGCACTATTTGGATGATACCGACAGTATATATTTGGATAATTGTAGGAAGAATGTGTACCTGGGACATCGTCGATTTCTTCCGAGAAGGCATCCTGTAAGAAAGAAAGGCAAGCATTTCAAAGTTGAGGCGGATCACCGGACGAAGCCTCGCCACCGTACTGGTGCTGATGTACATGATATGGTCAAGGATTTGAAGGTAATCTATGGAAAGGGTCCTGGCGGACCACCTGTTCCGAATGACGCTAACGGACGCGCACCCATGTGGAAGAAGAAATCTATATTTTGGGACCTGCCCTATTGGAAAGACCTAGAGGTCCGCTCCGCAATCGACGTGATGCACGTGACGAATGAATAATCTTTGTGTGACCCTGCTTGGCTTCTTGGGCATGTATGGGAAGACAAAAGATACACCAGAGGCATGGGAGGACCAGCAACGTATGCACGGAAAAGACGGCATACATCAGGGTCATGCCAGCTACGCTCTTACCAAAGAAGAGAAGGAAATTTTCTTTGAATGCCTGCTCAGTATGAAGGTACCGTCTGGCTTCTCGTCGAATATAAAGGGAATAATAAATATGGCAGAGAAAAAGTTTCAGAACCTAAAGTCGAAGAGGCCCTGTTCGAGATCATACGCTCCCCTCGCCGACTAGATGATCAGAATGAAGAAGATGACGGCTCACAATATCTGAACAATACTGGGGAGGGTGATGATATGATATTCGATCGAGACGACCGAATTGATGAAGTCCAGAACTATGATTATGATGACGAAGAAAATGTTGATCTTGAAATAAAAAAGACCGGCGAGGTATATTTATATAAGCAGACATCTGGTGATCATCACATGTTTGAAATGATTTGAAGATATATTAACGAATCGATCTTTCTTCTTTCAGCCCTTCGGATCGAGCAAATCTTCTGCAGGCAGTAGGACAGTGCGAGGCCTGGCCAAAAAGTTGAAGGAGGGCGTAAAGTACAACATCGATGCCATCAGAACTGATGGCGAACCAATCGAGCCTAAGAACATTGCGAACAAGTTCGTTCGTCAGTGTGGAGTTCTTGTGAAGGACTAAATCCCGATCTCCACGCAAGAATGGAAAAAGCCAGCAAAGGAACGTCCAGATCTTACTTGGGTCGACAACAGAGCGAAAGATCTGCTTTGGGAATCTCTCATGGAACATTTCACCCTACCAGATCATTTCACAGATGCAGATGTGCAGAAAGTGAAGGCCGCTGCTCTTAGGAATATGGCAATTGCATTCAACACCCACAAGAAAACTATATGGGCCAACTACGTCAAAGGAGGAAAGAAGACTCCAGAATTCAAGGGAACACTGGAGAAGCAAAGAGATCACTGGCCCGCTTTTGTGAAATTCAAGGAATCAGAATTATCTAAGGAATGGTCGAGAATAAACAAGGCCAATGCCGCAAAAAAGGAGAAGTTCCATAAGCTGGGGCCAGGTGGCTACGCGGTGGCAATGCCTAAGTGGGATAAGTCTGAGAAAGAGATGCTGGATGCAAGGGTCATTCCAGTTACATTGAGCTGGGCCCCCAGGTGCAGGACTTGGTTCTATACGCATGGGGGGGGGGGGCGTTGGACCCGAAGACATGCAAGGTTTCGAAGAAGGCAACTCTTAATGGAGCCGAAGATAAGTTACTTGTTGCAATAGAAGAGACTCGAACGAGGGTGTTCACGCCCAACAGAGAGAACGACGAACTTACGCGCGCCCTGGGAAATCCTGAACACCCGGGAAGAACACGAGACAAAGGCGTTGTTCCATGGTATGAGGGGTTTGCGGACTGGAACAACGACTACAGAAGCCGTGCGAGAAGGAAGATGGGGGAGGAGAAGAAGAGGAAGCCGGAGGAGGAGCAGAGAAAGTAGGAAGCAGAACGCCTTAAAGGCCTAGAATCAGTGCACGCGGAGTTGGCACTCAAATTCCAGAGGCAGCAGCAGCAGATCGACTCACTTAGCCAAGAAAGGGGGTCTCAGCACCGGCAGCAGCTAGCGGATGATCCAGCATTGGATAGCACCATCCCATCCATGCCGAGAAGCAGCGTGGGTTCCACCCCGGGCAAGGCACAGCTGGATAGATACACTGTGGATGACATCATGGAGAACACTAATTGTGAGCTACACTTCAAAATGAAGAACATATCCATGAAGGTGGCGGATGCCGTTGCTTATACAAATCCCCCCGAAGCAACCTTCCATTACAACCCGATTCCAGCTGGCTATGCTCGTGTCGTGGTTGATGAAGTGGTGGACCAATATTCGGGGCTAGAGCTTGACATTCCTGGAGGTGACGAGGAGCACACGCTGGGAGAGGCCATACATCATATCATCCTATGAAGAAAGGATTGCATCATCTTTCGAAGGCCACCGACACCGCGTCAGTCGACTCCTCCTCGAAGTCCGCCACCGCGTCAGTAGACTCCCGCTCCTCCAAGTCATCAGCCACCACCTCAGCAGAGTCCTGCTCCTTCAAGTCCACCAACGCGTCAGGCCACTCCTCCTCCTGCAAGTCTGGCACCGTGTCAGGCCACTCCTCCTGCTCCAAGTTCGGCACCGCGTCAGCCCACTCCTCCTCCTCCAAGCCAGCCACGGCAGCCGTTTCCGCCGCCTCAGCAACAGCGGAAGAGAGTCGCTGCAGCTATGGTGCATAGCGGTACAAGTCGAGTTACAGGAGGTACAGGCGGAGGCAAGCGATTGAAATTTGTTCCAAGCCTCGCGCCTCTTTAGATGAGGCCTTACGACATGACCGAGGAGGAAAACACAGTCGAATGCAGGCGACAATTGGACGTCCATTTTGGACCGAAATCGCCACCGCCGCCAAAGGAGAAAGTGCCTGAGGAAGTCGTGGACGACTTTATTCGTATGGCTAAAGCACCAGCTCCCAAGCCTGTTGACTCAGACTATGGGCGCCAAATCAGGAAGGCACATCGAGCACAACAAAAGAAGGAGTCGAGCTCGAGCTCGAGCCAAGCAGCTGCCAAAAAAGGCGGAAAAAACCGTTCCCCAGCTGGGAGAACAGGCGGTGCAATCGATCCCCCCGCTCATTGTACCAACACATGCGAGTACCGGCGCCGATCAGCTGGTAATAACCGACGAGCATAGAAGGCAGGCTGCAGAGCTCGGTATCACTGTTTATCAACTCCTAGAGACCGAGGCCATGGATACGATTAGAGAGGAGGACATAAAACGGAAATATGTCCGCGGCGAACCTTTGTCAAGCCTGAGGAGGTCAAGAAGCTCTCAACGAGAATGTATGAATTGAATGAATGGTACATAAAAATTACCAAGACTACCAATCGAGAGTCCCTCATGGTGAAAGTCAAGGCAGAGCATTACTTCCATGAGACAGCTCTGTCCGTTGAGTATACAGAACTATTTCAGTTATTCAATCAAGACGCACTCGACAAGTCTATCGTCAGTTGCTATTGTCTGTAAGTGATTTTTTTTCTGTAATTCAAGTCTCAAGCTAGCTGTAGTGCTCGTTGATCATTACCTGTAATTATCCTCACTATACTCTTTTCTGTGGTATTATGCAGGATGAAGATGTATGAAATGAAAAAAGCTAGACACTATGGCATTGGGTTCATTGACCCAAATACCATTAATGAAGAGACACGGACATTGAAATGGTATCGAGCAGAAGTAGAGAAAAACATGCTAGAGTTCTTGAAGCACCTCAATACCAATCGAGATATACTACTTCCTTACAACTTCCGGTGAGTCACACTATCTTGTACTACAAATTCTGTTTTTGCTTACTAGCTAGATGTTAATAAGTGTATAGGGTTTAGAGTGTTATATATGCACATGCCCGCTTAATTTATACATGCAAACATCTACGCATGCAGTTACCACTGGATCTTGTTAGACATTCAAGTTGACGAAGGAAAAGTTGAAGTACTGGATTGACTACTTAAAGAAGTTAGTGACTACTCAATCGTGAAGGGGGTAGTCAACAGGTAATTTCAATCATTATTGAACTATATACCAGCCTCTTTAGTTCGTCATGTCTTGATATCAACTAATTAATAACTCCTTTATTCATTTTCTTTGCCGGCGGGCAGGGCTTGGGAAAAGTTCATCAAAACGGTTCCAGGTAAATGGAAACAAAAGCTGTATTGGTATCGACCCAAGGTAAGTAATTAAGTAGTACTAGCTAGCTACCATCTTTTTAATTCTAGTTTCAATACCAGTAATTATCATGCTTGATTAATCATTATCTGATTGAATTCCATTCTCGTAAAGGCCATGAAGCAGACGTCGGGGAATGAATTATGTGCATACTACATTTGCGAGAACATTCACATTATGATGTCCGAAAGGAGCACATCTGCTAGACAGCTATGGGTACGTTTGGTAGAACACTATTCACAATTTTTACATCATTATCGATATCTAATCACACAATTAATATATGCATATTGATCTCCTTCTTAAAAGTTCGATGAGGTGCGGGATAAGCTCCTACCAACGGATCGCGTACGAGCACTTCAAGAGGAAATAGCGGGATTTTTGCTCGACCAGGTCATAGATCCCAAAGGAGAGTTCCATTACCCGCTACCGCCGCTACCGCAGGAACCAAGGCAAATGCCACATGCTCCATGAACAACTCCCAATTGTCATCGTGTTCTGAAGGCACCAAGGCAAATGCCACTGGCTCCGAAGCCAACATGTAGGAGAAATTGTATATACCTAATTGTATATATATACCTGTGTATGTGTGAATGGTACTGGTTTATAGACACTGATGATATATATATATATATATATATATATATATATATATATATATATATATATATATATATATATATATATATATATATATATATATATATATGCATAACGTATACAATATGTAGTATCGTAAAATACCAGCAAATGAAAAATAAAAAATAAAATAAAAACCCCCAAACCTTTTAGTACCGGTTGGTGTTACCAACCGGTACTAAAGGTCTCCCCGCCCCCCGGCCCTGGGTCGTGCCATGTGGTGACCCTTTAGTGCCGGTTTGTGTTGAACCGGTAGTAAAAGGGGGGACCTTTAGTCCCCACCCCTTAGTGCCGGTTACAGAACCGGCACTAAAGGCCCTTACGAACCGGTGATAAAAGTTGTTTTTCTACTAGTGACTCCATTAACGACTTCATGCAAGGTCTCAGCGACAAAGACGCTAAGCCAGATGGCTTCATAAAGAAGATCAAGCACATTCTGGGGACGTTGGGGAAGAGAAAGGCTCACCATCGGAGGTTCCAAGATTTGAAGAATCAAGTCATTGAGGCGGGTGAGAGGAGTCAAAGGTACACAACACCTCAGGCCTTCTCCAACACAAAAGATGGAGCCTTTGACCCAAGGGCTCTTGCTATCTTCGAGGATGCCTCAAAGCTTGTCGGTATTGACGAACCCAAGGCTGAGATAATCAGATTGTTGACAGAAGGGAATGTATATGCACCAGTGCAAAAACAACAACCAAAAATAGTCTCCATCGTTGGATCAGGAGGAATGGGCAAGACAACTCTTGCAAACCAAGTGTATCAAGACCTTAAAGGAAAATTCGAGTGTCGGGCTTTCGTATCAGTGTCACGAAATCCAAACATGAAGAAAATCTTGAGAACTATTCTCAGTGAAGTGGCAAATAAAGAGTATGCCCACACCAAAGCTAGGGATGAACAACAACTTATCTCCAAGATCTCTAATTTCCTTGTTGACAAAAGGTACTATCTCCACTCCAAACTCATGTATGTTTGTCATCCTTGAATGTGTAAAAAAAATGTTATTTAGATATGCCACATGAAAATTCCACATGTAAATCTATCACCAAAATAGTTCAATCAAATTTTTAATATGTTATGAGAAAAGATAATCATAAAATTTGTATTATTTTTAAAATTTGCGAAAGCTGGGAGCTGGGCCCTAAGTCACAACCTATCCTAATTAAGAGCGAACATTCACTGTTTATGTGCTTCTTTCCTGTCTTTACATTAGTTAAGCCTGTTATATCCACTCATCCATTCGAATCACCTGATCATTTGATCTGCATGCAGCATGCACGCACCTATATTTATTCTTAGTCCGGATTAATCAAGTGTGTGCGCGCACGCACACACATCAATGCACACGTGCGGACATGATTATTCGATCCATGCATCTATTATTTGAACTTCTGCATTCATGCTTCTCTAACATATATGGAGTATACACCAAATAAGAGTGGCCATGACATGCATCATGTTCAAACCACCGTCATTCATCACTCTCCTCTCCGTTGAATATGTTTGAACCACTGTCATTGATCGCTCTCCTCTCCATTGTTACTGTACCAAATTAGATTATGTTGTGCTGGTTGAGTCTATACTTAATCAATGTCATTTAAGCACTCATGTTCGTGTTTCTCGGCGATTAATGCAACTCCTATTTTACGATCTACTAGGAGGTCATGGAAGACAGTAGAGAGAAGGGTGGTTTCCGAAGGGATCTCGTTAGCAATGATGGTGCACAGTGGTTTTACCCAAGTTCAGGCTCCCAGATGGGTAAAAGCCTTACGTCCTGCTTATACTGTATACTTATTAATGGAAGAATTACAAGGGTGTAGGTCAAATCTATGGATAAATAGGTTGCGGGTGTCTTGGAACGGAATAGTCATTAAAAGAGACATCCTACCCCTTATATAGGTTGACATGTGCTAGTAATTAGGTAGCTATCTTCTAGAGATACGATACGATGTGGTGATCCCGCGGTTATCCGAACATATCTCCTGTAACAACAAGATCCGGGTTTAGCACAACGTTCCTATTCCCTTACGAGTTCGTACTCAGGCATGATTAATGGTGGGTCCGAGGGGTCCCTAGACACTCGTAGGTGGACTCGTTCCATGCACGCCCACAGGATATACCCCTCCAACTATACTCCTATACACGCCGACCACGTTCTTTTTTATCTTTTCTATTTTCTCAAGGAAAACAAGTTTTTTCTCCTTTTGGTGTTTGCTCTACTAATGTCACTCGTAAATCGATATGCAACTACTTCATTGTTGTTGACGACGTATGGAACAAGGAAACATGGGATGTTATTAAGTATGCATTCCCCATGACCAGTCGTGGCATACTAATCACCACTACCCGTATGATTGATGTTGTGCATTCATGTCATTCATCATTCAGTGGCCATATTTATAATATGAAGCCTCTTCATATGGAGCACTCAAGACATCTATTTCACAAAAGACTATTCAGTTCCAAAGAAGATTGTCCTTCGTACCTTGAAGAAGTTTCTGAGCAAATATTGGAAAAATGTGATGGGTTACCTTTAGCAATCATTGCTATATCTTGTTTGTTGGGTAACACAGAAAGAACAAAGCAACAATGGAACCAAGTAAAAGATTCAATTGGTCGTGCACTTGAAAGGAATCCTAGTGTTGAAGGAATGATGAAGATATTGTCACTTAGTTACTTTGATCTGCCTTCTCATTTAAAAGGTTGTCTCCTATATCTAAGTATATTTCCAGAAGATTCTATTATTGAGAAGAAGGGTCTGATAAGGAGATGGGTTGCTGAAGGACTTGTTTGCAAAGAAGGCAGATATACATCATATGAGTTAGGAGAGAAGTGTTTTAGTGAGCTCGTCAATAGGAGTTTGATCCAACCCGTGAAGGTGGACAAATATGATAAGGTGCTTACTTTTCGAGTTCATGACACGATTCTTGATTTCATAGTTTCCAAGTCCATTGAAGAGAACTTTGTTACTTTCATTGGTGTTCCTAGTTTAACTATCGGGAGACAAAGCAAAACTCGTCGGCTCTCCATGCAAGTTTACGGGAAAGGAAATTCTGTCATGCCAATGAACTTGATTTTGTCTCATGTCCAGTCACTTAATGTGTTTGGGAATTCTGTGAAAATACCTTCCATGACGGGGTTCAGTCATTTACGCAGTTTGGACTTTGGACGATGCAGGCAATTAGAAAACTACCATCTTGTGAATGTAGGGATGTTGTTGCAGCTAAGGTATCTCAACATTAGCATCACAAGGGTGAGAGCTCCCGGAGCAAATAGGAAATCTACGGTTCTTAGAGATGTTGGACATAAGGCACACAAATGTGTTTGATTTACCAGCAAGTATTGTCAATCTCGGAAAATTGGCACATTTATTTGTTAGCGGACATGTTAGGTTTCCTGATGGAATTGCGAACATGCAAACACTGGAGACATTGAAACGTGTGCATGCCCTGCAATCATATAACTTTCTGCAAGAGCTTGGGCGGCTAAAGAATCTGAGGAAGCTGCACTTTTATCATATGTATGTCTCCCAAGAGCACAAGGAAGTGATTGCTTCTTCTCTCCATAACCTTTGCACACGGAACCTTTGTTCTCTAACTATAACTATGCTGAGTGACAACTTCTTACTGAATACATGGTGCACTTCTCCGCCACTGAACCTCCAAAAACTTACGACCACGGGTTTTGTCTTCCCAAAGGTTCCAGATTGGGCAGGATCGCTCGTCAACCTACAGAAGTTATGCTTGCAAGTGAAGAGAATCAAGCATGAAGATTTGTGCATCCTTGGAGCCTTACCTGCTCTGCTCTCTCTAGGTCTCAAAGGAAAGGAATACCAATCTTCCTGTGAAGATAAAAGGCTGACAGTCACTTGTGAAGTTGGGTTCCGACGCCTGAAAGTGTTTACTTATTGGGCACATGGAGATGGGATGGAACTCATGTTTGTAGCAAGATGTATGCCCAAGCTAGAAAAACTGGTGATTGTTTTTCTCGGCTGTGACAATGAGTCTCTGAGCAGGTCTGGCGCTTTTTGTTTCGGGATTACAAACCTCTCCAGCCTCATTACTTTCAAATGTGTGTTAAATTTCTCGGGTATCACGAGAAGCACTACTGACATCGTAAAGGCTTTGCTGGAGAGAGTAGTTGGCACACATCCAAACAAACAACTCAATCTAATCTTCGAAGATACCGCAGTTCGGTTGTGAATAAAGGATCCGTACGTTACTTCTTCTTCTTCTTCTTCTTCTTCGTCTTTAGATTTGATATTTATATATAATTTTGGAGTACTTACTAGCTACTAATCCCCCTTTCTTGAACAGAATAGGTCATAAAGTCTTGCCATTTTCTCAACTACCTGTTATGGTTATAGTTTTTTGCATTGTAATATATGATTGCTATCACGGTAGATTCTAACTTTCCAAATCACTTGCAGTGCTACTCTCTGGATGCTTCGGTAGCAGGATGCTGGATAGACACACTTCCTCTCTTGCTTAATGAGCTCAAGAAGCTGCTACACTTCATGATTGTGTTCTGTTGGATGTTACCGGCGAGTCTTCTGTTGTTGGCTTCAAGAATTAAACCCTGTACAAGTTAAATCATCTCTGTAGGCTATAAGAATTGTACCAGCAAATCTGCATGTTGGATGCTAACTAGGTCCTAATCCCATGCAGTTGTTTGAACAGCCGACGTATAGTCATTGCCTTACAAAGAAAATTGTTGAGATTCTTGTCCTCATGCGTCTTGTTGTGTGGCAACCTGCCAGAGGTTACAGAACTGGATGGTATTCAAGCACATGTGTTGACGTGTTGTCTATGGAGTAATACCCTTTTTTTTGTTTTGGTGTTATCTTTCCATGAGTCGGTCTGTCACGACCATAAAAATTTGCACTTTGCAAACTGTCTGTTCAGTTAGTTCTCGAAATATTCGAGACAAACTCGACAGAGCAAGTTTTTTACGCCACTGTTACAGTTGGGCCATAATAATCCAGGTTGTCAGAAATGATCAATTTGCTACATTTTTCTAGTTTTTGCATTGGTTGTTGTTTCTCCTAGAGAGCCTTGTTCTTGGCTTCTTGCTGACGTTTTGGAGACTATCCATATCCTTTGGCTAGAGATGTACCATTGAGTTGATGATGCGTGGTGGCTTGATTGAGGTACTAATTGATGATGTGAAGCGATTTCGTGGAGGCTGCAATCTCAAAAGTTTGTTGTTGTTTCGGAGATCGATGGGTCGGTTCATTGTTCTACAGTGGGTGCTTATTGTTGCTGAGATGCAAGGACTGCTGCTTCTTTTTTAAAACAAATTGGGCACTGCCATTGCGAGAAAGCTAATGAACATGTAAACTGTGTAGGTCAGACCCTCACAGTCTCTCTCGCTCTCTGTTTTCGGTGGACACACTTCAGAGTTTCAGACAAGAAACAGAGTAACTGAAAACAGAGGAGACACTAGTACAACGAATGCCTGAACATTTATACTACTATAAGATTCAGTTGGCAACACAACCGACTTAAACACTGAACCGTCACACCAAACACATTCTGTGACGTGTGCAAGTTGCAGGGCGCTGCACTTGGGCGCACCACACAGTTGTACCCTTCACACTTCTGCACTTGTTCAACTCAATGACACAGCAACATGTTTAACTCTAACAAATTGTCAATGAGCTCTCTTTCTCCATACACATTTGTATGTCATTCGGATTGTTATTTTCGTTCTTCTTTCAGTGATACATCTTATCTTTGTGATGCTTGAATGGAGACAGTCTCTGTTTCCAGGATGAAAATGACGCCGACGGATCTGGGCATCCAACTTGCTACCAGCTGTCCTCGAAGATCGCATCCTGAACACTGTGAATGCATTGCAGATGCTTCTGTAGCAACGCTCTCTTGTAGCATCATGAGATGTTGCTGCACTGCATGACGGTATTGGACATGCATAACCGGGTTTTCTGTTGTTTGCATCAGTACAAGCCAAAAACCAACAAAATCACCAACAGGGGAGTTGCTGCTGATCCTCCTATCGGTTATCAAGTTAATTTTTGTAAGAGTTTTCAGCTACATACTTCCTCAACAAGCATATTATCTCTTTTTTGTTTGAAGATGTAACGCATCAAGCTGTCCACGCTTACAAATATTTACCTTTGATCCAGAATTGTTTTCTTTTCTGTGTTTATTTTTTCTTGAATAACTTTTTCGTGGCTGTGATTCTATAACTACAAGAAGAAGCATCTGCAGAATGTTTGCTTAATTCTGTCTTAACCTTATTTTTTGCTTAGTACTGCCCAATTGCCATGCAGCAGGCATTTGCCTTGTGTTGAGGATAACGCGAGAGATAATCCATCTTAGTTGTTGATTACTTGATCCTACGCAACTTCGGAGCTGCTTCAGATCTTAGTTGCAGTACACTCTCTATTTAAAAGGCACTCTGATGTTTATTTGTCCATGTGAAGGTATTTTATTGTTGTTGATGATATATGGGACGTCAAAACATGGGATGTCAATAAGGCCACATTCCCCAATGGCAATTTTGGCAGTATAATAATCACCACTTCACGTATGAGAGATGTCGCTGATTCATGTTGTTCCTCATTTAGTGGCCATATTTACAATATAAGGCCTCTTAATATGATGCACGCACAACAGTTATTTCACGGAAGGTTGTTCAACTCTAAAGAAGATTGCCCTTTCCACCTTAAAGTAATTACGGATAAAATATTGAAAAAATGTGATGGTTTACCTTTGGCAATCATTGCAATTTCTGGTCTATTATCTAACACGGAAACAACGGAGCTTCTTTGGAATCAAGTGGAAAATTCGATTGGCCGTGCACTTGAAAGGAATTCTAGTGTGGAAAGAATGATGAACATATTATCACTCAATTACTTTGATCTCCCTCCTCATCTAAGAACCTGTCTTTTATATCTGAGTATATTTCCGGAGGATTCTATTATTGAGAAGAAAGTTGTCATAAGGAGATGGATTGCTGAAGGATTCATTCAGAAGGAAGGAAGGTACACTATACATGAATTAGGAGAAAGATGTTTCAATGAACTCGTCAATAGGAGTTTGATCCAACCTGTGGAGTCCGATAGATATGATAGGACGATGAGATTTCGAGTTCATGACACAATTCTTGATTTCATCATATCCAAGTTCATCGAAGAGAACTTTGTCACTTTTGTGGGTGTTCCCGGAATACCTGTTGGGACGCAAAGGAAAGTTCTTCGTCTCTCTCTCCAAGTCGGCAATCAAAGGAAGTTGTTCCTACTAAAGGATCTAATATTGCCGCATGTCCGATCTTTAAATGTGTTTGGGGATTCCATGGAAACCCCTTCTCTAGATGAGTTCATGCATTTGCGTGTTCTAGACTTTGGTGGATGTCGTCAATTGGAAAACCATCATCTAGTAAATATAGGGAGGTTGTTTCATTTAAAGTACTTGAACCTCAGGCACCTGCTTGGGGTAAGTGAGCTTCCAGAAGAAATCAAGCATCTACAATACCTTGAGATGTTGGACCTAAGAGACACGAATGTACGTGAATTGCCGAGAGCAATTATTAATCTGAGTAGCTTGGTGCATCTACTTGTTGACAATGGCGTCACATTTCCTGATGGAGTTTTGAAAATGCAAGCATTGAAGATATTGAAACAAGTCAAAGTCCTCAGTCAGTCATTTAACTTTCTCCATGAACTTGGGCAGCTGGAGAATCTGAGGAAGATATACCTTGATCTGTTTGATGTTCCAGCAATTGGGGTTACCAAGGAGTGCAGCAAGAGTTTCATTGCGTACCAATCTCTCCGCAACCTCGGCACGCAGAACCTCCGTTCTGTAACTATCTGGAATGGCGGCGGCTTCTTATTGGAACCATGGTGCCCTTCTCCGCGTAGTCTCCAGAAGCTAATTACCTGGCCTTCAGCAATTCCTCGTGTTCCAGAGTGGGTGGATTCCCTCGTCAACCTGCAGAAGTTACGCCTTGAAGTGGAGAGTCTTGAGCAAGAAGATCTGTGTATACTTGGAGCCTTACCTGCTCTTCTAACTCTGGACCTCGAAAAAACAACAAAATCATCAGAAGGCAAGCTGAACGTCAGTGGAGGAGATGGGTACCGATTCCTGAGGAACTTGCGTTATAATATGATGCTAATGTTTGCACAAGGATCTATGCCCAGGCTTGAAAGGATCAAGATTTATCTAGCCAAAACAGAGTCTCTCATTGGTGACACCTATGACTTCGGGTTGGAGAATCTCCCCTGCCTCATATATGTTGAATGCAGAGTGAGTGGCAACGCAAGCGCTCAAGGTGGTGTTGAGGCTGCAAAAGCTGCCATGGAGAGAGCAGCTATGACAAATCCCAACCGTCCTAACCTACTCTTTGTGAATCGTAATCTACCAGCAAAGTCGCACATTAGATGCTAACTACGTAATGGACATGATGCCACTTCAGGTAATACTAATTCCCAAGATTTCGTTGTTACATCGTAAAACCCTGCCTGTAGTTGTTTAAATAGGTTGTAGTGCTTTCCTTAAAAAGGAACAATATTTTGGTGAATGTCAGTCCCTAATTAAGATGTTACCGATTTGTGTCCTCGTGATCATTCCCTGATTCAGGTGGTCATCTTTTGTGGCAACTTGCTGGAGGTTAGAGAACTCATGGTCGGGAGGGGGATATAGGCCTCATAGAAGAACATTTGAAGCTTACTGATATTTGTAGTTCTGATGTGCCGAATTACCTTGGTGTGGCCTCTCTGCTTGAACCGGTTTGTCTTGGACATATTTTCATGTTGTAAACTCTGTTAGTACAATGCTTCCTCAAATTAATGCTCAAGCATTATTTTTAATGCCCCCCCCCCCCCTCCCCACATTAATCAAAAATGGCACAAGAAGCTCGACTGGATGATTAGAGAGATTTTCCTTCAAAATTGTCAGAAATATTTATATTATGAAACACAAAGTTGGTATTGGTGCCGTGGGATTTTTATTTGAAAGTGTTATTGTTGTATTGTTGTGGATATTTTTTTGCGAGGGTACTGTTGTGGATTTGTAACTGTGCACAAACTATTGTACAAGAAGATATAATGGTCGATGCATATGTAGATCGCAAAAAGAAAATAATAATAGTCTCAACTAACACATTTTATTGAATGTAAGAAATTCAGGTCAAAGAAAATATAGGGCCAACATGCAAATTAAGGTATGAACACTTATCTAGTATGAAATTTCCAGTTGTTCCGCCTCACTCGAACCATGATAACATCTTAATTAGATGGTCTAAACTGATGTTATTTTACATTGATGTATAACTGGTTAAGTACAAAGTTCTTATGAACTAAAAAAATAGAAGAGGGAATTTTAAATACAGCTGATGTCTGATGCAGCATCCGTATAGATTACTTTGTATTACAGCAACGGATGGCTAAGCCGTATTCTGGTCTGAACTGAAAGTATATATGACTAATTATGACAGCACGCGAATCTGTCAAGTTTTACAAAGGATACGACAATGTACTTCCATTCACGGACAAGTGGGCAGGCGTACGTGCTAATAATATGAGCAATAACTGCCATTACCTTTCCTTTTATTCATTATAAAAAAGTACATGTTTTGTTTTCTATTGTAGATGACTGTCATGCATCTTGATTATAAGTAAGCATTGATCCAGTACATACGCCGACACCCACCCGCTCCTTTGGCATCTACAGCAGAGAAATATCCAAGCATGCACAGCGGAGAGCAGAGAGCTAATGGCCGCAGCATGCACAGCTAATGAGAGCACACGGATCTGACAAGTCTTACAAAGGATAGGACAAGGTTTGTTCACGAACAAATGGGCAGACGAATAAACTAATTAAGGCAGAAAAAGCCCTAACTTAATACGAGCAATAATTGCCATTGTCATTCCTTTTCTTTCCCTGTTAATACTGTATACATGTTTCGGTCTTCTATTGTAGATCACCCCTATACAACTTGGTTATAATAAGTAAGCACCGTTTTCTATTATATCAATAGGAAATATTACTATGGTCGCTTGGCAATGTAGAAATGATGTTGTTTTTAATGACAAAAATGCTTCTCCTTTGCAGGTTGTTTTTCTTTGTACGCACTCACTTCATACCTGGTGTCCGCTACAACGAGCGGAGTACCAACCGGCGTTCAAGACGGTGTGTATGCTGTTGGAGCAGGTGGCTACGGAGTTTTTTTTACCCAACATGGGTGGCAACATAATATTCGGATCAGTCCACCATCTCTTTCGACATAGGCATAGTGTCGGGCTACGGACTATTGTTGCCGAATTGTCGGTCTTACCTTTTTATTTGTCAGACTGTTGGTGTTTGGCAGTGTGCATCCTAATTATGCAGAGCCCGGGTGATACTCATAATACTTTGTATCCGTTTGATACTACCTTTTGAGATAATAAAAGCGCCCTTTTGTCAAAAATTATCAATAGGAAATAACAGTCTTCCGAGTATTAAGCAGTTAAGCATGAACAGATCTAGAGTTAACCAAAGCTTGCATCAAAAGGTTGGGCGGGCTTTGTTGGCCAAGTTGTAAGGAATTGCTAATAGTCTGCATTCTATGGCCCGTTGCCATGCTATAATGTGAGGAGAAGCTCCAAAGCTAGGTGGACCATGGCCCATTCGGCCTTGCCTAAGCTCTGCCAGTGGAGTTAACATTGAGACAGCCCTTACCTTGGTTCTAAAAATGACACCTTGTTGAAACTTGAAACCACGGCAGGAATAATATCACCTCGTGTCGGCAAATGGTTTTGGGTCTCTGTACGCGTGGGTGCACATTTCGGTGCCTTAATTTTGAACTTAATTACAATACTAACAACCACATGGAGACAGCGCATGCTACTCGGCGTCCTTTCCCCTCTTATTTTAGGTTAATTAGCATCAAATAAAAGATTAATGAATTGTTAGCAATGTCGGGTGGAGAGAACTTTTGGAGCAACATGGGATGAACATGCAACTCGGCATGGAACAGCACTTGGAGTGTCCATCAAAGAGAACTTTGTCACTTTAATTGGTGTTCCGTATATAACTAGCAGGACACAAAGCAAAGTTCGTCGTCTCTCTCTCCAAGTTGATGAGGAAGGAAATTCAATAAGAAAGACTGGCATGGTATTGTCTCATGTACGATCACTCAATGTGTTCGGGTATTCCTTGGAAATCCCTCCTCTGGGTGAGTTTGGGCATTTGCGTGTTTTGGACCTTGAGCTTTGCCACCAAGTTGTAAACCACCATATTACAAATATTGGGAGATTGTTTCAGTTAAGGCGCCTGAACCTGAGATGGACAGAAGTAAGTGAGCTCCCAGAAGAAATCGCCATCTACGTTGCTTAGAGATGCTGGACATAAGAGGTACCCAGGTGCAAGAATTACCATCAACTATTGTGAATCTCGGAAGAATGGTGGATATGCTTCATGACAGTAGTGTTAAGTTCCCAAATGGAATTGAAAAGATGCAAGCATTAGAGATATTGAAGAGGTCAATGTCTACAGGCAGCCATTTAACTTCCCGCAAGAACTTGGACAGCTACAGAACCTGAGGAAGCTGGCCTCAATTTTGAAGGTGATTCCATCTCTGTACATAGAATTAAACAGGCAAAGAAAGAGTGCACTAATAAAGCTATTGCTTCTGCTCTGGGCAACTAGGCACTCAGAACATTCGCTCTCTAACTACTGTTTGTGGGGGCGCTTCTTGCACAAGGACTGTGCCCTGTTCCTCTTAGCCTCCAGGAATTCATCATGACCAAGGGCTCGATTTAAAGCAGGTTCCGAATGGGTGAGTTCCCTTGTAAACCTCCAGCTGTTGCGCCTAGAGGTGAAGAAATTCACGCAGGAAGATTTGCGGGTCCTTGGTAACTTACTGGCGTTGCTCATTCTTGAGGTGACCGGACTGGGGAAGTACAGCCGTACAACCTTCACAGTTAGCCATAAAGTTGGGTTCCGATGCTTGAGAAAGTTCTCTTTGGAATCATGTAAATGGATGGTGTTTGAAGCAGGATCCATGCCTAAGCTAGAAAAACTTGAAACTGGTATTTGTTTCTACAGCTCGTCTGATTCTAGCACTGCTAGTAATAGTGGTGGAAGTGCTTTTGATTTCGAATAGGAAACCTCCCATCCTCATCATTCTCAAATTTGCAATATATGGCTGGGATGGTAGCACTCTGGCGGCTGCACATGCTGCTATGGAGAGAGCGGCCGGTAGACATCCCAACCGCCCTGCTCTAATCTTTCAGAAAATCGGCAACTAGCAGCCTTGAGGTACTACCGTATTCCCATGATTTCAAAAACTTTGTGATCTTTCTCTTAATTTCGTTGACTCATATGTTCATGTTTCCTTCCATGTACAGGCTCAAGCTAGAAAGATCATCTATGTGATGCCAGGGCTGGACACGAGCCGAGCCTGCCTTTGGCTCGCTTAAAGCGAGCCGAGATCGGCTCGGCTCATTGGTTGAACGAGCCTGATTTTGGAGGCTCGGCTCGTTTTGCCTCCGCTCGGTCCAGCCCGAGCAGCTCGTTTGTGCTCTGCTAATGAGTATGCAAGCCTGTGTAGTGTGTGCTTGCGTGCGTCGGGCAGCGGACGCTGGCGAGGCACCATAGGAGGGACGAACCGCGGCATCGGCGCGTCCGCCGTCGGTGCCAAGAACGAGCCGCCCAGTGTCCAGCGCGGCGAGGATGGCAGCATCCGCGCGGCAAGGAGGACGACGGCTACACTCTACACAATCAAGCGGAAGCATTCATCCAGCCCTACATCCATCCATGCATCCATCGCGCGCGCGCAGCCATGCAAGGGAGCGTGTGTCGCCTGCCGTCCGTGCCCCTGTGCAGGGGAGCGCGTGAGCGCCGAGCGCGTGTGCGCCGAGCTACTGCTAGGATTGGGAAGGAAGGAGACTAGAGAGAGTACCTGCTCGTCACGTTCAGCAAGAAACCAGGGGAGGCGCGGCCTGCCTGCGCTCGGGTGGTGAGGAAAGGCGCGCCGCCCGTCGCCGCCGGTCCAGTTTTGCGGCGCGCAAGGTGAGGGATGAGGGCGCCGAACAGAGGAAGGAGGGCTCGTGCCCTAATGGGAGGATGGCCGATGGGAACTGGGCTGGGCCTCGAGCGAGTCACCGAGTTGGACCGGCGAAACTCGCTCGGCTCGGTCGGGAATCGGGCCTCTTTTCACAACTGGGCTTGCTCGCTTATTGTATCGGGTCGAGTTGTAACGGGTCGAGCTGGAGCGAAGCCGGGCCGAGCCGAAAAGCTCGCTCAGACGTCCAGTCCTAGATGCCAGGATGGGACTAATTGTTGAACTATTAGCTCCCCGCCTCTTTGAGGAGACAAGGCATTTGTACACATGTTCAGCCATCTGATTCAGCTTGACAGAGAGCAGTACTGTACGTAGTAGCAGTAGAATTAGGAGGAACTACAAGCACTGGTACGAAATCCCTCATTTGCTAGCTGGCAACAGGAGAATTTCTGTTACTTATGCTGCTGCTGCTGCTACTCCCTTCGATGCTACTCCCTCCGTCCCATAATATAAGAACGTTTTCGACACTGGAGTACATTGTATTCTAGCCTCCTTTTTGAGATGAATAACGTAAGGGCATTTCTAGCATTTATGTTCGGTGCTACATTGTATGCTATGCTGCAGTTTCTTGTTGGGCAATTCTTTCGGATGTTACCCCTTATTTGGATCCTTTCCCTGATACATTTACGTTGTGAACTTCTCTTAAATTGAGAAGACCTATATATATGCATCTGAGTACCTGATTGAGCATTAGGGGCTGCCATATGTCACTTTCCCCCATTATAATTAAATTCAAGGTTAGTATAAAGAAGGCGTCCTGTTTGTTTGTTTATTATAAGCGTTTTGATCAGATTCCCTTGCCTTCTCCCTCCACTGCCCACTGCTCACCCTCGTCTCAGGCTGCACGCGCCGCAGGCGTCCGAGCTTCCTTCTCCTCGCCCGGCGGATCCCATTTCCGTGCTTCGACCACCAGGTGGGTCTATAGCTTGTTGGGTGCATCAATGCTTGGGCTCACCTCCATTAAACCATTCTCTCCAACAGGGTTCAGATCCACGACGTGCAGAAGAGGAAATAACCAACTGTTTATCGTCAGTGCGTTCAAGGGACACCGTCCGCGAGCTAGCTCTAGGTTGCTGCTACCCAAGAAAGATCTAGGATCCACAGCAAGTACAGTCCCATCTCTACTACTCTTCTTTGATCTCGCGTTGCCCGGCGTGGTAGCGATTTGTAGCTAGCTTGTTCAGTGTTATAGTATAATGCTTGGGCGTAGTGGCTTACATCGCCGATTAATCCTCTTTTCAGGTTGTAGACTGACGGCACTGTCAGTGCTTCGGACGGCTTGAGGTCCACGAGAATTCATTGGGCAAGCTCTCAGCTACCACACGACCATGGAGTCGGCTCGTCAGCGTGGCGACTGGGTCCTGAAGCCCGCCCTCGAGAAGCTGGCCGCTCTGCTCGGCAACGAGTACAAGCGTTTCAAGGGAGTGCGCAAGGAGATCAAGTCTCTCAGTCATGAGCTCGCCGCCATGGAGGCTTTTCTCCTCAAAATGTCCGAGGTGGAGGAACCCGATGCGCAGGATAAAGTCTGGATGAATGAGGTGCGGGAGCTATCCTACGACATGGAGGATGCCATCGACGACTTCATGCAAAGCGTCGGTGACAAAGACGAAAAGCCAGATGGCTTCATTGAGAAGATCAAGAACTCCCTAGGGAAGTTCAGGAAAATGAAGACCCGTCGTCGAATTGCAAATGAGATTCAAGAGCTGAAGAAACTTACCATTGAGGTGGGCAAGAGGAATGAAAGGTACAAGGCTCGTGAGGACTTCTCTAGGACCCGTGAGGCCTTCTCCAACACCAACAATACAATTTTTGACTCTAGAGCTCTTGCTATATTTGAGCAAGCCTCAAAACTCGTCGGAATTGATCAACCCAAGGCTGAGATAATGAAATTATTCACTGAAGAGGATGGACTTTTGTCAGCAAAACAACAACTAAAGTTGGTCTCCATTGTTGGATGTGGAGGATCGGGCAAGACAACTCTTGCAAACCAAGTCTATCAAGTGCTCAAAGAGGAATTCGAGTGTAAGGCTTTCGTATCAGTGTCGCGAAATCCAGACCTGAAAAATATCTTGAGAACCATTCTCAGTGAAGTCAGTGGCCAAGGTTATGCTAGCACAAAAGCAGGGAGTATCCAACAACTCATCGGCAAGATCACCAATGTTCTAGCACACACAAGGTTCGGTTCTATTCGTGTTTGTCATCATCGGTTCGTGTTAGACATGTAGCAGAAACCATACTGGTAAATTTATCTACAAATGTTCATTATTTCTGCATTTTAGTATACACACCCTTTGTTTCTAAATGTAAGACATTTTGGCACTTCAAATGTCTTACATTTGAGAACGAAAGTAATACTTTCTAAGATGTTAAAAAATCTGATGGGAAAATATGACCATGTTGATGCCTAAAATGAGAAATAAGATACAATATCATGCACATACAAATCAACAAACTACCCTAAGTGACAATGTGGTTTTTCCTATTCTCACATGAAAGTTCTTGTTTTCTAGGAACATTCAAAAAAATCACACTTGTACATGATCGAGAATCGTATATAAATACTAAACTTGGTGCAGAACATGTATTCTGTCACCATGAAATATTCCATAACCGATCGGTTTTTGAAAATATTGGTTGAGAAAAGAACCCTGGGCTGTGGCGGCAAGGGTCGACCTGTGGCATGAGGTCCAAGACTCGTCACACACCTTGGGAGCTGGCGCGGGTGGCAGTGGTGGCTGGAGCGGCAGATCGTGCTCTCTCGGGAAACATGGTAGGTCAAGGCCCTCAGGTGTTTGTCATCTCCAACAAACAACAACACGGCGATGCTCGGAAAGAGTGTCATGCTAGGGGATATACAAGGAGGAGGAGAGAGCGGTCGGTGGCTGTTGGTGAGGGTGACATTGAGGGCATGTTCAGCGCACGCATGGCTGCCTCGTAGCTTCTAGGGATCTTTCTAGGAATGCTCTCTTTCCCCTTCGGTCATTAACTCCACTGTCCTCCAATCAAACAAGGGACTTTAAGTCCTACACCCTTCCAATTCCCATTCCCTAATACTACTTCCCTCAAACAAAATTCCTTAAGGTTATGAACTTTATGGAGCATGCAGCCTATTTCACAACACAAAATTCCATAGCTCTAACAGAATTGAATTATACATTCATCCTAAAATAAAATTCTTATATACTACCTCTATTAAACCGAGTGCTCCATAATTAAGTGTGTACTTGTTATGCAATTAAAAAAACAGAGTACCTTAGCTTTGTGCTTATCCATGCCTGGTCAAAGGAAGAAGGAAATGGAGTTTGCTCCTGGGCTCAAATGCACCCTTATGAATTGTAAAATAATAAAACTATTTAAACAAGAAAAGTCTAACATATTTTGTCAAAAAACATTGTGGAATCCTTTACATGCGTACACATTTTTGTGAAGAAAAAACATTCCTGATGCTGTAGGAGAAAAAAAATGAAAACTGATGCTCTAAAGAGACAATTTTTTAAGGCACTTGGAGCACTGTTTTCACTTTTTTGTCCAGAGCATTAGTAATGTTTTTTCTTCATGAAAATTAGCATGTATGTATAATATTCAATGAAGTTTATTGCAAAAAATAGAGAATTTTTTGATTTCCTTTACCTTTTCTATTTTACCGTTGTGGGTACATTTGAGCTTGGATGGATTACAGACTATTTTATATAAATGAGTTACAAGTTAAACTGCAGTTTTATTTGCTTAATGTAAGGACAATAGTTTCGTTCAGGTCACTTTGTAGGCCTTAGTATTTACCAAATTTTGAACAAAAGGGTTCGATTGTTGATGTTTTAGGGCTTGGTTTCTAATGCAATTATAACCAACTCCTTCATCCTAACCATAAACTGTTTCTTAATTTTATTGTGGGTCTTTTCTTTATTGTCCAACACATAAGTACATTCTAAAATGTAGGGTAGACAAAGGGTAGCTAATTCCTACTTAGATCTGTAACTACACAGGCAAAACAAAATATGACTATTAAATATACAGTTTAAAACATCATTTGTTTTTCAGAACTAAAATCATGAGCTGAGTATCAAACATCAGCATAATGCTTTTTTTAGAAGAAAAGTTTACTACTCAGCTTTGATTATTTTTCCTAAACTGAAGGGTACAAGCGAGCTCGAGAACACAAAATCCACACATGTGCACGCTTGAATTATATATGTTATTACTTTATATTTTATATACTTTCAATGAGAAAAACTTCATAATGTGTGATCTCCACATTAAAGCAACGCTGATAAATTCATGTGCAGGTATTTTGTTGTTGTTGACGATATATGGGATGTGGATGCATGGGATGTTATTAAGTGTGCATTCCCCATAACATGTTCTGGCAGTATAATAATCACCACTACTCATATAAATGATGTCGCGGATTTATGTCGGTCATTATGTAGTGGTTGTATCTATAATATGAGGCCACTTGATGTGGTCCATTCAAGGCAACTATTTCACAAAAGATTGTTCGATTCCAATGAAGATTGCCCTTCAAACCTTCAAAAAGTTTTTAATGAAATTTTGAAGAAATGCGGTGGCTTACCTCTGGTGATCATTGCCATTTCTGGTTTGTTGTCTACCATGGAAAGAACAGAACATATGTGGAATCAGGTGAAAGATTCAATTGGTCGTGCACTTGAGAGGAATCCTAGCGTGGAAGCTTTTCAATGAGAACAGCTTCTTAATGTATGATCTTCACATTAAGGTAATGCTGATAAATCATGTGCAGGTATTTTGTTGTTGTTGACGATATATGGGCTGTGGATACATGGGATGTTATTAAGTGTGCATTCCCCATAACATGTTCTGGCAGTATAATAATCACCACTACTCGTAAAAGTGATGTCGCAGATTTATGTCGGTCATCATGTAGTGGTTGTATCTATAATATGAGGGCACTTGATGTGGTGCATTCAAGGCAACTATTTCACAGAAGACTGTTTGATTCCAATGAAGATTGCCCTCCTAACCTTCAAAAAGTTCTTGATGAAATTTTGAAAAAATGTGGTGGCTTACCTTTGGTGATCATTGCCATATCTGGTTTGTTGGCTATCACAGAAAGAACAGAACATATGTGGAATCAGGTGAAAGATTCAATTGGTCGTGCACTTGAAAGGAATCCTAGTGTTGAAGCAATGATAAAGATATTGTCACTTAGCTACTTTGATCTTCCTCCCCATCTAAAAACATGTCTCTTGTATTTGAGTATATTTCCGGAAGATTCTGTTATTGAGAAGAGAGCCCTAATATGGAGATGGGTTGCTGAGGGATTCATTCACAAAGATGGTAGATACACAACATATGAGTTAGGAGAGAGGTGTTTTAATGAGCTCCTCAATAGGAGTTTGATCCAAGTTGCATGGAAAAATGAATATGGTAAGGTGGAGAGCTGTCGAGTTCATGACATAATTCTTGATTTCATCATATCGAAGTCCATCAAAGAGAACTTTGTCACTTTAATTGGTGTTCCGTATATAACTAGCAGGACACAAAGCAAAGTTCGTCGTCTCTCTCTCCAAGTTGATGAGGAAGGAAATTCAATAAGAAAGACTGGCATGGTATTGTCTCATGTACGATCACTCAATGTGTTCGGGTATTCCTTGGAAATCCCTCCTCTGGGTGAGTTTGGGCATTTGCGTGTTTTGGACCTTGAGCTTTGCCACCAAGTTGTAAACCACCATATTACAAATATTGGGAGATTGTTTCAGTTAAGGCGCCTGAACCTGAGATGGACAGAAGTAAGTGAGCTCCCAGAAGAAATCGGCCATCTACGTTGCTTAGAGATGCTGGACATAAGAGGTACCCAGGTGCAAGAATTACCATCAACTATTGTGAATCTCGGAAGAATGGTGGATATGCTTCATGACAGTAGTGTTAAGTTCCCAAATGGAATTGAAAAGATGCAAGCATTAGAGATATTGGAAGAGGTCAATGTCTACAGGCAGCCATTTAACTTCCCGCAAGAACTTGGACAGCTACAGAACCTGAGGAAGCTGGCCCTCAATTTTGAAGGTGATTCCATCTCTGTACATAGAATTAAACAGGCAAAGAAAGAGTGCACTAATAAAGCTATTGCTTCTGCTCTGGGCAAACTAGGCACTCAGAACATTCGTTCTCTAACTACTGTTTGTGGGGGGCGCTTCTTGCGACAAGGACTGTGCCCTGTTCCTCTTAGCCTCCAGGAATTCATCATGACCAAGGGCTCGCATTTAAAGCAGGTTCCGGAATGGGTGAGTTCCCTTGTAAACCTCCAGCTGTTGCGCCTAGAGGTGAAGAAATTCACGCAGGAAGATTTGCGGGTCCTTGGTAACTTACCGGCGTTGCTCATTCTTGAGGTGACCGGACTGGGGAAGTACAGCCGTACAACCTTCACAGTTAGCCATAAAGTTGGGTTCCGATGCTTGAGAAAGTTCTCTTTGGAATCATGTAAATGGATGGTGTTTGAAGCAGGATCCATGCCTAAGCTAGAAAAACTTGAAACTGGTATTTGTTTCTACAGCTCGTCTGATTCTAGCACTGCTAGTAATAGTGGTGGAAGTGCTTTCGATTTCGGAATAGGAAACCTCCCATCCCTCATCATTCTCAAATTTGCAATATATGGCTGGGATGGTAGCACTCTGGCGGCTGCACATGCTGCTATGGAGAGAGCGGCCGGTAGACATCCCAACCGCCCTGCTCTAATCTTTCAGAAAATCGGCAACTAGCAGCCTTGAGGTACTACCGTATTCCCATGATTTCAAAAACTTTGTGATCTTTCTCTTAATTTCGTTGACTCATATGTTCATGTTTCCTTCCATGTACAGGCTCAAGCTAGAAAGATCATCTATGTGATGCCAGGGCTGGACACGAGCCGAGCCTGCCTTTGGCTCGCCTAAAGCGAGCCGAGATCGGCTCGGCTCATTGGTTGAACGAGCCTGATTTTGGAGGCTCGGCTCGTTTTGCCTCCGGCTCGGTCCAGCCCGAGCAGCTCGTTTGTGCTCTGCTAATGAGTATGCAAGCCTGTGTAGTGTGTGCTTGCGTGCGTCGGGGCAGCGGACGCTTGGCGAGGCACCATAGGAGGGACGAACTGCGGCATCGGCGCGTCCGCCGTCGGTGCCAAGAACGAGCCGTCCAGTGTCCAGCGCGGCGAGGATGGCGGCATCCGGCGCGGCAAGGAGGACGACGGCTACACTCTACACAATCAAGCGGAAGCATTCATCCAGCCCTACATCCATCCATGCATCCATCGCGTGCGTGCGCAGCCATGCAAGGGAGCGTGTGTGTCGTCTGCCGTCCGTGCCCCTGTGCAGGGGAGCGCGCGTGAGCGCCGAGCGTGTGTGCGCCGAGCTACTGCTAGGATTGGGAAGGAAGGAGACTAGGAGAGAGTACCTGCTCGTCACGTTCAGCAAGAAACCAGGGGAGGCGCGTCTGCCTGCGTTCGGGGTGGTGAGGAAAGGGCGCGTCGGCCCGTCGCCGTCGGTCCAGTTTTGCGGCGCGGCAAGGTGAGGGATGAGGCGGCGTCGAACAGAGGAAGGGAGGGGCTCGTGCCCTAATGGGAGGATGGCCGATGGGAACTGGGCTGGGCCTCGAGCGAGTCACCGAGTTGGACCGGGCGAAACTCGGCTCGGCTTGGTCGGGAATCGGGCCTCTTTTCACAACTGGGCTTGCTCGTTTATTGTATCGGGTCGAGTTGTAACGGGCCGAGCTGGAGCGAGCTTCGGGCCGAGCCGAAAAGCTCGCTCGTACGTCCAGTCCTAGATGCCAGGATGGGACTAATTGTTGAACTATTAGCTCCCCGCCTCTTTGAGGAGACAAGGCATTTGTACACATGTTCAGCCATCTGATTCAGCTTGACAGAGAGCAGTACTGTACGTAGTAGCAGTAGAATTAGGAGGAACTACAAGCACTGGTACGAAATCCCTCATTTGCTAGCTGGCAACAGGAGAATTTCTGTTACTTATGCTGCTGCTGCTGCTACTCCCTTCGATGCTACTCCCTCCGTCCCATAATATAAGAACGTTTTCGACACTGGAGTACATTGTATTCTAGCCTCCTTTTTGAGATGAATAATGTAAGGGCATTTCTAGCATTTATGTTCGGTGCTACATTGTATGCTATGCTGCAGTTTCTTGTTGGGCAATTCTTTCGGATGTTACCCTTATTTGGATCCTTTCCTGATACATTTACGTTGTGAACTTCTCTTAAATTGAGAAGACCTATATATATGCATCTGAGTACCTGATTGAGCATTAGGGCTGCCATATGTCACTTTCCCCATTATAATTAAATTCAAGGTTAGTATAAAGAAGGCGTCCTGTTTGTTTGTTTATTATAAGCGTTTGATCAGATTCCTTGCCTTCTCCCTCCACTGCCCACTGCTCACCTCGCCTCAGGCTGCACGCGCCGCAGGCGTCCGAGCTTCCTTCTCCTCGCCCGGCGGATCCCATTTCCGTGCTTCGACCACCAGGTGGGTCTATAGCTTGTTGGGTGCATCAATGCTTGGGCTCACCTCCATTAAACCATTCTCTCCAACAGGGTTCAGATCCACGACGTGCAGAAGAGGAAATAACCAACTGTTTATCGTCAGTGCGTTCAAGGGACACCGTCCGCGAGCTAGCTCTAGGTTGCTGCTACCCAAGAAAGATCTAGGATCCACAGCAAGTACAGTCCCATCTCTACTACTCTTCTTTGATCTCGCGTTGCCCGGCGTGGTAGCGATTTGTAGCTAGCTTGTTCAGTGTTATAGTATAATGCTTGGGCGTAGTGGCTTACATCGTCGATTAATCCTCTTTTCAGGTTGTAGACTGACGGCACTGTCAGTGCTTCGGACGGCTTGAGGTCCACGCAGAATTCATTGGGCAAGCTCTCAGCTACCACACGACCATGGAGTCGGCTCTCGTCAGCGTGGCGACCGGGGTCCTGAAGCCCGTCCTCGAGAAGCTGGCCGCTCTGCTCGGCAACGAGTACAAGCGTTTCAAGGGAGTGCGCAAGGAGATCAAGTCTCTCAGTCATGAGCTCGCCGCCATGGAGGCTTTTCTCCTCAAAATGTCCGAGGTGGAGGAACCCGATGCGCAGGATAAAGTCTGGATGAATGAGGTGCGGGAGCTATCCTACGACATGGAGGATGCCATCGACGACTTCATGCAAAGCGTCGGTGACAAAGACGAAAAGCCAGATGGCTTCATTGAGAAGATCAAGAACTCCCTAGGGAAGTTCAGGAAAATGAAGACCCGTCGTCGAATTGCAAATGAGATTCAAGAGCTGAAGAAACTTACCATTGAGGTGGGCAAGAGGAATGAAAGGTACAAGGCTCGTGAGGACTTCTCTAGGACCCGTGAGGCCTTCTCCAACACCAACAATACAATTTTTGACTCTAGAGCTCTTGCTATATTTGAGCAAGCCTCAAAACTCGTCGGAATTGATCAACCCAAGGCTGAGATAATGAAATTATTCACTGAAGAGGATGGACTTTTGTCAGCAAAACAACAACTAAAGTTG
This sequence comes from Aegilops longissima, assembly GCA_021605205.1. Classification (NCBI taxonomy): domain Eukaryota; kingdom Viridiplantae; phylum Streptophyta; class Magnoliopsida; order Poales; family Poaceae; genus Aegilops; species Aegilops longissima. The sequence continues at coordinate 656,903,870 of CM038681.1, read as the reverse complement.
GTCTCCATTGTTGGATGTGGAGGATCGGGCAAGACAACTCTTGCAAACCAAGTCTATCAAGTGCTCAAAGAGGAATTCGAGTGTAAGGCTTTCGTATCAGTGTCATGAAATCCAGACCTGAAAAATATCTTGAGAACCATTCTCAGTGAAGTCAGTGGCCAAGGTTATGCTAGCACAAAAGCAGGGAGTATCCAACAACTCATCGGCAAGATCACCAATGTTCTAGCACACACAAGGTTCGGTTCTATTCGTGTTTGTCATCATCGGTTCGTGTTAGACATGTAGCAGAAACCATACTGGTAAATTTATCTACAAATGTTCATTATTTCTGCATTTTAGTATACACACCTTTGTTTCTAAATGTAAGACATTTTGGCACTTCAAATGTCTTACATTTGAGAACTAAAGTAATACTTTCTAAGATGTTAAAAATCTGATGGGAAAATATGACCATGTTGATGCCTAAAATGAGAAATAAGATACAATATCATGCACATACAAATCAACAAACTACCCTAAGTGACAATGTGGTTTTTCCTATTCTCACATGAAAGTTCTTGTTTTCTAGGAACATTCAAAAAAATCACACTTGTACATGATCGAGAATCGTATATAAATACTAAACTTGGTGCAGAACATGTATTCTGTCACCATGAAATATTCCATAACCGATCGGTTTTTGAAAATATTGGTTGAGAAAAAGAACCCTGGGCTGTGGCCGGCAAGGGTCGACCTGTGGCATGAGGTCCAAGACTCGTCACACACCTTGGGGAGCTGGCGTCGGGTGGCAGTGGTGGCTGGAGCGGCAGATCGTGCTCTCTCGGGAAACATGGTAGGTCAAGGCCCTCAGGTGTTTGTCATCTCCAACAAACAACAACACGGCGATGCTCGGGAAAGAGTGTCATGCTAGGGGATATACAAGGAGGAGGAGAGAGCGGTCGGTGGCTGTTGGTGAGGGTGACATTGAGGGCATGTTCAGCGCACGCATGGCTGCCTCGTAGCTTCTAGGGATCTTTCTAGGAATGCTCTCTTTCCCCTTTCGTCATTAACTCCACTGTCCTCCAATCAAACAAGGGACTTTAAGTCCTACACCCTTCCAATTCCCATTCCCTAATACTACTTCCCTCGAAACAAAATTCCCTTAAGGTTATGAACTTTCGTGCGGAGCATGCAGCCTATTTCACAACACAAAATTCCATAGCTCTAACAGAATTGAATTATACATTCATCCTAAAATAAAATTCTTATATACTACCTCTATTAAACCGAGTGCTCCATAATTAAGTGTGCACTTCGTTATGCAATTAAAAAAACAGAGTACCTTAGCTTTGTGCTTATCCATGCCTGGTCAAAGGAAGAAGGAAATGGAGTTTGCTCCTGGGCTCAAATGCACCCTTATGAATTGTAAAATAATAAAACTATTTAAACAAGAAAAGTCTAACATATTTTGTCAAAAAACATTGTGGAATCCTTTACATGCGTACACATTTTTGTGAAGAAAAAACATTCCTGATGCTGTAGGAGAAAAAAAATGAAAACTGATGCTCTAAAGAGACAATTTTTTAAGGCACTTGGAGCACTGTTTTCACTTTTTTGTCCAGAGCATTAGTAATGTTTTTTCTTCATGAAAATTAGCATGTGTGTATAATATTCAATGAAGTTTATTGCAAAAAATAGAGAATTTTTTGATTTCCTTTACCTTTTCTATTTTACCGTTGTGGGTACATTTGAGCTTGGATGGATTACAGACTATTTTATATAAATGAGTTACAAGTTAAACTGCAGTTTTATTTGCTTAATGTAAGGACAATAGTTTCGTTCAGGTCACTTTGTAGGCCTTAGTATTTACCAAATTTTGAACAAAAGGGTTCGATTGCTGATGTTTTAGGGCTTGGTTTCTAATGCAATTATAACCAACTCCTTCATCCTAACCATAAACTGTTTCTTAATTTTATTGTGGGTCTTTTCTTTATTGTCCAACACATAAGTACATTCTAAAATGTAGGGTAGACAAAGGGTAGCTAATTCCTACTTAGATCTGTAACTACACAGGCAAAACAAAATATGACTATTAAATATACAGTTTAAAACATCATTTGTTTTTCGCAGAACTAAAATCATGAGCTGAGTATCAAACATCAGCATAATGCTTTTTTTAGAAGAAAAGTTTACTACTCAGCTTTGATTATTTTTCCTAAACTGAAGGGTACAAGCGAGCTCGAGAACACAAAATCCACACATGTGCACGCTTGAATTATATATGTTATTACTTTATATTTTATATACTTTCAATGAGAAAAACTTCATAATGTGTGATCTCCACATTAAAGCAACGCTGATAAATTCATGTGCAGGTATTTTGTTGTTGTTGACGATATATGGGATGTGGATGCATGGGATGTTATGAAGTGTGCATTCCCCATAACATGTTCTGGCAGTATAATAATCACCACTACTCATATAAATGATGTCGCGGATTTATGTCGGTCATTATGTAGTGGTTGTATCTATAATATGAGGCCACTTGATGTGGTCCATTCAAGGCAACTATTTCACAAAAGATTGTTCGATTCCAATGAAGATTGCCCTTCAAACCTTCAAAAAGTTTTTAATGAAATTTTGAAGAAATGCGGTGGCTTACCTCTGGTGATCATTGCCATTTCTGGTTTGTTGTCTACCATGGAAAGAACAGAACATATGTGGAATCAGGTGAAAGATTCAATTGGTCGTGCACTTGAGAGGAATCCTAGCGTGGAAGCTTTTCAATGAGAACAGCTTCTTAATGTATGATCTTCACATTAAGGTAATGCTGATAAATCATGTGCAGGTATTTTGTTGTTGTTGACGATATATGGGCTGTGGATACATGGGATGTTATTAGTGTGCATTCCCATAACATGTTCTGGCAGTATAATAATCACCACTACTCGTAAAAGTGATGTCGCAGATTTATGTCGGTCATCATGTAGTGGTTGTATCTATAATATGAGGGCACTTGATGTGGTGCATTCAAGGCAACTATTTCACAGAAGACTGTTTGATTCCAATGAAGATTGCCCTCCGAACCTTCAAAAAGTTCTTGATGAAATTTTGAAAAAATGTGGTGGCTTACCTTTGGTGATCATTGCCATATCTGGTTTGTTGGCTATCACAGAAAGAACAGAACATATGTGGAATCAGGTGAAAGATTCAATTGGTCGTGCACTTGAAAGGAATCCTAGTGTTGAAGCAATGATAAAGATATTGTCACTTAGCTACTTTGATCTTCCTCCCCATCTAAAAACATGTCTCTTGTATTTGAGTATATTTCCGGAAGATTCTGTTATTGAGAAGAGAGCCCTAATATGGAGATGGGTTGCTGAGGATTCATTCACAAAGATGGTAGATACACAACATATGAGTTAGAGAGAGGTGTTTTAATGAGCTCCTCAATAGGAGTTTGATCCAAGTTGCATGGAAAAATGAATATGGTAAGGTGGAGAGCTGTCGAGTTCATGACATAATTCTTGATTTCATCATATCGAAGTCCATCAAAGAGAACTTTGTCACTTTAATTGGTGTTCCGTATATAACTAGCAGGACACAAAGCAAAGTTCGTCCTCTCTCTCTCCAAGTTGATGAGGAAGGAAATTCAATAAGAAAGACTGGCATGGTATTGTCTCATGTACGATCACTCAATGTGTTCGGTATTCCTTGAAATCCCTCCTCTGGGTGAGTTTGGGCATTTGCGTGTTTTGGACCTTGAGCTTTGCCACCAAGTTGTAAACCACCATATTACAAATATTGGGAGATTGTTTCAGTTAAGGCGCTGAACCTGAGATGGATGAAGTAAGTGAGCTCCCGGAAGAAATCGCCATCTACGTTGCTTAGAGATGCTGGACATAAGAGGTACCCAGGTGCAAGAATTACCATCAACTATTGTGAATCTCGGAAGAATGGTGGATATGCTTCATGACAGTAGTGTTAAGTTCCCAAATGGAATTGAAAAGATGCAAGCATTAGAGATATTGGAAGAGGTCAATGTCTACAGGCAGCCATTTAACTTCCCGCAAGAACTTGGACAGCTACAGAACCTGAGGAAGCTGGCCCTCAATTTTGAAGGTGATTCCATCTCTGTACATAGAATTAAACAGGCAAAGAAAGAGTGCACTAATAAAGCTATTGCTTCTGCTCTGGGCAAACTAGGCACTCAGAACATTCGTTCTCTAACTACTGTTTGTGGGGGGCGCTTCTTGCGACAAGGACTGTGCCCTGTTCCTCTTAGCCTCCAGGAATTCATCATGACCAAGGGCTCGCATTTAAAGCAGGTTCCGGAATGGGTGAGTTCCCTTGTAAACCTCCAGCTGTTGCGCCTAGAGGTGAAGAAATTCACGCAGGAAGATTTGCGGGTCCTTGGTAACTTACGGCGTTGCTCATTCTTGAGGTGACCGGACTGGGGAAGTACAGCCGTACAACCTTCACAGTTAGCCATAAAGTTGGGTTCCGATGCTTGAGAAAGTTCTCTTTGGAATCATGTAAATGGATGGTGTTTGAAGCAGGATCCATGCCTAAGCTAGAAAAACTTGAAACTGGTATTTGTTTCTACAGCTCGTCTGATTCTAGCACTGCTAGTAATAGTGGTGGAAGTGCTTTCGATTTGAATAGGAAACCTCCCATCCTCATCATTCTCAAATTTGCAATATATGGCTGGGATGGTAGCACTCTGGCGGCTGCACATGCTGCTATGGAGAGAGCGGCCGGTAGACATCCCAACCGCCCTGCTCTAATCTTTCAGAAAATCGGCAACTAGCAGCCTTGAGGTACTACCGTATTCCCATGATTTCAAAAACTTTGTGATCTTTCTCTTAATTTCGTTGACTCATATGTTCATGTTTCCTTCCATGTACAGGCTCAAGCTAGAAAGATCATCTATGTGATGCCAGGGCTGGACACGAGCCGAGCCTGCCTTTGGCTCGCCTAAAGCGAGCCGAGATCGGCTCGGCTCATTGGTTGAACGAGCCTGATTTTGGAGGCTCGGCTCGTTTGCCTCCGGCTCGGTCCAGCCCGAGCAGCTCGTTTGTGCTCTGCTAATGAGTATGCAAGCCTGTGTAGTGTGTGCTTGCGTGCGTCGGGGCAGCGGACGCTTGGCGAGGCACCATAGGAGGGACGAACTGCGGCATCGGCGCGTCCGCCGTCGGTGCCAAGAACGAGCCGTCCAGTGTCCAGCGCGGCGAGGATGGCGGCATCCGGCGCGGCAAGGAGGACGACGGCTACACTCTACACAATCAAGCGGAAGCATTCATCCAGCCCTACATCCATCCATGCATCCATCGCGTGCGTGCGCAGCCATGCAAGGGAGCGTGTGTGTCGTCTGCCGTCCGTGCCCCTGTGCAGGGGAGCGCGCGTGAGCGCCGAGCGTGTGTGCGCCGAGCTACTGCTAGGATTGGGAAGGAAGGAGACTAGGAGAGAGTACCTGCTCGCCACGCTCAGCAAGAAACCGGGGGGCGCGTCTGCCTGCGTTCGGGTGGTGAGGAAAGGCGCGTCGGCCCGTCGCCGTCGGTCCAGTTTTGCGGCGCGGCAAGGTGAGGGATGAGGCGGCGTCGAACAGAGGAAGGAGGGCTCGTGCCCTAATGGGAGGATGGCCGATGGGAACTGGCTGGGCCTCGAGCGAGTCACCGAGTTGGACCGGCGAAACTCGGCTCGGCTCGGTCGGGAATCGGGCCTCTTTTCACAACTGGGCTTGCTCGTTTATTGTATCGGGTCGAGTTGTAACGGGCGAGCTGGAGCGAAGCCGGGCCGAGCCGAAAAGCTCGCTCGACGTCCAGTCCTAGATGCCAGGATGGGACTAATTGTTGAACTATTAGCTCCCGCCTCTTTGAGGAGACAAGGCATTTGTACACATGTTCAGCCATCTGATTCAGCTTGACAGAGAGCAGTACTGTACGTAGTAGCAGTAGAATTAGGAGGAACTACAAGCACTGGTACGAAATCCCTCATTTGCTAGCTGGCAACAGGAGAATTTCTGTTACTTATGCTGCTGCTGCTGCTACTCCCTTCGATGCTACTCCCTCCGTCCCATAATATAAGAACGTTTTCGACACTGGAGTACATTGTATTCTAGCCTCCTTTTTGAGATGAATAATGTAAGGGCATTTCTAGCATTTATGTTCGGTGCTACATTGTATGCTATGCTGCAGTTTCTTGTTGGGCAATTCTTTCGGATGTTACCCCTTATTTGGATCCTTTCCCTGATACATTTACGTTGTGAACTTCTCTTAAATTGAGAAGACCTATATATATGCATCTGAGTACCTGATTGAGCATTAGGGGCTGCCATATGTCACTTTTTGTTTTGGTATATGATTGTCTTGATCCAGTAATATTGAAGACAGCTGATCCAGTTTGTGGCCTGGGTTGGAAGTATGTATATATCCAGAAACAAGGACTCAAGGTTCCACCGGCGCTCCTCAGCGATTAGAGCATTCTGGCCGTCCGATCGACTCCTTGATGTGATTTCGGCTGTTCGATCCCCCTCCCGAACGCCCTCGACCGTTAGATAAAAACTGAGTGCTCTAGCGATGAACAATTTCACTCCCGGCCTGCCACCGCGCGTAATTCCAGTGCCCCCCCGAGGGCACTTTCGTCATTTCACATGGCTGAAAAAATATCCAATTCGACAGGGTGAGCACGGGGTCGTCGCTCCTCCCCCACTCGCGTCGCGCCCTCTCCTCTTCCTCCCGCCTCGCCTCTCTCCCTCCCTCCAAACCCTAGACCGACCCCGCCTCCCTGCCCCGCCGCCGTCCAGCTCCAGCCCCACGCCGCCATCATCTCCTTCGCCCAGCCGATCGCTGCCGCACCGCACGCCCGTGAGCAGGGGCGAGAAGGAGAACCCCAGCCAACCACGCGAGGAGGACGACCCCAACGTCGAGATCGTGCGCATCGAGCCCGAGATCCCGCGCCTCTCCTCCCGCTTCCTCCAACTACGCGTCTTCCCATGGCTGCACCAACGAGACAGGGGGCGAGTTAGTCTTCCCACGCCACCGGCCACGGATCCAGGCGGCGACCCGCCCCCGGCAATGACCCGCCCCCGGCAGTGACCCACACCTGATCCTGATTGGATCTGGGCGGAGCCCCACCCCAAGGAGCGGCCGCAAGGCCTTGCCAAAGCTAGCCAGGGACCCCTATCAGCTGCTGCAGGAGTGCCCTTCAGCGGTGAGGATGCCCAGGGCGACATGGCGCTGGTGCTCCCCAGCGCAGCCACTTCGCCGACGGCCAGGTGATCCGTTCCCCTGCATAGAGGTGCTGGCGTTCTCCTTCAGTTCTAGCTTCTCATTTTTCCATTGATTGTGCAATCGGATATTTTTGCAGGATTGTTGCTGCCTCCGGTTCCTCAAATTCTCGTACAGGCCAACGTCCGATTCATAGTAGCCGGAAACAGGGAACGGTAGGCCGTCCCTCGATCCCGATTCATCGACCCGGATTCGGATTCGGGAACGAGGTCGGATTCAGTACGATTCGATGAAGATTCGGCGTCCCCGCAGCCTGCTCCTCGATTCAGGTTCGAGGATCCAACAGCCAAAACGTGAGGCATAATTTACTCACGTCGTCGTTTCTTTTCTCAAGGACTCCTCGTTCTTCCTCCAGTCCATTAATTGCAAGGGATCCATTAACAGCAAGGAATGCCGACCGTCAGGAGTCGTCGTTCTTCAGAACTGCGTTCCTCGACCCATGGTACCGCATCGATTCATCGTATCAAACGGATTGGATCGCGTCCCTGCTATAAAAAATCGTTCGAAAGATGTATACCCTCGTTGTACCCTATTTTTTTCAGCCACCGACTCTCGTCTCTCGATCCCGTTCCTCGTTCCCACCGTACCGGAAACATGGCAACTATGGTCCGATTTGTGCTCGTGGTCGCCTTCCTGCCATAGCTACATCCATGAGTCTGCAAGTTTAGCCCTCCTCTCTTTAACCTTCCTTTCTTTAACCCTCTATTCTTTCTGTCTGTTTGATTCATCAACAATATTCGTGTGAATGATTTTTTCCATGGCAGGTGTAGGGTTGTTTATTAAAGGGTAGGTGATTTCCTGTGTCTTGGTTGGTGGTCAATCTTCTTTTGGTTTCTCGTATTCATCCTGAGAGACCAGGCCTGCTATTCTCTTTGCAGGTGAGGCTTTTGTTGCCTTGCTTAATTTTATTTGGTAGTTCCTTTTGTGTTCGGTAGTGGGACATGTGTTGGTCTACACAGGTATTTATTTTGTCTGTCAAATGCTAGCAAACAAACCAGTGCCATGGTGGATAGGATGGGTCCTCTTAGATGTCCCTTCGGATTACAAACTGTGGACGGACCCGTCAACATTTTTAGTATTGTACAACATGACTGCTAAGTACACATAGATTTAGGAAAACTACCTGCGGTAATTCCTGCTCTAGCATGCGTTCATTTAATTCTTGAATTATGAATTCAGACCAAGATTTATGAATTCAGACCAAGCATTGTATGTACAATTGGTTGCAGGTAATATTCCTACAGTATCTTATGTACGTCATGTTCCAAGCATCTTCATTGTTCTCTATGATCGGCTGCACGTACATCACCATAGTGTTTCATAAGCATCATGTCCCAGACAGTCAAATGGATTATTGAAATGTTTCAGGCGATTCAAACTTACTAGATTGTGAATGACTTTCTACTTTGGGTAATCAAATCGATGATATGTCTTTTCTGTGATGTCTTGCTTTATATGATCAATAATGTACAGGGAATGACTAATTTCTTGTAGCCTTTCCCATGGTAGTTTGGTTTGGCCCCGCTGTGCTGCCTAACTGACTTCGAATTAGCTGCCATCGCAAGACCGTCCACAGCTAGACCTTGACCGCATCGGCCATATGAACCTGTAGGTATATGATATATTGCTACACCAGTTTTATGCTTTCAAGTCCAACTAAGGTTAAGCCACACAAACTTGCATTAGTTCTTGATTTTTTGGTTGTAAAACTTTGGATTAACAATCTCCAACAATGCTCATGCTTCTTATATTCACTTGCAATTCTAAATATATATGTGCTTTTCTCTACGCTATACTACTAAACTATTTGTGTTAAACAAAACAAGACATCTGCACACCTGTTCTCAAACTGGATCATATTTCCGTGATGTTTCTTAAGTACCCTTTCAAATTTGAATCATGAATCGCCTAGAAGTTAATCTACGCAGTACTCAAACTTTAACTGACTGCAAATCAGTGTTTTGTTGTTCCAATGCTTCCTGGTATGGGACCTGGATAAGAAGTATTTGGCCTGGGCATTTGAATTTATTCGGACAATTTATCTTACTATATGGTGAATTGGGATCAACTTATGTGGACACACGAAAACACATGCGCTGAGACTCATATAACTGTTGGGTAATGTAGTAATTTCAAAAATTTGCCTACGATCACGCAAGATCTATCTAGGAGAAGCATAGCAACGAGCGGGAGAGTGTGTCCACGTACCATCGTAGACCGACAGCGGAAGCGTTTAATAACACGGTTGATGTAGTCAAACGTCTTCACGATCCGACCGATCCAAGCACCGAACATACGGCACCTCCGTGTTCAGCACACGTTCAGCTCGATGACGTCCCACGAACTCTTGATCCAGTTGACATCGAGGGAGAGTTCCGTCAGCACGACGACGTGGTGACGGTGATGATGATGCTACCGACGCAGGGCTTCACCTAAGCACTACAATGGTATGAACGAGGTGTGTAACTGTGGAGGGGGGCACCACACACGGCTAAAAGATTAACTTGTGTGTTCTAGGGTGCCCCCTGCCCCTGTATACAAAGGAGGAGAGGAGGAGGAGGGCCGGCCACAAGGGGCGCGCCCAAAGGGGAGGAGTCCTACTCCAAGTAGGAGTAGGTTCCCTCCTTTCCTAGTCCAACAAGGAGAAGAAGGAAGGAGAGGAGAGAAGAGAAGGAAAGGGGGGCCGGCCCCCCTAGCCCTAGTCCAATTCGGTTTGGGCTAGGGGGGCGCGCGCCACACCTTGGCCTACCTCCTCTCTTCCACCACTAGGCCAATGAGGCCCAATACTTCTTCCGGTGAATTCCCGTAACTCTCCGGTACTCCAAAAAATACCCGAATCACTCGGAACCCTTCCGATGTCTGAATATAGTCTTCCAATATATGAATCTTTACGTCTCGACCATTTCGAGACTCCTCGTCATGTACGTGATCTCATCAGGGACTCCGAACAACCTTTGGTCATCAAATCACATAACTCACAATACAAATCGTCATCGAACGTTAAGCGTGCGGACTCTACGGGTTCGAGAACTATGTAGACATGACCGAGAGACATCTCCGATCAATAACCAATAGCGGAACCTGGATGCTCATATTGGTTCGCACATATTCTATGAAGATCTTTATCGGTCAATCCGCATAACAACATACGTTGTTCCCTTTGTCATCGGTATGTTACTTGCCCGAGATTCGATCGTCGGTATCCTCATACCTAGTTCAATCTCGTTACCGGCAAGTCTCTTTACTCGTTCCGTAATACTTTATCCCGCAACTAACTCATTAGTCACATTGCTTGCAAGGCTTATAGTGATGAGCATTACCGAGAGGGCCCAGAGATACCTCTCCGAAACACGGAGTGAAAAATCCTAATCTCGATCTATGCCAACCCAACAAACACCTTCGGAGACACCTATAGAGCATCTTTATAATCACCCATTTACGTTGTGACGTTTGATTGCACACAAAGTGTTCCTCCAGTATTCGGGAGTTGCATAATCTCATAGTCTGGGGAACATGTATAAGTCATGAAGAAAGCAGTAGCAATGAAACTGTAACGATCATAATGCTAAGCTAACAAATGGGTCTAGTCCATCACATCATTCTCCTAATGATGTGATCCCGTTCATCAAATGACAACACATGTCTATGGCTAGGAAACATAACCATCTTTTATAAACGAGCTAGTCAAGTAGAGGCATACTAGGGACACTCTGTTTGTCTATATATTCACACATGTACTATGTTTTCGGTTAATACAATTCTAGCATGAATAATAAACATTTATCATGAATTAAGGAAATAAATATTAACTTTATTATTGCCTCTAGGGCATATTTCCTTCACATGTATAAGTCATGAAGAAAGCAGTAGCAATGAAACTGTAACGATCATAATGCTAAGCTAACGAATGGGTCTTGTCCATCACATCATTCTCCTAATGATGCGATCCCGTTCATCAAATGACAACACATGTCTATGATCAGCAAACTTAACCATCTTTGATTAACGAGCTAGTCAAGTAGAGGCATACTAGGGACACTTTGTTTTGTCTATGTATCCACACATGTATCAAGTTTTCGGTTAATACAATTCTAGCATGAATAATAAACATTTATCATGATATAAGGAAATAAAATAATAACTTTATTATTGCCTCTAGGGCATATTTCCTTCAGTCTCCCACTTGCACTAGAGTCAATAATCTAGTTCACATCGCCATTTTGTTTTAACACCAATAGTTCAAATCTTTATGTGATTAACACCCATAGTTCACATCACCATGTGACCAACACTCAAAAGGTTTACTAGAGTCAATAATCTAGTTCACATCGCTTATGTGATTAACACCCAAGAGTAATAAGGTGTGATCATGTTTTGCTTGTGAGAGAAGTTTTAGTCTACGGGTCTGCCACATTCAGATCCATAAGTATTTTGCAAATTTCTATGTCTACAATGCTCTGCACAGAGCTATTCTAGCTAATTGCTCCCACTTTAAATATGTATCCAGATTGAGATGCAGAGTCATCTGGATCGGTGTAAAAGTTTGCATCGACGTAACTCTTTACGACGAACTCTTTGTCACCTCCGTAACCGAGAAATGTTTCCTTAGTCCTCTTTAGGTACGTAAGGATAATTTTGACCGCTGTCCAGTGATCTACTCCTAGATCACTATTGTACTCCCTTGTCAAACTCATAGCAAGGTATACAATAGGTCTGGAACACAGCATGACATACTTTTATAGAACCTATGGCTGAGGTATAGGGAATGACTTTCATTTTCTCTCTATTTTCTGCCGTGGTCGGGTTTTGAGTCTTACTCAACTTCATACCTTGCAATACAGGCAAGAACTCTTTCTTTGACTGATCCATTCTGAACTCCTTCAAAATCTTATCAAGGTATGTACTCATCGAAAGTCTTATCAAGCGTCTTGATCTATCTTTATAGATCTTGATGCCCAATATGTAAGTAGCTTCACTGAGGTCTTTCTTTTGAAAAACTCCTTTCAAACACTCCTTTATGCTTTCCAGAAAATTCTACATCTTTTCCGATCAACAATATGTCATCCACATACACTTATCAGAAAGGCTGTAGTGCTCCCACTCACTTTCTTGTAAACACAGACTTCACCGTAAGTCTGTATAAAACTATATGCTTTGATCAACTCATCATAGCGTATATTCCAACTCCGAGATGCTTGCACCAGTCCATAGATGGATCGCTGGAGCTTGCACATTTTGTTAGCACCTTTAGGATTGACAAAACCTTCTGGTTGCATCACATATAACTCTTCTTTAATAAATCCATTAAGGAATGTAGTTTTGATATCCATTTGCCATATTTCATAAAATGCGGCAATTGCTAACATGATTCGGACAGACTTAAGCATCGATACGAGTGAGAAAATCTCATCATAGTCAACACCTTGAATTTGTCAAAAAACCTTTTTCGACAATTCGAGCTTTGTAGATAGTAACACTACTATCAGCATCCGTCTTCCTCTTGAAGATTCATTTATTTTCTATGGCTTGCTGATCATCGGGCAAATCCACCAAAGTCCATACTTTGTTTTCATACATGGATCCTATCTCAGATTTCATGGCCTCAAGCCATCTATCGAAATCTAGGCTCATCATCACTTCCTCATAGTTCGTAGGTTTGTCATGGTCTGGTAACATGATTTCCAGGACAAGATTACCATACCACTCTGGTGCGGATCGTGCTGTGGTTGACCGACAAAGTTCTGTAGTAACTTGATCCGAAGTTTCATGATCATTATCATTAGCTTCCTCTCTAGTTGGTGTAGGCATCACAGGAACAGATTTCTCTGATGAGCTACTTTCCAAATTGAGAGAAGGTACAATTACCTCATCAAGTTCTACTTTCCTCCCACTCACTTCTTTCAAGATAAATCCTTCTCTAAAAAGAATCCATTCTTGGCAACAAAGATCTTGCCTTCGGATCTGTGATAGAAGATGTACCCAATAGTTTCTTTTGGGTATCCTATGAAGACGCACTTCTCCGATTTTGGTTCGAGCTTATCATGCTGAAACTTTTTCACATAAGCATCGCAACTCAAAATTTTAAAAAACAACAGCTTAGGTTTCTTGCCAAACCACAGTTCATACGATGTCATCTCAACGGATTTAGACGGTGCCCTATTTAACGTGAATGCAGCTGTCTCTAATGCAAAACCCCAAAATGATAGTGGTAAATCGGTAAGAGACATCATAGACCGCACCATATTTAGCAAAGTACGGTTACGACGTTCGGACACACTATTACGCAGTGGTGTTCCAGGTGGCATGAGTTGCGAAACTATTCCGCATAGTTTCAAATGAAGACCAAACTCGTAACTCAAATATTCTCCTCCACGATCAGATCGTACAAACTTTATTTTCTTGTTACGATGATTTTCCACTTCACTTTGAAATTCCTTGAACTTTTCAAATGTTTCAGACTTATGCTTCATCAAGTAGATATACCCATATCTGCCCAAATCATCCGTGAAGGTCAGAAAATAACGATACCCGCCGCGAGCATCAACACTCATTGGACCGCATACATCAGTATGTATTATTTCCAATAAGTCAGTTGCTCGCTCTATAGTTTCGGAGAACGGAGTCTTAGTCATCTTGCCCATGAGGCATGGTTCGCAAGCACCAAGTGATTCATAATCAAGTGATTCCAAAAGCCCATTAGAATGGAGTTTCTTCATGTGCTTTACACCAATATGACCTAAACGGCAGTGCCACAAATAAGTTGCACTATCATTATTAACTTTGCATCTTTTGGTTTCAATATTATATGAATATGTGTATCATTACGATCAAGATTAAATAAACCATTTATATAGAGTTTATGACCATAGAAGGTTTTATTCATGTAAATAGAACAACAATTATTCTTTGACTTAAATGAATAACCGTATTGCAATAAACATGATCAAATCATATTCATGCTCAACGCAAACACCAAATAACATTTATTTAGGTCCAACACCAATCCCGAAGGTATAGGGAGAGTGCGACGGTGATCTTATCAACCTTGGAATCATTTCCAACACACATCGTCACCTCGCCCTTAACTAGTCTCTGTTTATTTTGCAACTCCCGTTTCGAGTTACTACTCTTAGCAACTAAACCAGTATCAAATACTGAGGGGTTGCTATAAACACTAGTAAAGTACACATCAATAACATGTATATCAAATATACTTTTGTTCACTTTGCCATCCTTCTTATCCGCCAAGTATCTAGGGCAGTTCCACTTCCAGTGACCATATCCTTTGCAGTAGAAGCACTCAGTTCCAGGCTTGGGTCTAGCTTTGGGCTTCTTCATAGGAGCAGCAACTTGCTTGCTATTATTCTTCAAGTTCCTCTTTCTTGCCATTTGCCCTTTTCTTGAAACTAGTGGTCTTGTTAACCATCAACACTTGTTGCTCCTTTTTTATTTCTACCTTTGCTGATTTCAGCATCGCGAAGAGCTCGGGAATTACTTTCGTCATCGCTTGCATATTATAGTTCATCATGAAGTTTTAGTAACTTGGTGATAGTGACTAGAGAACTTTGTCAATTACTATCTCATGTGGAAGATTAACTCCCACTTAATTCAAGCAATTGTAGTACCCAGACAATCTGAGCACATGCTCACTGGTTGAGCTATTCTCCTCCATCTTGTAGGCAAAGTACTGTCAGAGATCTCATACCTCTCGACACGGGCATGAGTATGAAATACCAATTTCAACTCTTGGAACATCTTATATGATCCGTGGCGTTCAAAACATTTTTGAAGTCCCGGTTCTAAGCCGTAAAGCATGGTGCACTAAACTATCAAGTAGTTATCATATCGAGCTTGCCAAAACATTCATAACGTTTGCATCTACTCCTGCAATAGTTCTGTCACCTAGCGGTGCATCAAGGACACAATTCTTCTGTGCAGCAATGAGGATAATCCTCAGATCACGGACCAAGTCCGCATCATTGCTACTAATATCTTTCAACTTATTTTTCTCTAGGAACATATCAAAAATAAATGGGGAGCTACATCGCGAGCTATTGATCTACAACATAGATATGCTAATACTATCAGGACTAAGTTCATGATAAATTAAAGTTCAATTAATCATATTACTTAAGAAATCCCACTTAGATAGACATCCCTCTAGTCATCTAAATGATCACGTGATCCAAATCAACTAAACCATGTCCGATCATCACGTGAGATGGAATAGCTTTCTATGGTGAACATCACTATGTTGATCATATCTACTATATGATTCACGCTCGATCTTTCGATCTCAGTGTTCCGAGGCCATATCTGCATATGCTAGGCTTGTCAAGTTTAACCCGAGTATTTCTGCGTGTGCAAAACTGTCTTGCACCCGTTGTATGTGAGCGTAGAGCTTATCACATCCGATCATCATGTGGTGTCTCGGCACGACGAACTGTAGCAACGGTGCATACTCAGGGAGAACACTTATACCTTGAAATTTAGTGAGAGATCATCTTATAATGCTACCGCCGTACTAAGAAAAATAAGATGCATAAAAAGATAAACATCACATGCAATCATAATATGTGACATGATATGGCCATCATCATCTTGTACTCATGATCTCCATCACCGAAGCATCGTCATGATCTTCATCGTCACTGGCGCGACACCTTGATCTCCATCTTAGCATCATTGTCGTCTCGCCAACTATTGCTTCTACTACTATCGCTACTGCTTAGTGATAAAGTAAAACAATTACATGGCGATTGCACTGCATACAATAAAGCGACAACCATAAGGCTCCTGCCAGTTGCCGATAACTTTACAAAACATGATCATCTCATACAACAACTTATATCTCATCACGTCTTGACCATATCATATCACAAGCACACCCTGCAAAAACAAGTTAGACGTCCTCTACTTTGTTGTTGCAAGTTTTATGTGGCTGCTACGGGTTTAGAAGAACCGATTCTTACTTACGCAAAACCACAACGTGGTGTAGTGATTGCTTTTTGATCTTCTAAAAGAACCCTCTTCATTGAAACCGGTTCAACTAAAATGAGAGAGACAGACACCCGCCAGTCACCTTTAAGCAATGAGTGCTCGTAACGGTGAAACCAGTCTCGCGTAAGCATACGCGTAATGTCGGTCCGGGCCGCTTCATCTCACAATACCGCTGAACCAAGTAACAACTAGTAACGGCAAGCAATATGTATACACCCACGCCCACAACTCCTTCGTGTTCTACTCGTGCATATAACATCTACGCATAGACCTGGCTCATGATGCCACTGTTGGGTAACGTAGTGATTTCAAAAATTTGCCTACGATCACGCAAGATCTAACTAGGAGAAGCATAGCAATGAGCGGGAGAGTGTGTCCACGTACCCTCGTAGACCGACAGCGGAAGCGTTTAGTAACGCGGTTGATGTAGTCGAACGTCTTCATGATCCGACCGATCCAAGCACCGAACGTACGGCACCTCCGTGTTCAGCACACGTTCAGCTCGATGACGTCGCACAAACTCTTGATCCAGTTGAGGTCGAGGGAGAGTTCCGTCAGCACGACGGCGTGGTGACGGTGATGATGATGCTACCGACGCAGGGCTTCGCCTAAGCACTACAATGGTATGAACGAGGTGTGTAACTATGGAGGGGGCACCGCACACGGCTAAAAGATTAACTTGCGTGTTCTAGGGTGCCCCCCTGCCCCTGTATATAAAGGAGGAGAGGAGGAGGAGGGCCGGCCACAAGGGGCGCGCCCAAAGGGGGGGAGTCCTACTCCAAGTAGGAGTAGGTTCCCTCCTTTTCTAGTCCAACAAGGAGAAGAAGGAAGGAGAGGAGAGAAGAGAAGGAAAGGGGGGCCGGCCCCCTAGCCCTAGTCCAATTCGGTTTGGGCTAGGGGGGCGCGTGCCACACCTTGGCCTGCCTCCTCTCTTCCACCACTAGGCCCATGAGGCCCAATACTTCTTCCGGTGAATTCCCGTAACTCTCCGGTACTCCGAAAAATACCCGAAGCACTTGGAACCCTTCCGATGTCCGAATATAGTCTTCCAATATATGAATCTTTACGTCTCGACCATTTAGAGACTCCTTGTCATGTCCATGATCTCATCCGGGACTCCGAGCAATCTTCGGTCATCAAATCACATAGCTCACAATACAAATCGTCATCGAACGTTAAGCGTGCGGACCCTACGGGTTCGAGAACTATGTAGACATGACCGAGACACATCTCCGGTTAATAACCAATAGCGGAACCTGGATGCTCATATTGGCTCCCACATATTCTATGAAGATCTTTATCGGTCAAACCACATAACAACATACGTTGTTCCCTTTGTCATCAGTATGTTACTTGCCCGAGATTCGATCGTCGGTACCATCATACCTAGTTCAATCTCGTTACCGGCAAGTCTCTTTACTCATTCCGTAATATTTCATCCCACAACTAACTCATTAGTCACATTGCTTGCAAGGCTTGGAGTGATGAGCATTACCGAGAGGGCCTAGAGATACCTCTCCGAAACACGGAGTGAGAAATCCTAATCTCGATCTATGCCAACCCAACAAACACCTTCGGAGACACCTGTAGAGCATCTTTATAATCACCCATTTACGTTGTGACGTTTGATTGCACACAAAGTGTTCCTCCAGTATTCGGGAGTTGCATAATCTCATAGTCTGGGGAACATGTATAAGTCA